>JAYKAV010003155.1:417659-538512 GCA_035582835.1 Phoebastria nigripes | reverse complement strand
TCCTTCAAAAGAAGCCTGTGTATTTTACTGGCTATCTTCTAAAAACGCTTGCAGGGATTTACTTGGCTGAGACATGATTGAGATTAATAAAATCATGAAGCTGTGGATAACGCAAGCGCAAAACTGATGTTCCACAAATCCCACAATACTAGAATGAGGGGTCACTCACACAAATAGGAGAGCAGCTTAAAATTGTTACGAGCAGCAGGTAGCAATCTCCTGGAATTTGTTGCCACAGTTTGTTGTGGAGGCAGGTAGCATCAGCAGGTTCAGAAAGGAGTTAGACAACTTCATGAGCAAGTCCATAGTCTGATGCTAAAGGGAATAGGGTAGGAAGGTCTAATATCCTTAATATAAGAATTGCAGGTGCTCAGGAAGATGAGAGTGGGTTACACATAGTGGCCAAGCCTGCATGCTCCCCTGTAACCACTGCTGGGTGGAACTTTGGCCAAAGCAGCACAGCTCTCGTATTTGTACTGCATGACTCTTCTGGGCTATACATACAATATGATTCTGTGCCAAACTACCAGAATTTAGTATAACTGCAAGGATAAATGGCTACCTTTMTGCTTAGCCCCAAAATAATGTATTTATTGCTCATAAGTTCAGAGGAAAACACCTCTGCTGACTTTTTGTTTCTCCTTTTTAATAGGAAAGAGTGTTTTGACCAGCTTGTGTTTCCAAAGTATAGTTGAGCCTTGGGAATAACTATCAACAGCAAAGTTTAAAGCCTTGTTCCCTGTTAACATTTAGTTTCCTTTTAGATTATATTGAGGCTCCTGAGAAGTATTTGATCAATGGCTTTCACAATTGCTGTTAAAAGAAATAGGATTAAATCATAATCAAAGAGAGGGAATGTGTGGCTTAGTTATAGAGCTCATAATTTACTGTTCTGCAAAACTCTGGAGAAGCATTAAATGGAGTCTGAAATATTCCAAAGATTTTCATGTGTCAGAGACTGTACTGGGCTCCCAGTACACGTCAAGTATTTTGTATGTTGTTCTGTCTGATTATTTATACCAAAAGAGACAGTCCATTTAAAAATGAAGTTATTTCTGTAAGTTCTGGATATCTGACAACTCTAATACCTCTCTGTGGCATGAATACTCATCACTGGAGGTACGTGGTGTGACAGCTGAAGCCAAGAACTGAACTGCAAATTCAGCTCCACAAATCCTGCTGCATGACTGAAATCTACAGCTAGTCACCAATTTTTATTCCTGACTTGACATGCGACTGACAGCAAGTGGATGCCAAAGGGTTTAAGACAATTTTCCACTCTGTTCAGGATGTATTTAAGACTGATGTGAGAAGTGCTGAATACTTTCTTTCTACCAATAAGGTGAAGCCTAGGTAAAAATTGTGTTTCAGAGGGTAAAGAAAAGTAAACAGTTCTCCTGTTTCATTAAAGCTGTTTAAAACCAGAAGCGCTGGATGAAGAGGTGTTAGAGGGCAGAATCCTCCAACGTTTCGCTATTGACATTGCAGCAGCCACGGCAGGTGCTAGCCGGTATTAGCACAGGCAACCGCTGCACCCAGCATAGGGTGGCTGATGAAGTGCTTTGGCTGGGGGATTGATGGAGAAAGATTTCAGTGAAAAGGAAATGTTGAGGGAGAGAATAACAGGACTAGAAGAGAAAAATACTGATCTATCCTGGAGAAGACAAGGTACATCTTTCAAGTGTTATGAGTTTCTTGTGTAAGTAATATTAGCAATATCTTGACAGCCGTAAGTTACCAGAGTACTATACTGACATCTGTGCTTTGAAAGGGCTCTTCACTAATCAGGACATGTTTTAGGTATAAGCAACTCAAAAGATTCAGGGTCTGGAAGAACTGCCTGATGGCAAGAGATGAAGGATTTCAGTTTGGTTAGGTTTTCCCAGAGAATGGTGAAAAATGTCTGTGATGCCTTACAGTGCTAAGTTTGACTCTCCTGGCTTTATCTGCTGGGCAACACTGTATCTTAGACCTTTATTTCGCAGCCCASCTGTGTTATCCACTCCAGATCCTCTACACTGCAATCCCCCATTATCTTTTAGATCCCCAATAATCACACAGGGCCTCAACCTCACCATTCATGCATCAGCCCTTTTCTGATGGTGTTTTATAACAGAGGATTTCAAAATGAACTGTTTATATACTGGTGAGCTTTCTCATACATCCCTGAGCTTTCTTATTTATGCTTATTTATGAAGTTTGCTCATCTCTGGAGATCCTTTGATGCTGCTTTGATACTGCAAGCACTTGGATGCTCATTTAGTTCTCAGGAGTCTGTGCAGAGCTTGGCATGTTTCCTTGCCACACACAGACGCATACAATGCCGTGCCATTAATTTCTATGTCTCTCCTAGCAAATAGTTTTCCTACCAATTCATTTTCTGTTAAGAAATAATGGGTACAAGTCAAAGGGACCTTGTTCTCAAATTGCATAATGCTCTTAGCACTACGGGTGGGGTGGTGGGCACAGCAAAGAAAAGTGCATCATTAACACTTGATTGAAAGTGGGGTGGTGTTTTTTTTTCTTTCAACTGTCTAGTTGGAATTGCACACCCACTCTGCTCACACAACACCATTTTTCAAGGTGTTTATATATCAGAAAAGAGCAGCTCTTATCATTTTCACCATGGCAGGGGCCAGGGTTGGCCACAGCTCCTGTGTGCAAGGGGACTGGGTGACCTGGAACAGAGCCTGCATAGTCACTGTTGCTGAGCGATGTCCCCTCCTTCCCTTGCAACACCTCAGAAGATTTTGACTTTGGTGTTATGAAACACTCAGGTTATTGCAGCAGATTTTTTAGTGACTAAATATCTTCACCTGTGGTGTTAAAGCATTTGGTATTTAACAACAAGAGCCTTGTTCTTCACTATTAATGCTGCTCTTGAGAGGACAGCAAGTCAAACTCTCCATCAGAGCATCAGTCAAAGAAGTCATAGTTCAATATAAATGCTCGAGCCAAACATCCCAACCTTCAGATTTGATTGGAATTTTCATCTCCAGCAGTCTGAGCTAACACTTYGTTCTACTTGCTGCAAGATCAGCCCCTGGATTTTGAGTTGGATCTGCCATGCTTCTTCCTGAACATAGACCACAGAGCCAGACCAATGGGCATGAGTGGCTGATTCACAGGCTGTTCAGAGAAGTTGTTTAAATTGTTTCATATTGGAGGGGAGTGTGCACAGATGAATAAAAAAAATTGAACAAGCTCAGCTTTGACACCCAGAGTTATGTTTCTGAGCATGTTCTCATAGTAATATTGCAGATAAAAAACCTCCTTCCTGTCTGGTTTTTTCCAGTGCTCTAGAATTTTTCCCTCATTTCTTAAAAGCTTCTTGGTGTGGATGTGTATCATGTCTCTCAATTTGTGCTTTATTGGCATAGAGGACTCCAAATGCTCCATAGGAGCAGTGTGCTGTGGTATTGGAATGACTGAGTGCTTTGATGAGCTTTGTACATTATTGATTTGTTACAAGCCAAGAGCTCCACTAGTAAGCATCAAACTTTCTTCCTCAGCTGTTTTCCCCTAGTTTGAGTCATGCTGGAGGAACAAATGATGGCACAGGAAGAATAATGTTAATAATTTAACAAATTCTAGTAAAACTTTCTACGATACCCTGCTTCCTAGGGCAAGGTGAGATGGTTCTAGAATTGTATTTTGCAAGGTTTACTGATTCCTTACCCTGCTTTCTATATTCAGTCCACATTTCATGCCATACATGGGTATGCAACATTTGAGAGTAGTGAAAACTGCAAGCACCAGTTTAGTAGGTGAGCATGAGCAGAATTTCAAGCACATGCTTAAAGTGCAGCTGATGGCAGTGTGACTTTTGGGTCCCTCTGCTGTTCTAATGATGGATATTCCTTGAATCAGGACCAAAATGAGCACATTTTTGGAAAAGTTAAGTGTATTAAACTGCCTGAGAGATGAAAATGATAAAGTGATGTGGTTTTTTAAAAATCTGATGTCTACACACATCTGTAAGGGACTAATAATGGGTATGTTGTAAAGCCTTTTTGTATAACAAAGGGTAACAAATCAGAAACTAAATAATTTGAGTCTAACACTTGAAAAGAAAGAAATTCTGAGCTTCAGATACAGGTGGGTTTGTAATTACATCTCAGCAATATCCCCACCCCCARAAATAGTAAATTAGTTGAGATAAACACATTCAGAAGCTATTAAACTACTTCGTTTTGAATTTAGCGAGTAGCTGCAGCTGGAAGAAAGCAGGCAAATAATTGAAAATTCTGACTTCCTTAAACAGGATCAAAATACTGCATTTTGTATGTGCATTTCTACTTTCAAGTAGTCCTGAATTTTAAGAATTTAAGTAACCTAAAGTGAATTTTTTTTTTCCTTAATCTGATATGATTGGTTTGGTTGGTTCACTGAAAAATATTATACAAGCCCCTGAAAAAGATATTTACTTTAGATAGACCAAAACTGAGTAAATTTAGGTAAATAAATAGGTAACTATAGGTAACTAGTAAACTATATAAACATATGGTTTTATGGAACTGAAATGCACCCATGCAGCATTGAGATGGTACTGTTGTCACCTGATAAAACTGAATTCATGGCTTGTCACTCACTCTTTACAGCAATCCCTGACCAAGTTATATGACAGTTTGTCTTTTTTAACCTTAGAGATGCTATAAAATAATTGTCCAGTTAAACTTACGTCAGTGATGCAGAACCATCCGTTACTCTCCGATGCATGGGAAGATGTGTTGAAGTGCGCACACCAAGAGCCCCCCAGCTCGGTGCTGGTCCAGAAGCCTCAGGTGGGTGCTGGGAGCCCAACTGCATGGCTGGGGGTCAGAGATAAGGGTGAGTTAGGGAAAGACCAAGCAGGGAGAAATGCTTGTCCTCATCTCTGCTCACCCGGCAGTTAACCCAGCACGTTGCACGCAGAGGTTACAGGCAGCTAGCGAGATGAAGACATCAAAATAAGCAGTAGATCTTGTGAGATTAACATATAAAATCCCTTAATGGATATGTAGGCAACACAGATAATTACAGACCCACAGAGCATGACTCAGTCAAGTACAGGGCACAATTCCAGAAACTATGAAAGGAAAAAAAGTCACAGTATTACCTCCAAAGAAACTCAAATCAAGCCAAAGAGCAGCAACAGCACTAAGTTATCAGACAATTCAGGCAGTAAGCAGGGCAAACGGAGACTTATGGGCAGAGTTTCCAGCACTGGTCAATCTTTCACAAGGATCAGGTGAGCTTTACACCCCCCTCCCACCTTGCCTTTCCAGAGGGTTGTGCAGAAGCCTTGGGCTGGGCATGGGACAAGCACCATAGCAAAGTGCTAAAGGCTGGGAAGGAAACCAGACAGGAGCTTTTGAGCTAAAGCTTCTGCCAAAGCCAATTAACATGCAACAGCTGGATTGCACCAGCTTTACAGGGGCAAGGGATGGCACAGATGACCTTATCTTCCTTAGCAGAGACAGCACTGGGGAGGGTGTTCATGCAGCCAAAGTGTCAAACAGTCTCTCCAGCCCTATGACAAGGACCTAGCAGCAAGTGTATTTGCCCAAACCGTTCCTTGACCCGTGGATCAGTGCTGTTTCTTCTGTTCCTAAGTTGCAATGAAACATGGGCACAACAGGACTTTCTCAAGACAACACAGATGTGCCCTGAAAGCAACAGAGCAAGGCTGGAGGGGTATCCGCAGGTCCATGCTGTCCTGCCTCCCGTCAGCCCCTGCTCATGCTGCAGGGATGCAATAGGTGGGTAGAGAGTCGTGTCCTAAAGCAGAGTGCCATGGACACCCATCTCTCCATGACCATGTCTGCTTTCATCCCCCTGTCTAGTGTCTGAGACCTTCTCCTATTGCCACAAAAGGCCACAGCCACAAAACCCCTAGGGCTGATCTTCAGCAAGGCTTCTGCTCATTTCGATTCCCAGTCTCAGTGCTGGGTGCAGCCACTCACCTCTGCCTACAACACAGAAAATCCAGCAAAACCCTTTGGGGTCACCGCTGCCTGGGAGGGCATACAGAGCCTCTGGCAGCCCCAAGAAGCCCAGCTTTCCTGCTTGCTGGCACAGTGCTTCGCCCCGAGGCTGCTCCTCTACCCCAGACATCCTCTCATTGACCCCATACCTGTCCCTAAACCCCACACTCCCTCTTTTTAAACAAGAAGACCCCATGGTCCTCTCTGGTTCTCGTATTTCCATCACCTTTCCAGCAGCAGTGACAGAGCCATGGCACAGCAGGGAAGCTCAAGTGCTTTCCACTTCATTCTCATTAACAAAGCACCATCACCGAAGACCATTCATTTGCTGAGAGCAGGGGTTAAGGCTCATCTCTAATTACACCTTGTCATGTAGTTCTCAACAGCATGGATCTGCTTTCAAGGGGAGGTGAGGTTTGACTGGTCAAAGCTGAATGTTTGAACTGCGTACAAGTTGGCTCAGCTAACCTTCACTGCCCCACAAGAGACTCAGCTTACTGAATTTAACTTTATGCAAGAAGTATCAAGGTTCCCCGATCTATTTGGGAATAGAAATGCTTTCACATTTTCTGTAGCATGAAGGTACATGCAGCTGTGCCAGTGCTTTCCTCACCAGGTTTAGCTGATAAAACAGCTTTTCCACCCCACGGGCTGTCTGTACACCCACATAAATAGCCCTCCCCACCACGGTATGTGTGGCTTTCTGCTCCTTACATTCTCCTTTATCCCTGTCCTATTGTTGACTTCCATTTTCCAGAAAGGGGAATGGAAATTTATTAATACTTCCTCCATAATATTTTCCCACAAGTTCACCATAAAAATCAAACTAAGAAGCAGGACATGGGCTGCATATTACAGAACAGTAACCATTATTCTCTTTGCTACAGAGGCTCCCTGCCACCTCCCTCAACCCCCCAACCTATTCTTTGCGATAGCTATAGCAGCACAGCTCCCCAGGAGCCATCCCAGCTGCGCTGCTGTTTCTCTACCAGGGGAGCTCCACAGTGTCTGCTGGGGGGGCCTGCAGCAAAGCCCTAGTTTTAAAAACCTATCGGATACAGCTATTGTTATAGTGAAGTCAACAGTAAAACTCTGGCATTACAAACACAAGTCCTGGTGTCACCAGCTGTGGCTAGTACAGTCCTAGGTAAAGGGCAGGGACAGCCCACTGCCCCTCACAGCTGGGCTGCGCAGCCTGCCCACGAGGGCTGGAAAGCTCCCTGCTCTTCAGCACTGCTCAAGTACCAACTGTTCCTGCTAATGTTGATTCGATACCTCCCCACATACCCAGGGACAGAGTCCTGTATCCAGACAGGAGGAACAGGAGCTACCTTCTCTCACTGACTCTTGAGATAGCTACTTTATTGCCTGCTGTCAGGTTTCCAAACAAACATGACCAACTCCCCTACAGCTCCAGAATGAGCTCCCCACAGAGACCCACAGTCCTCTTACAAAAAGAGTGTGACTGCGGCCTGTCCATTGATGGGACATGAATGATTTCTTCTGCCACCACCCCAGTCTCCCTGCCCTTCTCTGTACATGCCCATCTGATGCCTTATGCTGCACACTCTGCAACAGAGACCATTCCCTAGAGTGCAGCACTGGGGCTGGCAATAAGTTACCACAACAGACAAATTTTTTTGAGCAGTAAGCAGATATCCATGCACCTGAAATTTCATGTTAAAAACAGGCTGTGAGTAGTTGCTACCTGCCCCAGGAGTGCCAGCGGGGATGGCAGAGCTCAGCCAAATGGGGAGGAACAAGCATATGCACCTGCAAAAGCCCATTTTAATTTGTGAGGTTTTTCCCCAACCCAAAAAGCCAAAGAGGAGATGCAGAACCTGTTAYGTCAAAGACCCCTAAGCTCCCTGCCAGGGTGCAGGGCTGCCTCTCAAGGCAGGGCTGATGCCAACAGGAGGGCTGCAACACTAACACAACAGGAGCAACTGGAGGAGTGGAGCCCTGCGGAGGCAGGAATAAGGGCTGTTATCAGAGCTTGGCAGGAGGATCACATTTTTGTCTCAGCACCTGTGACATCTGCCAGGCTCCTGAAGCTACCAGGTGAATGTTTGCATGTCATGACCCAGGGCTAATCAGACTTGCAAACAAACCAGGGACTGGGATTTAGTCCACTGGAAGTGTTTGTCCCCTGCAATAGAACATCATGCTGATTTTTCAAACAAGTTTGTTATTCTGTCTTTGAGTTTTCTCAGCCTTCTCCTTGAATCATGATCTGACCTCATATTAGAGGGGCTTAAACTATATATATATATATATATATATTTTTTTTTAGGAAGGTAGAAGTTTAGGTCTCACCTAATCACTACACTCCAGGAGCTGGGGCTTTACAAAAAACCCCATAGCAAGAATCATAGCCTGATGCCAGAAGCTCAAAGCTGAACTAGACTGAAGAGACACGGCACCACCGATAAAACCACCCGGTCTGTGGCAGCATCCAGCGTCCGTCCTTGGTACTGCACTCCCCCCCCTCCACCGCTCTGCAATTTGCTCACAGGAGGAGGAGCATCATCATCCTGCCAGGCCTTGGAGAGACAACACCAAGGCCTGGACCATCCCAGAGGGTTAGCAGGTGCTGGACGGGCCACCAAGGCACAACAGCAGAGCACCCTCAGCAGCAGAAGATCCTCTATTAGGGTCCTCTACCCTAGTTGGGCTTGCACCAACTCTGCAGCTGTGCCATGCCATAGCTGCTTGGATACAAGGGTAAGCAATGGCTTTCTCCTTTGTCACAGCACTAACAGAGGGAAAGAGCTTCACAGAGGCAGAGCCCAAGCCTCAGCTGGGTTCAGTGAAAAGCTGAGCAAGTGTGTCACACCTGGAGATCCACCACTGATGCTAAATCTCAATATTTGCATCCAGCAACAACATAACTGGAAAGCTCTYCCCAAATCCCAGAGGTACAACGCCCAGCTCATCTCAGCTGCACTTCTCTGCCCCCAAACTTCTTCCTCCAGTGTCTGCAGGAGAAGTGAGCAATGCCCTGCGGAAGACAGCAGTCTGAGCAGTCTTAGGCCAAGGAAGTAATTGATTAGAGCTATCTTTTATCTATTATATCAAGGGGACATGCTGAGACTGCACCCTGTGCCTGAGCTCTTTAATCAGAGATGATGGGCCCTGCAGGAGCACAGGAAGCTTGTTCAGAGCACCCTGTTCAGAGCACCCTGGTCCAACAGCAGTCTCAGGAGAGGGGGAGAATGGCTGCCAGGAGGGAGAGCAGAGGCATGAGTAACAAGCAGAAACAATTTACTAGGACAGCTCATGGTGTCAGTGCCTCCCTGCCCCACCTGCACAGATCTCTGTCAGTGTAATTCATTGCAAGAACAGCTGTTGGGCTCAGCAAAAATAGGCTAATAGAGACACCCATCCTGAAAAGAGGATGGGTGCTGCAATCTCAGGAACTTGTGAGTCTCTGGGGGTGAATAACTTTACCGCAGTTTGTGCACAGCTCTGCTGTCGGTACCTCTAATTTTAAGCAAGATTTCAACAGATAAAATCAGCTCTGTGGCTGGGTGACGCCTCTGCAGAGCACTAGGACCACAAGATGGCATTTTGCTCATTTTAGCAGAGCTGACTTGCTCCCAAAGGTTGGCACAAAGAGGACATTAGGGCCCCTCTCCAAAATGAGCCTGTCCAGCAAGACCGGAGCAGCATCCCCAGCCGGAGCTGCTCCAGCTGCCCAGGGCAGCCGGCGAGCGGTGCCGCTCCCGGCGTGTGCCCGGCAGTCACGAGAGGGAGCCCGATCCCCGGGAACGAGCCCGGCCCCGCAGCGGCACCCGCCCCCGCCCGCTCCTCCCGGCAGAGATGCGCTGGGCAGCAGCGTCCCCGCCTGGGACAGGGGAGCAGCGCAGGTGACTTTCTGCAGCCCCTCCTAGCTCCTTTCTAATGGGTCATCCTCATCAGGCAAATTTGGAGCATCCGCTTGCCGGTTGTAACTGTGAATAAGGGTTAAGGGTATGTCTAGAAACAGAAGATGACAGGAGGATGCGTTTGCAGGGCAGGGCCCAGACAGCTGACAGTTTTATCGCAGGTGACTCCACAAAATCACCCTCCCAAAGAAAGGCACGACATCCTTTGGGAAGAAGGCCAGAAGTGTCACAGCCAGCCCTTGCCACAATACTGACATTTCAGTTCACTCCCAATTAATTGAGCAATTTTAGCTCAGAAAGGGAAGCACTGTATTACACAGCACCACCACTTTTGTCACATCCCTGGGAAACCTTTACTCCACAAGCTGGGTACTAGCTCCAACCCTGCTACAAGTACTGAGGCTGTTGCTTGGGGCCAGCCTCAGGTCGGTCAGGGCACCCCTCCAGGCCCAGCAGAAGCTCAGTTTTGACCTTATCTTTCAAGTCCTGATTGAGGCTCTGCCAAAGCCCTGCTTCCTCTAGAGACCCAAGGAGCTGACCTTATTGAAGCTTTTGCCCCTCACCACCCCATGGGTGTCAAAGCCAAAGAGGTACCTTGGAGCACCATCTCATCACTGGAGCTTTAAAACAAGCAACTCTTTATGTGGTACCTGTTTTTCTATATGGATATATCTTATGCTTCCCCCGTTCTCCCTTTATGTATTGTGGTAACCCTTGTCTCCCACACGCATTTTATAAGCCCTCCCCAGCATTTTTAGAGCAGCCTTATAAGACACCAAGACCAGGCACAATTACTGCAGCTACTCCCATGAGAAGCTCCTAAACCACACCGCTTATTTCAGGGGAAAAAGAATAAACCAAAACACCAAACAAATACCAAAACTCACACCACAAAACAAACCCCTCACCTTATGTTTGCTCTGGAATCAACAAAAACAGCCAAATGCTTCCCCTGAGCTCCTATTTAAGTCCTTCAACTGTGATGGGGATGGGGGGAACTGTTGGCTGATTCCCAGCATCTGGGAGCCGTTTCACCCCAGAGCAGGCTCAGCTGCTCTCTAATCCTTAAAGGACCCAATACACACTGACACCCTCCTGCTGCTCCCTGCAGCTGTCACCATCTACATCTTTTCAGTCCCCTGCAATACTCCTGCAGTTCTCCCACCTACTCCCTGAACAATCCTTTTCCTTGTCCCCATAGCTCAGCCTTCACTCCCATGTTCAGTTTTGGGTCCCCCTCCAATACAAGAAAGGCATAGAAAAACTAGAGAAAGTTCCATGAAGAGCCACCAAGAGAGTTGGGGGCTGGAGCATTTGCCCTGTGAGAAGAGGTGGAGGGAGGTGGGCTTGTTCAGCCTGGTGAGAAGAAGGCTTCAGGGGGATGTAAGAACAGCCTGCCAGCTAACAAGCAGGTTACTGAGCAGATGGAGCCAAGATCCTCATGGTGGTGCATGGCTTGGAGATGAGGCAGTTGAAAGAAAGGAGGTTGAAACCGGATACAAGGAAAAATTTCTTTACCGTGATGACAGTCAAACCCTGGGACAAGTAGCCCAGGGAGCTCATACATTCTCCACCCTTGGAGGTTTTCAATGCTAGACTAGATAAAGCCCTGAGCAACCTGATATGACCTCAGAACTGACCCTGCCATGAGCAGGAGGTTGGACCAAAGTCCCTTCCAACCTGATCCAGCCTGCCTTCTCTTAGGGAAAAGAGGGTGAAGCAAAATGATAACCAAGTCCAGAGCTTCCTCCCCAGCCGGGCTGTGGGAACCCTGCAGTCAGCACCACCTCCCTAGGATCATCTGATGGCAGCTAGAAAAGCTTTGTCAAACGCTGTGAATGTCAAGGGAAAAAAGTAGGACAAAGGATTCAACTGAGTTGCAACAGTGACACGTGCCTGTGCTGGGGGAGGAGGAGGAAGCGGTGGAGCACACAAGTTAAATGGGCCAAGAGCCTGGACACAATAAAGTATCAGCTGCATCACCAGCAGAGTGAAGCTGTGAGATGGAAATACATCCTTCCCCCTGCCATGTGCATAGCCCAGTCATGGGAGGGTGCTCAGCTGTGAGCGACGGCTTCCTTTCAGTAAGAGCGACCATGCATAAATTTAATTCTTCCATTATTTTAACTGCCGAGGGCGACTTAGTGAGATGCAGAGAGCACAGGGCCGTCATTCTGCTGCAAGGGGCGGGTCTTGGCAGCGGCCGAGATGCAGGGGCAGCTCCCACCCCAGCCTCTGCCCTGTAGCTAAGGACCTTTCCTCCCCAGGGAGAGAAAAAGCTGTGAAGATGCTCATGGTATCTAATAGAAGAGAGATCTCAAATGTATCATGACTCACTCACCTTCCAAAGCTGTAAAAAAAAAAAAATCCCCAAAACCCAACACATCTTAAAAGGTGGAGGAAGGAAATCAAAGGAAAAGTAGTGGCTGAAGGTTTGGTTTCTGGTTTGGCACGTGTGCAGGAAGGCAGCCAGACACGACGGGAGCTCAGTCTGGACAGGCTGTGGCCACTGCCGCACTCCTACCCTGGCCCTGGCACCCATCCATCAGCCCTGCTGGGAAGGCGAGCACAGCGCTTTGAAACCAAGAGTGAATGGACCTGGCACCAGCAAAGCATCACTGCCGTCTCGGTTAACCAGAGCAATGTGCCCGCTCAGCCAGAAGGACGGACCGCGACAGAAGTCGTTTGCTTGGTGTAGCGCTGCCTCTCTTGGCCTCTCCTGGAGAGGAAGTTTTGGGAAGTTTCCCCGACTGGGGGAAATCATCTCCGCAAAGGAGATGACTCCCATTCTCCACTCCCCCGGCACAGGTGGAGGAGATGGTAGTTGGGTCTGTAGAGGTACAGAGGTGTTTTTATTTGTTATTTGCACTGAAATTTTCTGTTCTCTTGTGATCTGTCCTTGTTATCTCAGCCTTCAGATTAAAAAGGATTAGATACTGGAATATGCTGTGAGATTTTTGGAGTCACAGAGGGTCATCTCAGATGTAAAGATGTCCCTCATTAAAATGTCGCTTTCCATCTTAAAAATGGGATCTTTTTGCTCGTCTGCTCTGAATATGGTGCTGGTCCAGAGCCACACAATGTAATAGGATCATCACAGGATAACTCAGGTAGGAGAGGACATGTGGAGGTCATCCTGCTCCCAGCAGGAGGATTGATGAGGAAGGTCCTCCCACTTTCCCAACATGTCCTTCATGACCACTTGTCTTTGTGCAGGAGGTGCTTCTTGCTCCCCTCAATCTTATCCATGTTCTGGTTGTCTTGCTGTTGAGTTTACTAATGTAACATCTGAATTTCAAAACAAACAAATTCACTCTCCCAGGCTGTACAACCTGGCAGAGAGAGAGTGTTAGTTTGCTTCCAAGAAGAGGTGACAGATTTTGCAAGAATCCAGTAAATTGGGATGGGAAAAATACCAGGATCAAAGACAGCTGGTCCGAGAGAAGCTCCAAACCAGCCAATGCAAAGTTTTGCCTGCGCGGTTCAACCGCTGGCTGGCTGCCGCCTGCACGCTGCCTGTAAAGCTACCAAATGACAAAGGATTTGCCAGAATTGGCATTACAAATGTGGATTACCAGAAGAGAAGCCAGCTTTAGGTGTGCTGAGCACATTGCTAAGTCCTCTCTGTTTAGGCATTGCGCCCCAATTGAGTTCAAAGTGTGGATTGTGGCATGATAGGCAAACACTCAAGCTCTGTCCAAACAAGGTCCAGAGGTTTAGATGCTCAGCATTTAGGTGCTTGCAAAATATGTTGACCCCTGAGGCTCATGATAAAATCTAAAGCTCCCTTTGAAAGTTAAGTGTTTAACATGAAGGAGCTGGTGTCCCATTGATCTGCTGCCAATGTTTTAACAAGGGGATGCCACAAGTATTTCCCTGTGTGAATTTTGCACAGTGAATGGGAAGAGATTATAGAATTAATTTTCTCATGCCACAAAGAAGGATTTTCCAGGCAGCATCAAGAAGAGAGAGGGCAGCAGTGTGAAAAGTAAAGAAAGGAATTACAATTAAAAATTGTAAATAAATACAAATCCTTGTGCCTATAAAATCAAGGTCTGTGTATGATTCAGGGAGAGTTTATCCTAGAGGTGGGGAGAGGAAGCACACAGCTCTTCTCCTCCAGGGAATATTTTTTTTTTTTATTATTGACACTTTAGACAATCTGGTGCTCCTCTAAATATAATTTTATTAGCATGAGAAGCACTTGGCAGCAGGAAACTAATGCTGGTGAGTTCACAGTTTTCAAGACAAAGCGTTCTCTTAGAACGAAGAAGAAAGAGACTGATTTGGAAAGAAGAGCCTCGCAGCTTCTGCCTAAAACCAGCCTCCACCTGCCATCTTCTTGTTGCAGGCTTAAATGGAGCAATATTCCCTAGCCTCAGCTTGTTTGTCTCTGGTTTCCAAAGGAGATGAGGCATATGCAGTCACGCTGTTCACCAGCCCTCCTGTCACCCTCCCACAATAACCTCCGAGAGAGGAAGGAACATGTCTATGGAGGCTGGGTAAAGAGTAAAGGTGCCCGCTGTCACCCACCCCCTGGGATGGGGAGAACCGGGCAGGAGCCCACGAGCGGTTGTGCTGCTTGGCTGCCCGGCAGGCGTGTGCCAATTTGTCAGGCAGGATGGGGAGAGAAGAGCTACGGCTGCTGGGGTTGGGAGGACACAGCCCACGGGAGCTGTGGGAATCACCGCTGCGGCACAGGGAGCGCCTTGCTTCCCGGGAGGAGGGTGATGTAATAGCACAGTATAGCAAAGCCACGCATTAGGCTTTAGCATGGCTGTATCAAAGTGCTTTTCTGAGTATTACGGAAAAAGGAATCCAGCCAAAGAATCGTGCTGAGTTTTATTTTATTGAGCAGAGACAACGGAGATGAGGGCAAGCTGCTCCCATGTCCGTGCACAGGCATCTGCGGCCATTGCTGACGGGGGCTCAGCTGTTGCTGCTCGGTGACAGTGAGGACTCAGCATTTCCCCAGGTGCTTCAATCTTATTTTCCCTCCACTTCTCCTGTAAAAGGAGCAAGACAGACTTAGACAAAGCAACGTATGACAGACACAGCAATGTGGGACAAGGAGCTCATCCATCTGAACAGGACCATTTGCCCGACTCACGCTGGTGTACCCTGGTGCCTCACAGGGAACATCAAGCCATTTTCTCCTCTCCTTGCTCTTCTCTGATTCCCCTAGGGTAAGGCAGCCTTGAGTGTGCAGCAAATGTTAAGGATTGCTAAGGAAAAAACAATGGTTTGCAAGCACATTCAGTCCAAGGGTGCTGGTGCCTATTGCATCTCCTTTAAAAGGTGACAGAGCTTAGGAGGAGAAACTCAGGTTCTTCCTCTGAGATTTTGTGTCTTGTTCCACAAAGTCCATTCAGACTTTTCAGGAATAATTTGGCACGGCTCAGCTCCCGCATTCCTCCAGACACTTCTCAGTATCCAGAAGTGTGGGCAGTGAGAGTTGCAGCCTGTGGCATCTAGTGGGAAATGTGCATCAATTTAGCATGTGCAGAAGGTACAGGCAGGATGCAATTGCCTCCCAGGCCCCGTGCTGCCTCTCTACATGGCAACCAGCAGTGTGCAAAGCCTAGAAATGAATTAAAATTAACTTGCATACACACAGCTCCATTCCAAGGAGGAAATATTCTACTTGGCACAATTTAGGGGCTGGTCCATACAAGAGGAGCAGCCTGGATGCAGGGCCTCCCCTCCATGAAGAACATAGTTACATACGTGGAAATGGAGCCAACTCTCTCTGTTATTTCAATCCCTTCTACTTGCACTTACAGCACTGCCTTGCAGAAGGCACACTTGTTTCCGTACGTGATGCCATCCGTGCCGCAGTGAGGGTTGGACTCCCTCGTGCAGTACACGCTTCTGTTTATGAACTCTCTACAAATCTGCAAAAGGAATGAAAAAAAACCCTTTCAGGACTCCCATACTCTTTCTTTCACTTTCCAAATTGGATACAAGGTCACTAATATAATGCTTTTTTTTGACAAGAGGACTAAAGCGGCAGTGATGACACTGCCTATTTACTGAAAGAAAAAGCCCTGTCAGAAATGAGCAGAAGCAGCGTTTCAGGGGAATTTTTCCCCATGTTTGAGGAGGGACACTGTAGTCCCCTGGGAGAAGTCTTGATCTCCCAAAGACACAGGTGGATTAGCCTAGGCATGTAGGAGAAGAGTCAGCACTGATGCTCTTTCAGGCATTTGGTGCCAAGTTAGCTCACTGCTGCATGGTTTCATGCATCTTGCGAAACTGTGCACCCAGCTTGGTGCTTGCTGAGCTTTCTGCCTTCCCAGCGGAGGGAGGAGAAAACCATAGTCCATGGGGAATTAAAAATGGTGTCCAGGAAACGTACAGGTATTTTGTCTCTGGACAAGTCCCGGTGATGGACCTAGTTTGGGGGAATAAAACACTCTCAGTAGTCCATTTGTTTCATGAGAAGATTGGACAGTGGAGCGAAGTGGACAAAAGTGGTGCTGTGTACAAACACAACCCTGTGCAAGCACCCTAGACCTAATCATGGGAAGCATTTGCTAAACCAACCGTCCATTTCCCAGGTCTACTTGCTAATGTAGCCACACATTAGATCCCCTCTACAATGGAGAACTCCCCAAACTGTTGGGACATCTTGGACAGAGCCACCTGCTCCCAGCAGACATTAAAAACTGTTTACCACGCACCAAGATCTTGGTTACAAAACCATTCCTCTAGAAAATGCAGATTCAGTAAGGAGAAACAGCTGCACTAACCTCTTCAATGTCTTGACCTTCTACATCTGGAATAAAAAAACAACAAAAAAACAAACAGATTTTACACGTCAATGTTATTCTCTGATAGAGGATGAACTAAAGTCACAAACGCTTTATGCAAACCACAGTGAAACATACACCAGGTTTTTCCTACTCCGTCATCCTGTATGGTGGAGGAGGGGGCAGGAAATACATTCTCTAAATCGCTTTTCAGTATTTTGCTTTTTTGAAAAATGTTACTAAAATACCATGTAATCAGTCATTCAGCTGCTAACTGCACCTCAGACACATAACCCAGTCTCCTGGAAGGCAGCCACTCCCGGGGAAGCGAGCTGCCATATCGGATCTGGAGCCGTGCTCAACAGAGATTTTAAAGCTATATTGACTTTCAAGGCTTTTAGGCTCCTGCGCCTCTGAACAGCGAAAATGGCTGGTACTGCTAACAAGAGTGTACCGTGGAGAAGGAGAAGGAGACCCCGTGGTCAGCTTTACAGCCATCCTCAGCACGGCACAGCCCAGAGACTCTGCCAGAACAACTTCATCCCGGGCGAGAAAAAAAGAGACGTCATGGGGTGATACAGAGCAGAACAGGCAGTGCCG
Organism: Phoebastria nigripes; assembly: GCA_035582835.1. Taxonomy (NCBI): domain Eukaryota; kingdom Metazoa; phylum Chordata; class Aves; order Procellariiformes; family Diomedeidae; genus Phoebastria; species Phoebastria nigripes. The sequence continues at coordinate 521,307 of JAYKAV010003155.1, read as the reverse complement.
GTCAGTAAGAGCACAAAAATACTCGCTGTAACCACAGGCTCTGGGCTTGAAGGTAATCAGTCCATCCTCTTTGTATTTCTTCACTGCAAAGACTGCAGTCAGGCACCTAGGTTGAGTCATAGCCGCGGGACAGCACGACCCTGCGATGTCTCTAAGGGGGAGCCTGACACTCAAGGGTGGATTGAATGTAGATTTGCAAAATCTGGGTCACAACACCATGGGACAAATACCCAGCATTTCGCACGGCAGCGGGGCAGCAGAGGTTGGGATGCGAGGCTGTACCTGCTGGGTCGGTGGGGCCATCGCCAGCGATGATGCTGCTCAGGTGGCTCTGAGCAGGAGGGAACCTGGGGCAGGAGATGGGAGGACCTTGTCCTACACTTGGGCCCCCACACATTGGAAATCCCACGCAATGCTCAATCAGCTAGAGCATCATCCATCAACCCACCCGACTACTTCTGCCAACTGTATTGCCCTTCGGGGTTTTATCCCTGGTGCTGGTGTGTTTATCATGTCCTCAGGTTAGGCTAGGCTGCCTTAATTGTAAAGTCACTGTTATGGCTATCTGCATATTATTTACAAAATAGCTCATTAGACAGTTTTTATAAATATTACATGTGGCTACACAAGACTTTGTGATGATGTCTCTTGACATTTGTTTATTTTATAGGAGATCACAGAGTTTGCTGCTATTCTGCCTGGCCTTGGAAGGAAGCTTCAGCACTCTGACAGAACCCAGTCCCAATTAAGACTCAATTAGAGACAGATGAATATTTCATAATGAATAATGTGTACAAAGTAATTCACATCTTTTCTCCACGCACAGCTTGCAATTTTCTCAAGTGAATTCTTTATTCAAATTATTCACAGAAAACCAAGTATAAATAATTCTTGTTCTGCACATCCTTCAATAACTGTCACCACAAACCTTCCAGAGCTGGGTCAGCCGGACGCAAGCAATTGATAACACTGACATGACCTATATGTTCAAAAATCATCACTCAGCTTCCCCAGATCATCAGAGAGATGTGTGAATCTCCAGATAAATAAATGCTGGATCGTTTTAATTTGCCCTCTTTGTTCTGACTCCTTGAGGACATTTGAATTTAATTTTCAAGCTTTTCTCTGCAACATAAACGAAAGCTGAAACTTTCATCTAATTATGTTTCCACATCTCCAAGGAAAACACCAAATACCGAGATGCTTAGGATCAAAACAAGAGCTGATGACCCTGAGGTGAGTGAGTTTCTTCTCTAACTGGATCAGCAAAACTCTCCAGCAAACATTTGTACCAAAAATTCGTAATTATACTATGTACACTTCGGTACATTTGCTGAAAGAGCCACTTAGAATTTGCTCGCTCTGTCTCCCAGTGACACCTCCGCTGCGTTATTCACTGCAGAGGCACACAAGGAGGGGAAATATGTCATACGAGTGAGCAAGTCCCGCAGATATTCTCTACTTGCTCGGCTTTATCTTCAAGCCTGTCATCCGGTGATCAAGGCTCTCCAAAGTTTGCTGTTGTCAGGAAAGTTTTGCGTTTTTTTTTTCTAGGCTAGGGAAAAGATCACTTACCCGAGAAGAAAGAGAACAGCAGCAGGCTGAGAAGCACTAAGGCACCTGTTGCCTTCATACTGCAGGTAGCTCTAGTCCAAGCCAAGCGATCTGTGCGGGAGGTGTCGTCTCAGCACCGGAGCCCACAGTGCGCACACAGACCTGCCTTTCTGTGTATTTATGTGCCCATCCGTAGCTGTCCTCATTCCCCACCTTAATTGTGAGAACTTCTCCACTTCATTTCTAAAGCCATTATTGGTCCTGGCCGTGTTTATGGTGCTTTAGGAATGCTGCCCTGTCCACATCAAACCTAGAAAGGGCTAATTATATGAGTGATAGACTCAGGCTTGTAATATCTTTTTTTTTTTCTAAATAGTCACAGGATTCTCACAAGGGTGAATTTTCAAAGCAGTGATTCATCGGGGAAGCTGGTAATTTTCATTCTCTGGKCCCTCGCTGAATGCCAGCTCCGAGGCTTTGAGTGCGGCGTGATGACACTCACTAGACGTTACGAAATAAATCACAGCATGAGAATGTGTTGTCTGTGAAACCAATTATACGTTGTTCCCTGGCTATTTTTGAGGATGGTTCTAAATTTGTTGGGTTGGGGTGGAGAAGCGCGCCGATGTGACACGCTCTCATAGCTGTGTGCACAGTCCCAGATAGGACTGCTGACTCTCCTCCCTGAACTTTTTAAACTCTAGCTGTCAATGTTTTCCAGTTTTTCACATTCACAAACATATGTTAGGGCTCCACTCCCACAGAAAGTGGCAATGAAGGGAATTTGATGGGGAATTGGGAGACTTGAGCTCTATTTCCTGCTGAGTCTGTGCAAGGATTTGCCATCAGCTGCACCATTTGCAAAATATCTGTTCAGATAAGAATAAGCTTAAAATTTTAGTGTGCTTTCCTAAGGAGACAAAGCTTAGGAGAGCAATGTGTATCGATATATCTGTTCATTAGTTCCCCCAGTAAATTTTGAATCTGCAGCTAGTTCCAACCAAATTTGACATAGGAGTGAAAAAAATTAAAAATAATAAATACATTTTTATACATTTTTCTAGCAACAGAGGAAAGATGCTACTAACATCCTCAGCTGGCAAGGGAGAGAGTTTCTGCAGGAGAGCAATGTTATGAATGCCCTACATCTCGGGAAGCGTTAGAGTTTGCAGCTTGCTAGACATCTTAAAATCCACACAGCAGAGAAACCATGACTGACAGGTGAATTCTCAGATGTCTATTAAGGGTGAGCTCAACGACGCAATCTCTCATATAATTTAGTTATCAAGTCAGTCAGCCGCAGCGCTGTTCAAAGTCACGCTTAGTTCTGCCACTCGCAGCACTACTTGTTTGCCTTTCCTAGTTTCATGCGTCACTGCTCACAACCACAGCCTTAACACCTCAGTCCTCTAACCAAACGTTTCAGTTGCTGCAGCATAACTGACTGGCTAAAGCCTTAGCAAATGTACTACAGGGACCAATCCCTTCTGGGCTGAGAAGAGGAAGAGACTAAATTACCAACCAGGTGATTATCATTATTACTCCTTTCCACTTCTTTATAACATCTGAAAGAGGCCACTTGCTGGCATAGGTGAGGGAATGCTTCTGTCCCTCTGACTTCTCTGAAAATCAGGGATAGAAGAAGGGCACCTGGACCTTGCTTTGCAGTCTAAGGGGTGTAGTTGGGCAGAGTCTTCCTGGTGTCAAGCCGAGTACTTACCTGTGCTGGGCCAGTCTTTACTCTTATGTGATACAAACCTTTCCATCTCCTACAGAGTTCTTGCTTAGAGGCTCACAAGACATCTAGGATACAGCCATATACCCAGTACTTGCCACTTGCCCTCCCTTTCCCTGTAGGTGAGCAGCTCTTCTCTGGGCTTTTCCAAAGCCTTCTGAGCTCCTAAGCAAGTATCTGGCTTCCTCAGGCAGAAACTACCACTGCAGAGGAGGTTCACCGTAGGATCTTGCTGTTGAAGACAATTTCCTGCTATGGCCAAAACTCCACTAGCCCGTGGCCACTCTATAAACCTCTTGGCCAAGAAATTACAGCAGAGCTCTGTCCTGTGCTGACAGGTCTCTGTTCACATCCACTAGCTACTTAGACTGTTCCTTAACTATTTTGCACACACACACAATCAGGTAAGCAGCGAGGACTCTCATGACTCTCCAGTTTGTCTTTTCTTAAAAGCAGGCACAAAGGCATGATGTGATTTATATTGCCTGTACTAACAGAAAAAAACCCGAAAATATGAAGTTTCATTCCACTTCCTAGGACAGAGCACTGCTCTGCGCTAGTACTAGGAGAAGGACAAGCCTCTCATTTTCTGGTGGGAAGAACATACAAAATTCCTGGTCAAGAAATAATCTACTTCAGGAAACAAGACCCAAAGAAAAGGCTTGGAAGTCACAGATTTTGTCCTAAATATCAGCCTTAGCAACAGATACTCTTGCTACATGACAAGAGAATGGGAGGAGGAGAAAGGAAGAGGAAGGGAATGTGTGAGCTGTGGCACTAGGGACTTTTTGCCTGTGCTGTTTGCATATTAACTCCTTGACTCACCCAAAAAGATGGCACATCATCATGAACATTCATATATGTCATTGCTCCTCCAATGTACTCTTTAGGCTCCCACAAAGATGTTATCTCCACACCTTTTTTCCCCAAGATAGAAAGCATCTTGGAGCTACCAGCACGTCTTCTGGCCCTTCTTTCCTAGGGTTAGAAAATCAAGACCTTTTCCTGAAGGGACCCCTGTCCTACCTCTGCCTCAAATACCCCAAGTACAACTTTTCAGATCTCTTCTCCAAGAAGCTGAAAGCCCGAGCCCAGTCTAATTTCTCCTCGGGTTCTCATTAGGCTCATTACAGCCTTGCCTAGCTTGCTGCAATTTTCTGCTGATCAACACAGTCTCGATGGACACACCCTTCAAGGAAGCAGTAGTTCCTAATTTTCTTCCCTACCAGATAGCCTCCTCCCTTTGCCATAAGCCTCCTTTTTATAACGCACGGCCAGACCTGCCCCTCGCCCAGGTGTGACCAGGTAGGGCTGACCACGGCCACCTTTCTCTCATACTTCCCCAGGGCCATCCCCTCATGCCAGGGCCCCTAAAAGGACCAGTTCCTCCAAGACTCAGTGCTGTTACAAAGACAAATCCATTTACACTCTATAAGACACCAAAATTAGGAAAATGGCAGTATTTTATAGCAGCTTGGTTTCTCCTCTGGTGGTTTGGTATGGAGTGACGTACTYTCGTGAGGGCTTGGGCTGGTGTGTGATGGGCGTTACACTTTGCTCTTTATTGTGGTTTATTTCACAACTTCTCCTGCCTGACAGATAAGTACCTAAAAGCCTGAAGACCATTACCCCTGCCCTGAAAAAAAMCCACCAAAAACCACTCCATGGCAAAGACAGCGGCTGCGTTTAATTTATTGATCAATCAAAGCAGAGACCGATGCGCAACAGTCAAGGCAGCAGGGAAGAGCGTGTTTGATTGCAGGATTTGTAAGGGAAAAATCAGGGCGAAGGGTACGGCTCCAGCGCTCAGCATTCACCACGGTGTTTGAGGAACAGAATTCCCCGGCTCCGCCTGAAGAGAAAGAGGGAGACCAAAATTACAGACATGGATGTCAGTTTTATAGTCTAACTTCACCCAAATAAGCCAATGCTTTCGTGCTCTCCAAGTTATAAAGTACTTCACTTAATGTTTCACCTCTTTCCTGCTTCCCCAGGTTACACGCTTTCTCATGTGAAAGAGATTTGGGACAAACCCCATAATTTTGGACACCTCCTATAGTCACAGTTTAAAGCAGTCTGGCAGGGAGGGAGTCAGCAACGCTATGAGCCTGCAAACGGGGATCTGGATTTAATTGCAAGGGAAGGAGAAGACTCACTCGGGCTTAAGATCTTCAGTGCCTGGGGGGTGACAGAGGAGTGAGCGTCGGGAGAGGAAGGTGGAGCAGGGATGGATTTACTGAGGGGCTAACGGGAGCTCCAGGGCTTCCACGCCAGCTGCTGCTGATGCGTGTGTGCTCCAGCTCCTCTGGTTTCATGGCTATGCGGTGAGCTCCATACTTACGAAACTGCGTTGCAGAACTGGCACTGGTTTCCATAAGTTTTGCCATCGGAGCCACAAAGGGGGTTATAGTCGGCGGTGCAGATGAGATTCCTACCCTTCTGTTCGTTGCAGTCAATTTGTTGCTAATAATGGAGCAACAACAGGTTTTAAAGCTTTTGTTCCCTGTATTTTCCTACATGAGTGCTTTCTGTTTATTTAATGTTTATGATATGGCAAAGCATAAAAGCACTTTTCAGGTGCAGGGCTCTGTTGTTCTAGCAGCTCTGCAAACTCAAAGGCAGAGAAAGTGCTTGCCTGGAGCAGCCTGAGTGGGAGAAGGCGGGGGGGGAAATCTAATAAATACTATTATAAATAGTGAAATGACCATGCTGATATTTCCAGGCTGGTCCTCCCACTGGCTGCTCTGCTCTGGTTCAGCAGGCTAGCAGAGGCAAGCGTACAGAAAGTGAATGGTCACAAGCCACACTGCAGAAAGTACTCCCACCCGAGGAATCATCGCTACTAATAGTGCTGGTCATATATGACCCTCCTGCTCTCCCGCAGAAGGGATGAGGCAGCATCTCTTGCTCAGCCCCTTTCCCGGTAAATGAAGGTCTTGGAACCTGCCAACTGCTGTGTTCCCAGGTCAGAGGGGGGACTGCATATCTGAGTCATGGATTTGGTTCAATACCCTTTGACCCTGGCATACTTCAACTATTTTCCTCAAATCCTATTTCCAGGCCAAATGTACCAGGACAGTGTGAGCGTTTCTATTATTTAGTTATGATTCAGTGAATCTGTGTTGTAAAATGTATTGTAACAGCAGTTAAGAGTGCAGATTTCTGTGCTTTACCTGGAAGCATTCTCCAACATTGCGCACGTTTATGTCCAGTCCATTCCTTTGGGAAGAAAGCGAGTTGAGAACAAATGAGCACAACGCAGCCGCTTCACAAGTCAAACTACCTTGTTACGCTCGAAATACCAACACGAGCACCTACTGATCCAGAAACCCCTCCCGCGACCCAGCCCCTTCGCTTACACCACAGCATTGCAGAAGTTGCACTTGTTTTTGTAGGTAACCCCATTGGTGCCACAGATGGGCATGTACTCCATGGTGCAGGGCATCACACCACCACTGCTTGATCTCACGTAGCCAGTACAGTCGAGCTGAAACAGTCACAGAACAACATTTTAATCTCTGTTCCCCTTTGCATCAGTCCTGTGTAATGGAGCGTGGTGCAAGAGACATCTCCCCCTCTCCCCAGAGCTGCAAGGGGAGAGGAGCTTCCAGCCCCAGCGTGGTGGAGTTGGAGGAGCACAAASAGTTGAAATCCTGCATGTGGGTACAGCATGATCCTGGAGTATCTGGTTTTTTCCTCTCCTGAAATGGGCTTCATCCCTGTCATCTTGGGGATTTTCACCATGAACGCCACCATCAAGGATCTTTGCCTAAAATGCCTTATGCGGCAGCAACTTTTGCTCTGAAATGTCGGTGCCACYTGAAAATGGAGTTTACGTTCACGTCGGTGTTTCTGCAATTACTCTGAGTGTACTGAAATGGAAGTCGTTGTATTATGTTAAATTGCACAGCCAGAGTGTCTCTTCACTTTCTCTCTCTAAACTAAAAATAGAGATACTTCTCCTCTTCACGGTAGCTCCGTATATTGATAAACAAACTTTGTGATAAACATTCTGACAGAATCATTTTTTCTGTTACAAAATTATGATTTAGTCAAAATCCAAACCTCCTCTGGGAATTTCTTAGCTTCAACAAGCCTCTAAGTCTAAGTCTAAAGAGAAGTGTTTTGATAACACTGAAGCATTATTGAAATCAAAAGTTTCCATTCTTAAGTCTGGTGTTATACATAAGATAGTATTTTAAAACTCACTGATTTTAACTGTTCAAACAAAATTTAAAAGAAATTCCTCCAAATCTGAAATTTTTCATTTTCGTTCCATTTCTGACAGTTTTAAATTCTGTGTTTTTAATACAGGATTAATCCTAGGTGAGGTTTCTGTCTAGCTCTCTGCCATTGTTTCACTGACCACTGCTCAGTGCAGCAGGAGAAGGAACCAATCTCAGACCTTACCTTAACACATCTTCCATCGTGCTTCTTGTCGATGGCTCGGTTACGGCTAGAGGGAGAGAGAGAGAAGGAAAGGAMGGATTAATCTGTTGATACCATGTAGTCATCTCACTCATTAAGTATCTCCACTCGTAAAGCCCCGGTAATTAATCAGATTCAGAAGCTTTGACACGGAAGGTCATGGGCATTAGGGAAGACAGAAACTTATGAAAAATCTAGTCCACCCCACGATTAGTCACAACTCCAAAGGCTTTTGTCTGCTGCTTGAAGTGGCATTGTAGGTCATTGGGAGACCTTATACTCACAAGATTTCACTGCAGAGGGAGCACTCATTGGGGTAGGTCACGCTGTCAGTCCCGCAGACGGGTTCGTACTTGCGGGGACAGGGAGGCTGCGTTTTTCCAGACAACTGGTACGTGCCGCAGGAGGCCTGTTAAAGAGGACTTGTTAATGTCTCCAAGTGACAGGAGAGAAGGGTGTGCTTGTGTTGATCATGTTTTCGCTGCGTTGGGAGACTACTGTTGGTCATTATTTTTCTCTATCGTTCCTCCAAGGTGAAGAAGAGAGGGAACAAAATATACTGTGTTTCTTACAGGATGCAAAAGCACCTTTTCGCTATTAAGACTTTCAGTACTTTCAGCAAGAACTGCAGACAAAAATGATCATTCCTCGGGGAATCAAGGCAGGGAAGATATTTAGGCAGTTATTCAATAGTAGTATGGATTTTCTGCTGGCTCTCTGTGATGTGCTGAGTCTCACTCTACACTATTAATTGCTGTCTTTTTTATCATCAATATGGTAAGTTATCTTTCTCTGACAAAGATATTTTCTCGTTTTGGGGAAAAGAGGTGGTATAATACTTAGGGGTGCTTTTCCTTCTTCCTTTCTCACTCACTCCCTTTCTTTGTCTCCCTCAAGCCTTCCCTGGGTTACAGTGTGAGTATGAATTATTCATCTAGACTTAGAAATCAAGACTAAATGACAAAGAAGATCTACTACTCACCCGTCGTTGAGCGATAACAATATCTACAATAAAAACAGAGATTATAAAACATAAAATGGTACAACGTCCTTGACTAAAATTCCTTTGGAATCATCAATTTCCCAACAGAGTAACCAAATACACTTTCTTATTACTGAGAAGTTATTGGTTATTGTTTTCCCAAATGTTTTATCTACTCCAAGTAAACAAGAAGTTATATGCTAAGATTTGAAAAATCAATTATTTGTGAAACCAGAAATTTTGACTCACTAAAGAAGAAATAGGACATAAACTTTTCTCCTTTTGCAGCACTATTATCCCCACTAAGTTTCATAAGTTTAAATCAGACAAATGCTTCCTACTGATCTATAGTATTTATCTGCACAAGGATAAAGTTCATTAAAAGAGAGCTCATGTATTACTAAATCATCACTTCTCCAAAAGGCTGAACTCTCCTTTAAGATGTATATATAAAGGCAAAGGTTCAGGAGGACTAGAGATGCTAGCATAGACTGTAATAAAAACAACTTACCAGAAAGGCAGCTGAGAAGCACAAGCCCAAGAAGGGCAATGCTTCTTGTTGTCTTCATAGTGGAGATGGTTGTATGGTCTGTTACTTGCAAATCTGTGGCTGTTGAGTTCAGTAGATGGTTCTCAGCCTTCTCTCTCTGCACGATATATATACATCTCCCTGACCTTGTGAAGTCATCTCATAAAGTAATTATTTGTTCTGTAAACTAAGAAAATTGTATTGATTATTGAGTTGAGCTCTAAAGAATACTTGTTTGTTAGAGAGATGCCCAGAAGAATTAAACAAAAATGTGAGCTACACCCAGCTTGTTAACAAAGGCGCCCTGCTGTACAATGAGTGATTTGTACTTTCCAAACAAGAGCACTGTCTCAATAGTAGATGTTGTGAAATTACGTATGGAAGTTGGTAAAGCAAAAAAAGCCCATTTGTTGACAGTGTTTGAACTTGTGCACACCATATTACATACACTAGATGGTGTTTGGGCTCCAGGAGAGTTGCACGGGGGGGTGGACAGCAGCATGGGACACTCTAAGCTTTTATAGACCTAAAATCTGGGGTTTGGCAGGCATCAGTGTACTCTGAAGATACTGAGGGCTCAATCAATCTCTCCGCACTCTCTCCTATAGTTTCCTGGTACACTGGGTTTCTCAGCAACAGGAAGGAAACAGTTATCACAACAGGAAAGCATTACCTAAAACTTCAGAGGTTTATAAAGATATTTCTATATAGGAGCAAGAGTTATTCATCTGTTGGCAATGGGCATGAGTCTGATTAAGAAATTATGAGAATAAGTAGCCTTACATCTGCACTGGGATAATGTTTCCTCTCATTGGCGAGTGGTGTCCTGTGCAGGTGACATGGGCTTCTTAATACCAAAGACATTCAAGAAAAATTTGCAGCAGCTGCAAACAGAAGGCGAGTCCTTAGGCTYCCCCCTTCCCCCTCTATTATATGGCATTAAATTTAGAGTGCCAGCTGAAAGTCTTGTTTTAAGGAAGATAAGTGAAGAATAATGTGCTAGGCTCTGTTAAGTGGTTCAGCTCTATCGTAAGTGTATGGCAAAACAAATAAGGAATATTGCATAAAATAATACATTTTTTATTTAAGGTAGTCACAGAAGGAAGTGAGGGATGGAATATATTTGTGCTTTAGAAGAAGCTTGATTCATACACGTGGCTTAAAGGCAGCCTGAGTTTTAAATAGAAAATCAGAATTGTTTTTCTTATTATCCTGGGAGATGTTCAAGTCTTGGCATGGGCAGATAAATCATAAAAACGTAGCTGAAAGTGTAAGGGAATTGTAGTCACAGAATAGAGTTTGCGGGATTTGGCCTGTTCACATCAATGAAATAATTTTCCTGAAAAATAAGTGAGTAATGCTATTTGGATCTCATTCACAAATATCAGAAGTTGAAGGGTTCCTTTGAAAGCTGTTTCTGTTGTATTCTTAGCATCCTGAGTGACTTGACTTTCAGATTCCTTGAAATGATTGTGAGCATATTTGGAAGGGAAGCAGTAATCACAGAAGCATTAATATTGATTATTCTCCAGGGGTCAGAATGCCGAAGCCTGAAAACAAGGCTTCCTCAGAACTTGCACCAGCCGCCGGTGGAGATGGCACTTGCTGGTTCTGCAGTGGTTAGTGAGGCTACAGGAATGTAGCCTGTCTCCTCTCCAGCCCTGCGACCTGAGCTTCTCCATATCAACCTCCAGATCTGAGATCCCCAGTTACCAGAAACTGTGCTGCTTCTCCGGTTTCCTCTCCTGCTGGGCTGAAATCACGCTGGTCGCTCAGGAGCTGTTGTGAATGGCAGGGTATCTGCTAGGGAGTGGCATCATTCTCGTGTTTGGCCAACACCTGCCCTTTTATTAATTAGATCCGTTGGGGAGATCCCCCTCTGATCCGCATGCTGCTTCTGAGGGTCAGGGTGGCCCACCAGGACTGCTCCAAAAGCAGCTCTTTTCCTCCAGTAATCCCTGCTACTTCACAGGGCATCAGGGAGAAGAAGAGAAGCAAAGAAAGAGTCTTGCTACAGGGTCTGTGAGAAAGGATGGGAGATAATTGGCAGCAGTCAAGGGCAGGGCAGCGAGAGCTGCTGGGCTAGGTGTGACGTGGGATTGCACAAGGAGCTCCTTAATAAGAAGCAGAGGGAATGGGACAGAAGTAATTGCAGGGCAGCAGATGGGTTGAAAACAGGCGTTCGGAGCAGTCAAAAACAACTGTCTCCATGCATTTGGAAGTGTGAGCTTTGGGAAATGTCATACGCATGTTGCAAATGGGAAGGGCAAAACCCCTCTGTGATATTCAAGAGTCTCATGATGGTGGGCTCAGTAAAGTGACTTTGGCCATAGGATTATTTTAACCTTTCTACAGATATGAGAACCACAGAAAAGTTTAAATAAAACTCTTCCTGCTATTTCAAGTTCTTGGCGGGCAAACTTTCAAGAATGTTATGGCCCCATGAGTGGGACAAACATTGGTAGTCATATGATGGATCCTCTTGTATTAAGGTAAATTTCCAATAACTCTGGAAATTCTACCTGGTTTCTAAGCCAGCATTATTTCTTCCCATAACAGTGATATTTTCCTGGAAATCTCTTCCTCTGGTCTTGAGATTCCCTATCTCAAACAAGCCCATAACCTACCACGACCTAAAAAAAATCTTCATTTATTTTCCCTGCTTCAGTTTAAAACCTGTCACAGGCTTCATCTGGCTACAAAGAGAAATTATACTTTTTAATTTTTTTGGAAAATAAAAAAGGTGGATGTGTGCATGCAAGACCACGTGTTGCTATTCCAGCAGCGGTATCATTGTCCTCGCTCCTGTATCCTGCTGTCACACACCACACCGTAATCAAGAATAAAGTGGTACTGTGCTCCGGTCTATGCTACTGTAGAGACCGTTGCAAAATGCATTTCTTTGCCATTGACTGGCGATGTGGCACACTGCAAGTGCTCACAAAACAGGTTGCTGTTCCCAGACTTCTGCACACGGGGGCAGAACTGGATCTTCTATGAGAACGTTAATCCAATTTACAGCAAGCAAAGCCCCTGCTCTAAGCCGCACTCATGTAGTATTTCTCCTTGCAGTTCAGCTATCTGATTGCATGTCTCCAGTCATTTAAGCGTAGATGATATCACAGGCAAGGGTGTCTGGAATAATTTGACCGTCTGGGAGCCACATACTAACAGCAAAAGCCTGAGGATTTGGCCCCGCACATCCCAATCCCTCAGCGAGTCTCAGCTCTGCCTCGCTGCAATAGCTCTGACACAGCCAGCCCCCAAAAACGACATCTCCAGGTAATTTTCTTTTAAAACATCATTTTATTTTTCTCCGCATCAAGAAAGAACGTAGTAACAAACCATTTATCCTGAATGAAGCCTCAGAGAGAAACTGCATTAACAGAAAGGTCTAGACTGGCCTGAGGTATATTTTGGCCAGCAACAAGTAGAACAATACACTAAAACAGAAGCATTGATATAAAATAGAGCAGAACAAAATAACTACATGCAATGTGTTAATCAGGTTGTGGGGTAATTGAATGGCATTTCCTAAATTCACAAACATCAGATAATGACATAAAGTGCCGAGGTACTGCTTAAAGAATTGTACCATAAAATACCTCGGCAGGCAGACAACGTTTCCTGCCTTGAATTTCCTGGAGGGAGAGTTAGATTAGTAATGGTGAGAGGATTTTGTGTTGTTGTGGCAGGATTTTATTGAGCAGCAACAAAAAAATTATTTCCAGTGAGGTGCCCATAAAAGAGGACTGTCTTCCTCTCCATCCTAAGGAGCTGCCCCCCTGGGGCAGGGGTCTGGGGTGCCGCTGGAGTCCTGCTCTGCCCTCAGTTATTCCTGAGTAATACTGCATAACCCTGCATCAGGGTGGAGGATTTGTCCCCGTTCATTTCTACTCACAGTTTCCCCTCAATTGCCTGGTGGATTTTCCCGTTTAGGGGACATGGCCCCTGGAAGATGCCCTCTGAGGATCACTGGGATCTTGAGCGTCACCGGGAGCTCCGCTTGTCTCCAAGGCATCATGGCTCCTGGGGGCCATCCTCATCCTCTCCGCTGCTCCACAGGAAAGAAAATAAGTGCTGGAGCTAGTGTTCTCTTACCCCCGACTCCCTCGTGCAGTGGAGGGGGACAAGAAGGAGCATGAAGCCCCTGAGCCACACACCCCCGACACTACCTCCCAGAGTCTCAATTTGTCTTGGTCCTAAGAAATTGCATCTGACACTGAAATGCCTTCCCGCACGCAGACCTCCCTCTCACAGGAGGGACATTCCAGCCCTGGGAAGGGACTTGGCAATAAATGGTTGCAGAGAGTCATGTCTTTTTGGAAATAAATTTTCTCCTTTCAGAGAGCTGCTCTCTCCAGCCTCTGGAAAGTGACACATTGTCACTTAAGATCATTAACTATTTGACTGTGAGACTGCTGCCTGTACAGCACACCACACTGCCAGCACTTCGCTGTTAATGAATAATAAATTAACGCTATGACTCTGAGCCCTTCCTTTCATCAGCCAAGATTTCCAGAGGCCGAAGAATCTCAGAGGATCCTCTACAAGCGACAGTCGATGTAATTACCTACAAGCAGCAGCTAAGTGGTGGGTGAGGTGCAGAAACGGGCTGCGGTAGCGATTGCTAGCAGTCCTCCGAACATCAGGTCTGTTAGGACTGACTGCCCACTGGTTTTCTGCAATACCCCACACTGATGAACGTTGCAAACATGAGCGTGGGCAACCAGGTATCTGCCTGCCCAGAGAAAACACCCTGCCCCGTTGCTTTGGGAGGCAGAGCGGATTGCAAAAGGGCTTCTCTCACCTAAAGGTGTGTTTCCAACCCTGCTTGCAAGGGGAAGAGATGCAGCTGGGAACTGCCCTTCTTCACCACTTCTCTTGTGGGCATAAGAAATTGGAGCTAACCCTGGAAACCGAAACAGGGATGAGCAGCTCCCAGTGCCAGCAAGACCCTCTGTGCCTCCACAGCTTTTGCAGAGCAGCCACAAAACACCCCCAGCTGCAACAGTCTTGGGACTGTCTCTAATTATGTGTATGTTCAGGTTTGCCTGGGGCCTCTTCATGCTGCCAAAGTCTACCATACAGTAATGCAGGCGTGAAGCAGCAGGTATTTGACAGCAGCGTTTAGGGAGGCAGACAGTTCCCCTCACCAAGCAGAGAGTGTCTGTCCCTTAGTGGAATAAATCGATTGGAGCATTGCACCAGGATGCATCTCCAGTCCTGGTTTTCTTTTGGAAAGCTAGATGAAGGCAGATGCCCTCAAGATCTACCCATTGCCTTTGCGGTTGGGGTTGATTTCTTTGTAGATCAGAACAATGTATTCCCTCTCCCTGTAATTTGCCCGTTAATACCCACACCCCAGGATTGTCGCAGTGATGTAACTATGCAAAATCTTAGGTAAAAACGGAATGAGACATATTATTAAAGCAAGACATAAATGCTGATGGCTTTTTTTTATTAAGCAGAGGTTTCAAGATTCATCAGGATCTTTCAAGGTTCGGGACAAGGCTTTAGGGGAGCATCTGCCATGGGGAACAACACCAGGGAGGATTCCTCTTTCTGAGCTGAAGCCTGTCAAGAAGTTAACACTCTTGAAGATATCTCAAGCGAAGAGACCGACGGCTTCTCCTGCAGAGAAAGAAGTCAGTACCTCAGAGACAGAACATCTGGGCTTTTACTGTTTGTCTCTCCCTCTGGTGAAGGATATATCATAGAGGAACTTAAACAAAACAGAAAATTTCTGAACACTATTCCAGCTATTTCCTTTTATTACTAACATTCAAAGACAAGATAAAGACTTAATTTAAAGGAAGAACAAATAGTCTGTAGGAAATAGACTTTGTCTGCTGGAAGAAAGCTCTTCAGCAAATTACTTAAGAGGGAAATGAAGAACTCTACTAAATGTCACTTCTTTATACCTGAAAGAAAGGAATTCCTGGCAAATTCTCCCAATAAAAACCTGACCCTTGCTAGTAAGAGAACAGGTAAACACAAAATAAAAGAACTTTACTTCTCCAACCAGTCTCCAAGACAGATTAGTTAGTTTAAGCTAAGTTAGTTCACCATTTAGTTAGTGAAGAGATTTATTTTCATACATACAGGAATGCATTGCAGAATAAGCATTTATTGCCATATGTTACACCATCGGACCCGCAGTGTGGGACRTACTCCATAGTACAGACAGCTCTGGGTACCATGTAGTTACTGCAGTAACCCTGTAGATAGATGCAATCTATGTTCACAAAAAAGCTTTCAACAACAGATGTGTAAGAAAGGTGACATTAGGAGACCCACACACACACACCCTGAGCTCCCCCCAGCACTGGCCAGAAGCAGATTCTGAGAAAAAGCCCAGGGACAGGGCAGGAGTACAGTGGTACGTTGCCTCCAGCAATGTAGAGCCTATGTAACCATCATAAATGCTGCTGCAGTAACTTTGACAATAACTTGACACGAACTGAATACTGCACTACTTGTTGAAACTATCATCAGATGAAAATGGCAATTTCACCCAATAATATCTGTGGCAAATATTGTTCAGACAGCTGGATGACTCAGGATTTTCAAATGCTCGATCACAATGCGATTAGTAAGGATTTATACAGAAACTGATTTAAGGAAAGAAATGACAGAAAATAGAAAGATCTGTCCCTTACCTGCTGTGCATCAATATCTGGAAAAAAATAAAAAGTAAGGAAATATGATACAAATGCAATTCACGGGTTCCATTAGAGTTAAAATCTGTGAATGCATGCCCTGAATACACAACTTTCTATTCACTGTTTGTTAGCAAATTACTTCTTAGACAAAAGGAATTTCAGGCAAAATTTTGTGCCATATTGTATGTTTACAACATTGATTCTGTAGTATAACTTTTTTAATGAGGGTTACAGCCAAGATGGAAAAGGGTGTACAAAATGAAAGAAGGGAAAGGCATTTTCCATGGTTCAAAGGATGGAGCAGGATATGTATTCAAAGCTAAGCAAGTCATTAAGGCAAACAAGGTCATAAAGCTGGCAACTACACGGAGGCAGTGTCTTATATGCATTGCCAGAACAGTTCTTAAATAAGAGGGGTATTGAGTGAGATGTAACTTTTATAAAGCTTCTACAACTGTTCAGGCTCTTAAACTGCATCTCAGTTCAGGATGACTACAAGAAATGTTTGCTTTCATTCAGTAAAATAATCTGTGTTTCTGCAACATTTCAGAGGTTAAATACTGGATGTCTGAGTCTCCGGGTTGTACCACATACATGTCACTTCTTTCATTATGCATAAACTAGCACTGAGAGTAGAGCTGTTCCCACAGTTGTTCTTACCCACTCAGTTCTGTTGCTAAAATATTACCCCATAAGTGATAGTCTTTGATGTCAAGTCTTTTCAACACTATCTTTCTAGGAGTAAATAAGTCCTTGTAGAAAGAAGCTCTTTCCAGTCTGAGGATGTTTTTGTGGTTTTAAAGACAGACAGTGCTTACTCAAAGGCAGAGCAGGAGGGAGTAAAGCTACTCACCTGGGATGCAGCAAAGGGCTAGAGCAAACAGCAGCAACACGCCTG
The DNA here is from genome assembly GCA_035582835.1 of Phoebastria nigripes. NCBI lineage: Eukaryota > Metazoa > Chordata > Aves > Procellariiformes > Diomedeidae > Phoebastria > Phoebastria nigripes. The sequence goes on along the minus strand of JAYKAV010003155.1, from coordinate 504,516 downwards.
CCGTCTTCATGGCGGGTGAAGTGTCTGTGTGCAGCGGAGCCTGTGTTTTGCCCAGTAAACGTAGCCTTAATTCTGCCCTCAGGTGGTAACCGTGCTTATATGTACGTGCGCATGTATGTGTGTGTGTGTGCGCGCGCGTGTGTGTGTTTGCGTGCATTCATATTTGGCTTATCCACCCTTATTCTGAAGTAACATTCCTGGTCTTTTGTCAGGGTGGCAATCTCAACAGAGGTAAGCCATGCTGTAAGCCAGAAAGAATGCTTCTTCATCAACAGGAGTCGCAAGAAGTTTAGATGTGTTAGGTACACTCTCTGTGTCGTTATTTCAAGTGAAATATGTGACAGGTTCCTTCTGAAGAACCATAGAAAATTCCTATGGGCAAAAGAGCAACTGTACAAACCTAATCAGCAACTGCTGTCAGATTTTCTCTGTGTGCACCTATCAGTTCCTATTTATGTGCAGTGCTTTTTCACGAGCAAAACGTTGAATGAACTGCTTCCAGAGTGGAAAGTCTCTACTTGTATTTTCATGCTTCATCCCAGTACAGCGTCATTAAGTTATAGTGAAACCAGGAAAGCAGTGAACTGGGAAGGCAAGCAAGCCGGTGTTCCAGACACTGAAGGGAGTCCTTGGACTGGACAAGAGATGGAACAACTTTTATGGGCATATGCAAAGAATTTACAATTGTTATTATTTCCCTTAAAAGCCATTAGCATTGTGGGTTAGATTTGCAGTAATAGACTGATAGTTTGATGATGACAGAATGATGTGAGACCCTAGCCTGGATCCTAGAAAAGTTGAACCCAATCTGGGAATCATTGCTTCATCCGTCTGCCCATCTCAACACAAATCCTTTGTTTTACCACCAAAGCATTGCTTTTTTGAACGACCTCATTCCACCAAGGAAAACAAGCACCCCCCCTCCCTTTGGCTCCCAGAAGAAACGCGTATGGGAGATATTACTTTTTAGAAGGGATATGCCCAATTTATTTATGTTTCTCTTGTGTGGATCAAAAAACCACCAACTCAATACTCCAAGAGAGGACAAAAGCAAAATAAATTTCATGGACAATACGCCAATGACAGGTCACACTCTCAAAAAACAGAAGGATACTTTGTCCTTGGATTGTGAAACACTACTGAAATACTCCTTGGGCTGGCAAAGAGTATTATGTTATTAAAGACTAAGAGAGAAAACAAGCAGGCAGGAGTAGGAACTGTCTCTAGGAGGGCATTTATTTTAAAACACTTGGGGGTTGTTAAAGGACGATTTCAAGATGAGAAAAACCTAGAAATATGTCATTTGGAGGATCTAGACAAACAGGCAGGGCCCACGCACGTGTCTGAAAAATATGGGCTTTGCTAACAGACTGCCCTTGCAGAGTGCTACAGTTCAGGTGAGGACTGTGCTCAGGAGGCCAGGGATCAGCTCTTGGTGCAGACACCAGCACAGTCTGAACGGGTTTTGCTGATGATGCCTGCACAGGGAAAGTGTACCAGAAATACTTTGGGAGAGATCAGCTAGCATCATCGCTTCAGAGTGGTATTTCAGCCCTTTACAATGTCAAATGTCTAAAAGGGTGTGAACACTAATGTAGGCTGACTATCATTTATGTGCAAAGTCACACAGCTCTGAGAGTTATGCATCTGTATTTAATTTTCTGCCTTTTATGAGAGGGAGGGGAACAAGACGTTGTTCTTGTTATAACCCAGAGCTATAAGCACGTAACCTATTCAGCCTGGCATCATCATTCAACAAATCAGAAGAAAATGTTTCGTGAGACAATACATGAAACAAGACAAAGAAATGTTGCTGATTTAGTTTATTGAGAAAGAAAATCGGGAGTGAGCTGAGTTCCCCAGAGGATGAGATGAACTGAGGTGAGATCTTTAGCTGGGATTTGCCAGTGGGGTTCCTGTGGTGAATTCTCTCAGCACTGATACTCAACATTTTCCAAAATGGCTTAAAGTGAGAGTCCCATTGCTGTCCCTGAAAGTGAGGAGAGGAAAAAATGGATTAGACGGAGTCCTGCCTGCTATAATCTGTCCTTTCGCTTGGCTCCTAGAGAAGGCATCAGATAGGATCCTGCCCCAGAGCCAAAGAACTTGCAGACTCAGAGTCCCATTAGCTATTTGATTATTAAGAGATGAGTGAAATGATTTAACCCATTCTTAAGACTGAAAATATTTTTGGGAACTATAATGAAATTTAAAATCTAATTTTCTTTGCAACATGCAAGAAAGACTCCATTAAGTTCAATGGTCTTCAAACCATTCACACTAACAAACCAGACATAGCTCTTTGTATGCTCTAATGAAAAAAAACGAATGGTTGGCATGACGGCTGGTATTCTCTCCTGCCCCAAATCCCTAATCAACACTGGTCAGCAAACAAGAAAAAGTGGCAACTGTGCAAACTTGTGCTTATAGGAGGCAACTGATAACATAAACGTGATCCATGTTTGTACATACAAGACTGCATTGCAGAAGTTACACTTATTGCTGTATGTTTTGCTGTCAGAGCCACAGAGAGGCATGTACTCAAGTGAGCAGACAGGTTTAGGGTAGTCACTGCAATCAACCTGGGGAAAAAAAAAAAAAAAAGTCTAATGTGAAGGATATGAGCAAGTCAATAGCAGAAGGGCTTGAACCCCTAGCTACAGCTGCAGTGCTAGTGATAACGATCTAACTAAAAGTAATTAACTTCCTTGCACAATCTGATATAAACGGAGGTGTCAGTTTCTCCTATACCAGAAGAATTTAATAATATAAAAATAGATCATAATTTCCTGTTTGAAAAGATGTATATCATAACCTGACCACAGCATTTCTAAGCAGCAGCAGTTCACTCGGTGAACGTGCCATGCTCGTGATCACATTGCACCATGTTCACAACCTGGCCAGGAAATTAAATGGAAAAACACTGGTGTCTGGAGAAGCGTAGGTGCTGGTGCCTGTATAAGGTTCCAGTATCTCTCCCGCAGTCTTGAAACAGGAATATCAGCACTTAGCTAGATACTGTGAGAGTGGGATTTTGTTTCTTTGTGCAATGGATGCTACACTTGCTGAGAGGTATCATAGTGCAAAAAATGTCTATGGGTCCAGGAAGAGGCTGAGGAATTTCATGGAGGAGAAATCCATCAAGGCTTACTGACTACACAGAAATCACACCTAACTGAGGTCCATCATCTGAAAATAACTGGAGGTTGGAAGAGTAGAAGTCCCATACATACTCACTCTACTCTTACTCTCTCCTACACAATCCTTACGACCCCTGCTAAGAGTGGGCTCTGCATCAAGGCATCATGGGCTTGATGGACCGTTGGTCTGACCCCAAAAGCCATTCTCTGTTCTTATTCTCAGTTCCGCCCTGATGGATTATTTCTGCTACTACTCTTTTACTGATCCCTTCCTGTGCAGTCACCCTCTTCCTTTTGTGATGTTAGCGTGGATAATGTGTATTACATGTGGAGAAAGCAAAATCTTCCCTGTGCTGAAGCACAGCAGCAGTTACACTCCTGTAGGATGCTGCTGGTCTGGGTGCTGCTGCAAACACTGGCTGTGCTTCCCCTGACATCAGTGGGACTGAAATCCCGTCTCTCATCACGCAGTTCACTTACTGTAGCAATTTCCTTCTTACATTCACCATCATACTTCTTGCCAACGCTGGTTGCAGGCTCTCTGGGAAGGGAAGACACCCGTGTTAGGGAGCTGTGTGAGCAACCTGCTCTGCTGAACCCCATATCCCAGCAATGCTGATCAGCCTCAGGTACAATGTACGGGATACAGAAGACGTCCGGCTTAGGCTGTGTCCACAAGGCTCTAGATACCAGCTCAGGTGGTGCCACAGCCTGCTGGAGTGCTGTTTTATAGCATGATGCGAAGGACAAGGGAGGGTCCAGGGTGTTACGGTGAACTAGGAGCTAGGTTGTGTGACAATGTAGGTGCACCTTAGGTTAGTTGCTGTCCTCTGCAAGGCAGCATCTGCCACATAGACCCTTTTAACTTAGTTAAGAGAAGCATTCTGTCCTGTGTTAGATCCCCAGCCAGCCCTCTACTTCTCTCTCTAGATCAGAGGCACAGTTTTCCTTCTAATCACAAAGGAAAACAGGGTCTAGTTACCAGGGAAAGAGGAGGGTCAAAGTCCAAGCGCCTTACAGAAAAGGCCTTGGTAGAAGTCCTGATATTCAGAAGAGCAGCTGCCAGGAGTGCTAAGCACCCGTTGTCCCTCACAGGAGAGCTCTGCACACGCAGTACTCACAGGTTATGGGCACACAGCAGGCACTCGTTGTCATAGGTGACCCCGTCGGTACCGCAGATGGGGCTGAGGTCTTTGTTGCAGAGCAACACCACTTTGCCGTCCTCATTTGTCGTGTTGGGATATCTACTGCAGTCCACCTGTTGAGGGAGCACACAACAAAGCACTGGTGAAGGAAGCAAGTAGATCTGGTGAGCGTGTCTGTTTGGCCACCTAGGATACCACCACAGCAGGAAAAATGCTTTTTTGTGTGTCACTATGATGACAGTTCACTTGAAGATGACCAATGTAAGACTCTGACATCTCATATGTCCTCTTATTTAGTGTTTGAATTATTTCTTGGGGGAGTCAATAAGCAGCTTTGGCCACTCAGAAGCAGGACCTGCCCCTTGTTTTGCCCTTGGTTTCACTTACAGGGGCAACTTCCTTGCATTCTCCATCGTGGTCTTTGCTGACATTGGTTCCATATTCTCTGGAGAGGGAAAGACACATGTTAGAAAGTTCAGCAAAGACGTCTTGCTACATCCTAGGTGCTGGAAATATGTAACTAATACAAGAGAAAGCTGACTCTTTATCAGTTAGGCTTATATATATATTTTTGAGAAGGTAGTGCCATCCTCCCTGACCAGCGAGAGCTTTAGGACCATTTTGGGCAGTTCAGAGCAGAGCACCTCTCCATCCTTTTGCTCTGCTTTGCTGTGATGAGATGTGCCCTAGGGCCTGTCATCTGGCTGATCCTTGAGCTGGAGAAGAAAAACCTGAATAAATTACACCAGCAAGAGAGAGACACGGTGACCAAAGCGATGTCTAGGCAACGGAGTGCCACACAGTGATATCCAAGCTCATTTTGAAGGAATTGACACAAGTGACACATGACAGATCACTGTTTGTTGAAAAGTGGTGCTGCCAGGAGCATTGCTGCCTGAGATCTCCTATGCAGTACGTACATGTTGTAGGCACAGAGCAGGCACTCATTGCTGTAGGTGACTCCATCGGTACCACAGATGGGGCTGAGGATCTTGGTGCAGACCAACACCTCTTTGCCTTCCTCATTTGTAGTGTTGGGATACGTACTGCAGTCCACCTGCCAAAGGAACATACAGCAACAGGGTGGAGAAGACATTTTATGTTCACAACTCTCATTTTGCATAAGACAGTGACCAGATACAACCTGCAGTAGGTTTTTCACGACCACAGCACAAACTTGTGCTGGTAGGCCAATCTGGTAACAGGTAAATCCTTCATGCAGAGACCTCCCCACACAGCAGGAGAGGAGAAGGAGGAGAGGGCTATAGCCATGCAGCCCCCCAGATGGGGTAAATCAGTGGTGGTCTCTCACGCTCACTTGGCATCATTTTACAAAGGCTATCCATTGGTCCCTCATTCTTATATTCTTGTGGCCCCTCCAGTGCACTTCTGTTATTACTCTTTCATTCTCAACACACTGATCATGTTTTTTTTCAGAGGAGCATGACTAATGACCTGGTATGTGGAAGCTGGAGTGTCTCATAGTATTTTATTCTTTCAGTAGGTTGCCTTCGGATAGGTTCTGATACCACAGTCTATTGCTATCAGTTTAGAGCCAGTCATATATGACCAGCTGAGAGCTTAAACCAGTTTAAAGTTGGTGAAAAATTAATTCATCCAAAAATTTTGTATCATTACTACTACTACATTATTAACATACAGCATAGATGTGGAGCCAAGAACAGTATAATTTAATGTTTTACACTGTAGAATCTGATTAAAATGACACTAATTCCACGCTAGGTGAAAAACAGCTAAGCATATACAGGCCTGAGGCTTTTACCAGTCCTTTGGTTATGTCTTTACCAGGCCACATACCTGAGAAAAGTGACATAAAGAAATCTTCCACTCACCTCAACCCCAAAGGCAGCATCTGGAAAAGAAGAGAGAGGCAGAAAGTGTGAAACAAAGCCAATATGATAAGACATCAGTTAAAGCTGGAAATCTGGATGTAAAATTCCTATACACAGGACCAAACTGAATGATTGCCAGCGATTGGTTTCCTCAACTAAATAAACTATGTATGATTTTTTTTTTCCCCCTATGTTGATAAGTATAATAGCATTGCTTATTGCTGGCTGTGATGAAACATGTTTTTGAATAGCTTTGTTCTTTTTTATTTTGAGACAGGTAGACTTATTAATTGAAAATAGAATAGCTTTTCCTTCCTTATCTTTTTACACATCCATTTTGACCCTAAAGAGCTGCTGTTATGTATCTGAAAAGAAACCTGAGTCAGTACAGATAAATGCGAATGCAAATAGTCACCTACAGGATAGGCAAATACATACAGCATCTGTTGTCAGGAATATGCATTTTAAAGAAGCTGAGTGTGAAAAAAAAATTGTCTTTGACTTTGTAATTTCACCAGATGTAAATATTCAGTGAGAACATCAGGCTCTGGCTTGTTTTCATCTCTTGTTTCCCCATTAGCAGCAAAAGTATTGCAGGAAAGTTGCCAGGCTCCTGCAAAGAACTTGCTTGTGCCATTACAATATTTTCGTGACTAGTTACTGGAGGTCTGACCACCTCATTATGGCCTTGTTTCAAGTATTTATCCATTTGCTGTAATTGTACAACAACAAGTGTAAGCAGTGTAACAGTGTTAAAACAACAGTGTAAAAAGTGTAACAGCACTGGTTAGCAGCACAGAACTCCGCTTGCAGTTATTTGTATTTACGACAGACAACCAGCTAAAACAGTGATCCATTTAAGATTGTCCTGAAATCTGCTCCTGCATCCCATGCAATGCCAACATACCAAGGCAGCCTAGCTCTTTGTAGGAGAAGATTTTCTCTCTTGGAAACCACTATCTTATCCTTCTAAAGACAGCCAGGACTCAGACATGAAGCCTCTGTGGCACCTTGAGAGTTACTCACCTGGGAAGCAGCAAAGCACAAAGGAGAGGAGCACAAAAACACCTGCCATGGCCACGGTGGAAGTATTTCTTGAGTCTGCAGGCTGCCTGCTCCTGCTCTGCTCGTGAGATGGTCTCTCCAAGGCTGACTGCAAATATATACAAATGCAATGTCTAAACTGTTCAGCTGTAACATAAAACAACCAGCAGAATCTGTCACCAGTACAATGAGCCTGGTAATATTTATTGAGGTCTTGACTTTCAGGTAATGGTCTGCATCTGCTGGGCAATTGATTTTGGCTGGACATCTGGTTAATAGCTTGAGACAAGTATCACATGTTCTCAGTGGTCAAAACCAAACAAACAGCCTTTTAGACAAAAGAAACCTCTTTAGGATTCTAGTAGAAATGTAAAGAGCACAAAATATTGAGGGGTGTAAACAGCAGGTCCTTCATTCTTCTCTGCAGAGCAACACCTCCCATCAGGGAGCAGCTTAGGCAGAGCACGAGGTACTCCCCTGTTTGCAGATCAGGCTAAGAGTCTCTGCTTTCCTTTCTGGTTTTGGGTGTGGTTTTTTCTGCCTTCCCAGATATTCACCACTAGGTATGAACATGGGTCAGGTGTGGCTTTGCCATCAGCAGAACTGGTTAAGCTTTGTCAGGTGAGYCTGGCAGGACTGTGTCTAACCTGTGAAGCTAATGGTATTTAGCACTGGTTTGATAAAAGAAAGGGCTTCTTGACAGTTTAACTGCCTGGGTATAGAAGAGTTCAGTAGAAGACTTGAAAGCAGGTTACATTCTGTCAAACGCCACTAAAATGTCACTTGCACCTTATCAGCAGGGAGTACTTATTTACAGACCTAGTCACAGTTAAACACACCGACCGATTCAAAGTGTTCCGCCAAGTCATGTTAAGAACAAAAGACACTGAAGGTTTGGGAACCTATTTACATAGCACCAACTATGCTTGAAAGTACAGTAGGTCCTTTCCCCCTACAGATATTTTAGAAAATGATACTTAAAACATAGCGCCTGTCCCAATTTTCCTGTCTGTCTCGCGCCACCTCCAAATTGCTCCTTCCTAAGAGGAGGTCTGCTGTTTTAGTAGGTGTAATTTTGCAGGAGTGGGTTCTGCCTTTAACCTAAGTTTCTCACCATGATCCCTTTCACAGGTCCGAAATGGCAAGCATACCTGGGTTTTTTTGGTCATGGGAGCTAAGCATTGTGCTTAGGATAGACTTCAGCACCRTGGGAGCTGCAGAGTAAAAGATGCTTTACAGGTGCTCCCTTGAACAAACAAGGCACCACCCATTAATCAAATGAAATTCAGCTGAAATCATTGAAAGTTAGCTCAAGCACTTGTGTTGGTGTCTGATACATCACAGTGGTCTAAAGGGTATACTTTGATCCTTAAATGTATAAATTGTATAGTGCATGGAATCACCTATCCTAGGCATGTTGTGAAGGCAGCAGCATGGYTGTGTGGATATATAGGTTACATTTTTACCTAAAAAGAGATGGGTTTCTTCACAGGGAGAAGCATTAAAATAATTATGCTGCTGGGTTTGTTTCTATAAATTACAGGGAGCATGCATGAATATTTTAGACAGATTTGGCACATCTTCAAGATGTATTGCCCTAATGTGCCTTGTGGATGGTGTCTCTGGAAGCCAAATACTTTTCCCTGAGCGTGTACAGGAGAACGCYGAAGCTGCTGTCATGTGCCCCACTTGTTGCCTTCATCGGTTCACACGTACAGTCTCTGCACAGTCAGAGGGAGGTACATCTTTCTGGGTCAAATATGAACTTTGCCACTGCCTTCTCCGGTCAGGCAGTGAGACCTCTGCAGCGAGACGTCTGCAAATCATCCTTGCCAGCCTTCCCAGCCCCAACCTGGCAGCTTTTGACAGGTTGCCTCCTGCCTGGTGCCCGCATGCTGCTGCTCTAGGCTGCTCCCTGCCCCGGATGGCGCTGTCCTCTAGGTAGGACCAACCTCTCTCCTGATGGGTGGAGGGCACCTTCCTGCCAAAGGCTGGCGTGTGTTGCCTGTATACACCAGAGAAAAATTTTCCACTGCAACTGCCAGGTTCAGCACTGGGTCTGACACTTACTGGTCCCGAGCAACCTAGATTTCCTCCGACCACCACAATGCCTGTCTGATGTTCAGCAGATCCATTCCTTTACTCTCTCACCTACAGACACGCTAGGGAGACTCAAGTCTGTGACAATTAAGTGCTGACTGGGAAACACCAGTGTCCCCTGAGCCGCTCAGGTACCCACTCCAGGCAAGACACAAAAATAAGTTTGCAGATGACACCAAGCTGAGTGGTGCGGTCGACACGCCTGAGGGATGGGATGCCATCCAGAGGGACCTGGACAAGCTSGAGAAGTGGGCCTGTGTGAACCTCATGAGGTTCAACAAGGCCAAGTGCAAGGTCCTGCACCTGGATCGGGGCAACCCTCGTATCAATACAGGCTGGGCGATGAAGGGATTGAGAGCAGCCCTGCCAAGAAGGACTTGGGGGTACTGGGGGATGAAAAGCTGGTCATGAGCCAGCAATGTGTGCTCACAGCCCAGAAGGCCAACCGTATCCTGGGCTGCATCAAAAGAAGCGTGGCCAGCAGGTCGAGGGAGGTGATTCTGCCCCTCTGCTCTGGTGAGACCCCCCCTGCAGTACTGCGTCCAGCTCTGGAGCCCTCAGCACAAGAAAGACACGGACCTGTTGGAGCAGGTCCAGAGAAGGGCCACAAAAATGATCAGGGGGATGGAACACCTCTCCTAKGAGGAAAGGCTGAGAGAGTTGGGGTTGCTCAGCCTGGAGAAGAGAAGGCTTCGGGGAGACCTTATTGCAGCCTATCAGTACTTAAAGGGGGCTTATAAGAAAGATGGCGGCAAACTTTTTAGCAGGGCCTGTTGCGACAGGACAAGGGGGAATGGCTTTAAACTAAAAGAGGGTAGRTTTGGACTAGATATAAGGAAGAAATTTTTTACGCTGAGGGTGGTGAAACACTGGAACAGGTTGCCCAGAGAGGTGGCAGATGCCCCATCCCTGGAAGCATTCAAGGTCAGATTGGATGGGGCTCTGAGCAACCTGATTTAGTTGAAGATGTCCCTGCTCATTGCAGGGGGGTTGGACTAGATGACCTTTGAAGGTCCCTTCCAACCCAAACTATTCTATGATTCTATAACACCTGGAAATCACCAGGTTTCAGACTCATGCACAGCCTCCAGCCAGCCAACATCCACAGCTTCCCCGCCCAGGGTTACAGCTCCAGATTATCCTGCCCCTGATAACAGTGTGGAAAAATCCCACAGCTGGCTAAGCTCATGCTGTAGGACAGGTTGCTCAGTTCTTAGCTACTCCTGGAAGAACAGTTAGAAAGAGGATTTGGTCTGCAATCCTGCCACTGATCTCGTGCTGTAATCCACTTCATTACGGTCTTCTAATCCTCAAAGTCAGATGCAGCATATGGCTAATGACCATTTGGCTAAAGGAAAATCCTTGTGTGTGTGGAAGCCAGCACAAGGACAGAGATCTGCAAGTAAGCAAAGGCAGTGCTACATCTCAGGGTACCACATGTTATGGTCCTGAGCACCAGAGGGTCTGCGGGTTGACACCAGGGCAGGATTTGGCCATTATACAACATCCTCTCTCACTTACCCAAGGAATTTCTTGTTTTACATTTCCCATTACAGTATTGCCAGTATCGATTTCATATTCTCTGGAAAAATCAAAACTGATGTTGGGAAATCTTCTTAGCAGATATGTGACTTCTCAGTGTAAGTAATACACTGATAAGTGAATGACAAATTATTTAATATACTTTTCCAAACATTCCTGGGTTTTGTCACATTATTTAATTAAMAAATAGCTGTTGTAAAAGTGGGAAATAACAATAATTAGTTGTAGCTGTTTCATGAAATTGCCTCTAATCACTCCAAAATGCCTGCTAAATACAATTCAGACTGCAGTTTCCATCTTTGTCTTTCTCTTGGCCGCAGTGTGGCCAATAACTATTTGTACTGAGCCACGCGCCTGGAGAAACTGGTACAGAACAAATGGAAGATCTGCCTCTCACCTAGTGCCCAAAGGCACCATTTGAACTAAGCAATAAAGCAAAGTCACTGGTGTGATCAAAACATATTGATATGAAAACATATCCATATGTTTATGAACTTACTAAATAGAGCTTGATTCAGGTAATGCCAGTGAATGTTTTCCTCAACTAATAAGACCATGTGCAGAACTTTGTACCCTGCAGGTGAAGGCTAACATGGTTTCACATTACCTATGCAATGAATTAAACGTACTTGGCCCCACTGCAAGGACAGATGTTGACACATGGGAACGAGTCCAGCAGAGGCCACCGGGCTGGTCAGGGGCTGGAGGACAGGGCATTCAGGGTAAGCTGAAGGAGCTAGGCTTCTTCAGCCTGGAGAAGAGATGGCTACAGGGATCACATTGCTATCTGCAGCTCCCTGATGGGGCTATAGGGAAGACAGAGCCAGAGTCTTCTCAGAGCTGCACAGCAAAAGGATTAAATTCTAACCAAATATGAGGAATTATTCTTCGCCATGRGGGTGATCGAGCAGTGGCACAGGAACCAGAGAGGTCGTGCATGTCCTTCCTCGGTGATACTGAAAACCCAGCTGAACAAGGAAGGCCTTGAGCACCCTGAGCTGAGTTTGACTTTGGCCTTCCTTTGAGCAGGGGTTGGGCTAGAGACCTCTAGAGAGCTCTTCCAACCTGAATTATTTTATGTATACRATACTTACACAATGCTCTCTCCTATAGATAGTTTTTATTAATGAAGGAACATAATACTTCTCCATGACTCAGGAAAGCAGCTTCAGAATTTTCCTACAACCTTTGCTAAAGGGCCACAGGTAAGTGGTACAAAAAGCTCCCAGCACATTTTTACAGGGGATGACCAGTAACATTACAATCTACTCTTTTTGTTGTACATCATTGTTAAAAMCCCCCCCGCACTAAACTATTCAAATTGACAACATTATTAGCTCTCAATGATTTCAAAGTCTCTCCACTTCTGCAACAGCCCAGGCCCCCAGCACTTCCCCAGAAAAGCATCAGCATTCAAACCTACAGCAAAGTTATCTGCACCGCAGAAAATCAGATGCCAAAATAGCCGCCACTTCACTACTGTGCTGCAGCCTGGACCAGACGCTGGTCTCAGCAGCATCAGCTCTGAGGACATACCTTCACTTCTCACCTCACCAGCTCATGCTGTGCTCCAGCTCTGGGCAGTTTCTGGATGATGAGAACGTCAGGTCAGGGCTCCATTGCACAGGGCAAGAGTTACTCACGTGAAAGCAGGAAAATGCTAGAACGAGCAGCAGAAAAAGGAGGCACTAAACAGCAGAACATTTAGCTGGACAACAGCCTAGGCTATTGCTCTTTCAAGTGAACACACTGCAGGGAAAGTGGTTTGGAGGTAATGCAGGAGATGTTATCCTGCAGCTGGTCAGAGGACATCATTGGTTTAATCAGTTTTCCTGACACTTCAGTGATCTCAGCTGTGCATCACTGAGTGCTCGTTTCATCTTTGCCACAGCCCAAGCAGGAACAATGAGGAGGTGGCCGTGGGGAAGTAGCAGCCGACCTGGGATTGACACCATTCATAGCTGCCTAGCAGGAGAAAGTCAATCTGGCAACTTCTCTGCTAAGGCTGGGAAAGTCTTCTTCAGCAGCTGGGGTCAGGAGAAAATCTTCCAAAGGTAGAAAAAAAAAAAATTCAATAGATTCTTATCTGCAAGGAGACATTATTTATAGCTCAATGCACAGTTAAAATAGAACGAATAAGCATGTTCTGCCATGAAAGCAAATTGCTTTGAGGTTATATAAACCAGGGGAACAGTTGAACACATCTCCAAAGGACAGCAGATGAGGCGTTTTCAAGCTACCAGTTATCTAGCAGCACACACGTCATCAGAATAGCACACRGCGGGGGGATCACGGCTGTGTCCCTTGGATTTCAGACAGCTACACATGCCGCCAAAGAGCGTCATTGCCAAGAGAGGCTTATAGGCAGAAGTAAAATATTTTAATTGACTAACTAGCAGGGCTGGGTAAAGTAATTCAGTATGGTTGGGATGAGCAACTGCTGCATGCTACCAAGCAGCAAAGAGGGTACGAAGGCCTCAGGGAAGATTGTTTGATCCCTGGACAGCTGCATTCAAGAGCTTGTTTACAGAGGGATAAGCATCCCAGATGCAACTGAAGTACAAAGGCTATGGCAAGGCTGGCAGGGGAGACAGGTTACAGTCTCCCATGAAGCACAGGGATCATCTCCTCACAGTGAGCTGCCAAGTCTCATTAATTTATCATAGGAACATGCCTTCAGTGCTCACTCCCCTCAAGTTGTGTTTCTTAAGATTGACAGACATGTCTATAGACCACAAAGTGTTCTTGACAAGAGGGTAATTAACCTTTGATGTTTACATCTCCCTTCTCTTGGTAAGTAACACACCAAGTTTGTACGTTTTGGGGAGGACTGGCTGTAGATGAATGATAGTTTCCTTTTATGCTCTTGATCAGAGGTCAGGACGACTGGAATAACGATTTTTCTGAGCTCTATCTGGAATAGTAGGTAACTGAGGAAGAATTTCCTTGAGTAAATGGCCAAAGCCTTGGACTCGGGGCTTTTGGACCAGCCCCAGGTCTGCGAGTGAGATCCCCATCAGCCAGTGGCTCCACAGCCCTTTCGGCCAGGATCTGGGACCTGCTTCACACAAGCTCAGGACAGGGTGAGCTAAGACTCTGCCCTCCCTCGAGGGAGCTAGAGGTACAGAAGTTTATACACAGATAATGACATGTATGAGAGAGAAAGCAGCTGTTCCTGGAGGTGCCAGTCCGTCACTGCCACAGTAACCTGGAGGCATCGCTCTGCCCATTAACTGCCCCAAGAAACATCAACGTATCACATCCCCAGGCAAATTTTTCTTTCCAAGTGAAACCACAGGATGAGGCAATGCAGAACAGGAGCAAGGAGAGCATCAGACAAAAACACATTCCCAGATCTCAACTTATCAGCCAAAAACTAGAAAAAATTCGTATGAGAAACAACGTTTGGAAAAGACAAATGAAGGTGCTTGCTCTCATTTATGGGAAGAAAACCAGGAACCTCTGGGATTTGGGATGAATGATGGCTTACTTTTTAAGAAAGATCTTGTAAATAAAGTGGCAACAAGGGATTTTCTTTCTGAGGGATAGGGTGCAATAGACTAAGAAGAAAAATCCACTGCTCTCCCTGGGAAAGAGAGGGAGAATAGGGTAAGAGACTGGATGCATCATGGCGCTATAATTTGAACACTTGGCTGGAATAGGAGGAACTGGATGGAAAGAGTTTCTATAGCTGAAGGACCATTAGCATCATAACCACTGAACACTTCTTCCTTCATTATTAACATCAAAAAAAAGGGGAACAATTTAATTTATTCTGCAGAGTTGAGCTTTAATGAGACCACTGGCTGATTCTTTGCACATGGACATGGGTGAGGCACTGTTGGTGCTGACAAAGCAGCATGCTGTTGAATTACAGGATTTTACTATTTCACAGACATCGAGGTAGATAGCAGGACTTCTACCATCTCTAAACTATTGCACTTGCAAAGTAATGCAGTTATTTACTTAATCTGTTAGTACATGCATGACAGCTGCTATGTTGCACATGATCATATGGCCCCTACATCCCCTGGCTTGGGCACTGTGGCCCATTTGCAACCTGACAAAAATTCTTGTCTCAGGAGAGCTGAATGCACTGATATCTGCAAAGGTTTTGTGTGTCTCCTTTTCTGGTCTTGAAACAGGTTATGCTGCACTTTCCTGATGCTGTCAGTGAAGGTTGTTTGTGCATGCTTGCATAGCAAAGAAACATTTCTGCTACTTGTCTCGTATTTTGCATCTTTTTGCCATCCTTCTCTTCATACATTTCAATGCAGCCTGTGGAGAATAGCAATATTAGGAAGCTAGCGTTAAATCACTGCCAAATAAAATGTCAACAGAAGGTATATGCATCACTTACGCCCAATCGTACGCTGCCTGCTCAGCATCCGGCTGACATTATTTGGGATGCTGCCACAGAGAGCAATGGGAGTTCAGGCTGCTTCTTAGTTTGCCTTCCTTCTTAGTCACTGGGATGACTGCTGTTCCTGAGTCCTTGGGTGTCCCATGTTCTCTGAAGAAGGGGAAGTCTGCCATTAGAGACTCGGTATGACCATTTTCCCAAAGGGGGACAGATGCTGGGAATGTAAATAAAACACCCAAATGATGCAAGTGAAGGAGAGTTCATCTGAGTTAACCACCAACAATGAAGTGGTTTTACCATCTCTGAATATTATAATCCTATCAGTCAACAAGCCTATGCCATCTGAATATGCTGCATCATTTGGATTTCCACTCCAGCTGTTTTCTTCAACTATTTTCTTTTCTCTGCTAAATCTTCACGATTTCCCCCCAAGCACAAACAGCAAGTRGAGAGGGAGAAAAGGAGGACAAATTGGAAAAGCACAGGGAGATGCCAGGGGCTAGTGGACTGTCATTCGGAAAGCATGTTCTTTCCATCGGACTGACACATTATAGGCACAGATCCCACATTCATTGGTGTAAGTGAAACCATCTGTGCCACAGATCTGGTCTGGTGCTGGGCCAGGGGGCCCTGACTGGCCGTCCTCAGCGGTGCCCCTGGGGCACGGGCTACAGCTAAGCCTTGAGGGAACAGAGGAAAAAAGACTTTAAGCAATAAATTTCCAAACATTCCTCATTCTTCAGGGGACTTGAATGAAATTAAGGTTTTGCTTCTATGAATGAAAAATAGGCAGGAAGCGATACACTATGTGAACGTTCTTTGTTTGCAAATTCACAGTATGTTTAAACTTATGGGGCTGCACCTCAGCTGGTGAAAATCTGGAAAACCCTCCTAGGCTGAGTGGATGTCTGCCAGCTGGAGACAGACTCCCTTCCACTACTGCTTTCTGCTTTTTTCATATCTACTCGTTGATCAGCAGAGAGCACACAACCGGAGCCCAGAGCATGGCAAAGAATCAAATAAAATTGTATTAAACATTAAATTACTACAAGAGAATGAATATTTCTGAGTGTGAACATACTGATGGATTAAATGGGTGGATACCAGGATTATATTCCTTTAAATATAGAGGTCTGAGGAAATTTTTTTCAGTTCCTGAACTATTTCCTTTGCTAACAGCCAGTTAAATAGACCTGTGCGACTGATACAATGAGTTTGTATAATTATTTCTGGATTTCTTTTTTTTGAGGAACATATAGTTATAAAGAGGTAAAAAAAAGCATTTAAATATTCTTCTGAAAAGAGAATAGTTCTAAAAAATCAGTGGGATGAGCCTTGTCATTCTCAAGCACCCCTCAAGAGAGTGACAGAGTATCTCGGCCCATCCGCATGCCTCTCTAGCAAATGCAGCATATGAAAAAAAGCTAAACCAAGGCAAATTATCAACAGACATAATTTTGAAAGGTATAGATTTTTTTGGTAAAGTGTTTGAATGAAGTTTAGGTACAGACACTGTCAAGGAAAAGTTGGGGTTTTTTTTCAAGTCACATATGGGTGAGKGCTGTTATATACCATGCTGATAAGTGGTGAAAAAAAGAGATCTTTTGGCTCAATATAAAAAGACTAAGTCTTGTTTTCTAAATCCCACTTATCAATCAAGAACTAAATGATTCACCTCATTCTTCCTCCTCTTTGTGTTGTAAGAAAAATGACTGTAGACTCAGAAAACGTTGATAAGGCTATAAAGATAAGTTAGACAAACAAGGAAGGAGAAACAACATTTATATTTTTAAAATATTGCCTCTGCGATATGTACCAGTGCACTTACAAGTCACGAATCCTGAGGCTGGACCGTCATCAGTGTGAAATACATAGAAGTTCGTCAGCCCTTGGCGCTGCTCAGGAGCTCGGTCCCTGCTCTCCAGAGCCAGAGGGCTGCAGTAGTGGCTGCAAGGCAGCGTGCAGAGCTGGACCAGCTGCGTTTCAGCAGTAAATTTTAGATACCTGATGTTGCAGTCATAGCAGGCACTGGAAAGTCAGGTTTTTCTTCAGTGCGTCCTTGACTGAGGGTATAAAGCTGCACCTCCAACTATTTCTGTTCACGGCAAGACTGCAAATGTGATAGCCCACTGAAGCAGGACTAAATCCAGGCTTGCATCTGATCCTTTTAGTGCCTCTTTCCAAGTTAAAAAACAGGCTTTCGTAGCATGACAGTTGAACGGTCTTTGAGAGTGACCTGACCACTTTGAAGCTGCTCAGGCTTTGTCGAAGATGAGTAACAGTCAGCCTTGGGGCTCTGCAGCATTATGCACCCGAGAAGCAATGGAGCAGTAGGCTGAGCAGCACCAAAGTGTCTGTCACCCTCAYGCTAGAGACAGTTACTGAATATATTTGCAGTCTGGCAAGCACTGAGCTCATGAGATGATCTCTTGGTGCACCCCAGCACAGGAATCTCTATCCATCTATCCAGCCATTCCTCTATCTATGGCCAAGCAAGCACCCAGCTCAGTCAACCATACCTTAAAACCACCTTTCAAGTCTCTTAGTGACACTTTAAACCTGGTATTGGTCAATCTCTCTCCTAAGCCACAAAAATTCAATGCTTCCTCTTGAACATACTCGTCTTTGCCTGACCATTGCTTCCTCATCAACAAGAAGCAGAAAGAAATCATCTAATTAAYACATACTCAGTAAGTAACCCTGGAACAGCTGAAAAACAACTCCGAGGCACAGAAAACAGTTCTGTCCCTGAGAAGAAGGCTGCCCTACTTTTATAGAGTTATATTGCTTCATAAAACACCCCCTGAACCCAGGGGATATTTAAACTCCAATGTCAGGCTTTTCCCATTTTCTGGCCCAGTTTTAGTGATTTATTCTATCATGTACTTTTACATGAAACCTCCTGGTGAATACTGCATGGAAACCTGTGTCTAATGACCACTTTGACTTCTTCCCTGGATTGCTCTGACTTAATCTCAACTTTGTGCCTCCTTGAGTTCATGTTTGCCTTTGGTGTCATCAGACAATGAGCTCTGCAGAGGAGCTTTGACACAGCTGTGCCCAGCTAATGCCATTCAGTTGGATCTTGACAGCATACTGCGAAAGCTTGCAAAAGCCAGCGGTCAGAGCTAAGGCCAAGTTGAAGTCTGCCAAAGTCCACAAAAAAAAATTATTCAGGTCTTATCCTTGAGGATAACCAAGTAACACTTAAACTAGCCTAAAGCAGCATGTTCTGCAAAAACACCTTAACAGCAAATAGCAAAAAGGTTATATAAACCAAAGGAACGTTTACATTAGGGCACAGGCCCAAGAAAAGTACAATAAGCCATTGTTAGCTACAAATCGTCTTGAAAAGTACATGCCAGCCACAGACTCTAATAGCACAGAGGTACTACGGCCTCATTCCCTGGTACAATACCCACAGTATCTCCAAGTCAGGAACATTTGCCTTCAGCCTATTCATCTAGCCTGACAATTCAAAGAGTGACTTTCCAAACCAATCCAAATAATTGTGTTATTCTCTGGTAAACTACAATGGGACACTGAATCAGGGAGGTGCTAGCTGTAGTCCAGAAGAAATCCTTTAACCCTGAAATATTGGACTTGCAATAGTTTTGGTGACCTGGTGTGGAGCTAGTGGTAGCGGCTGTACCTATGTTGCCAACAGACGAAGGGCAGCCCCCAGGTCCCCCTACCTCCCCGCCATCCATACGGACACCAAAGTGACAGCAATTGTATCACCAGGTCCTAAGCTCTTTGGCCTCAAAAAAGTAGGCAAAACACGACTATCAGGCAGAACCGCTTTCCTATGACTTGCTATATATTTGTTAAAACTGGTCATAAGTGAACCTCTGCATCCTTTTCCTTCCTGAATGGCTTTAGAAGGCAGGCGGCTGCAGTGACGGCTGTACTGGGGCTGTCCCCCACCCCAGGAGTGATTTCTGCCCACCAGGCCCAGAGATATTCTGTTGCATCAATAAATCAAGATATTTTGTGAGTGGACACTTCTGCTGTCTGTGACCCTGAAGGGAGCTCAACATTCTCCTCCTGTAAATTATATCCTATAACAGCACATGACACTGAGGTCAATTCAGTGGAGACAGGCTGGGATCACCTTTCCTGACAGCAGCTGCTGCCTCTTCCATGGGACAGGCTGCACAGGCAGTGGGAACCAGGACAGGGGCACCTCTTGGCTAGGCAGCAAGTTTCCCCTTCTAGCCCACAGCAGGAAAGTGCTCTTGAGAACAAACCACCACCCACATCCTAGACGTCGCCCTATGGAGGAGGTGGACCATGCCCTTGAGGTGAATGTCTCCTTGCGCTGACTATAAAGATGGAGTCCGTGATCAGGTCATACAGAGATATTAATGGTTAGATGAGACTAATACTGACAAGGAGACTCTGAGGAGTAAGGAAGTGCCTGGGAGCTCCAAGGGGAGGCCAGGCCCTCATCAGAGCAGGGATGGCACTGACACATGGCAGGAAAAGATTTACCCACATTGTTTGGTAGAGCAGAACATCAATAGAAAAATACATATGCACCACTAGAAGTACCGTGTCAGGGAGGAGAAGGGGTAAAAGGGATGAGACGTGGCATTAAGACAGCAAAATGTTGCCAAGTGAGTTTATTGAACAAGTGTTTCAGGAGCTAAGGAAACGAGACAAACTGACGGAAAGTTGCTGGGGAAGATCAGCCCATGGGAAGCCACATGCAAGGGAGCTTGTCTTCCTGGGCTGGACTCCAGCACAGACTTAACATTCAGTCATACTCACGAGGTTGAGAGTCCTATTGCTTTCCCTGGTGAGAAAAGGAGAAAGGAGGATTAGACACAGAGCATATTCAGTGCTGAAGCCCTGTTCCTCACTTCACCGGCCCAAGAGTTGGCTTAGTGTTGACTGGAGATAAAGAACAGTCTCAAAAGCCCAAATACTCCCTTTCATTATTATCATTAAAGGAAAAATGAAAGGTTTCACACATTTTTGATACAATCCAGTTGGTTTGGTGAAGTACTTTCCACATGCCCTGATGAGCTTGTGGGACAGATTATGTGCTGGTGAAAATGAGTAAAATATCTTTGACATTAACAAACAGGAGGCCATGTACAGATCACAGAAATGAGCCCTTCACATTTTCCCTTAAAATGCAAAAAAACCCATCTCCTTGCACAAGTCATGGTGCACCAGAAATGTCCAGTATATGCCCATAAGCAGTTAGTCAGAAACACATTATGAAAACAGCCCTGCATTTGTAGTAGGTACAGGAATTGATCATGAAGGAAGGGGTTTGCTCTTGTACGTACAGGTAGGCATTGCAGAAAACGCATCTGTTGCTGTATGTTTTGCCATCAGAGCCGCAGTGGGGAAGATATTCCATGGTGCAGATAGGAGAGACTTCTTGGAAGCCCTTGCAATGCTCCTGCACACGGTAGACAGACATGAGTCTCTCTGCCTGAGAGAAAACCATGGTCCCCCCAGCATAAGGAATGACACCCCACTGAGAAATGAAACTGTCTGTAACATCATAATAACCAACACAAAGTTTCCTCCTGGTGGCAGATGTGATCTTGTACTATTTCTGCTCACTGCCACATCTTTTCCTGCACAGTTACAGAGCAATGGGATGGATGTGGCTGTTTTATGACCAGCGTGAAATTCCCGAGGGATCTCCTCACGTCTGCGCACCACCACTCCCCCGGTTTGTAAACCAGAGCAGAGGACAGTCCCCCATGAGTGTAACAGACACGGGACCTTTGTTCTCATCCTTTCCCACTCACTTTTGTAATATCCTCTTCACAGCGTCCGTTCTTTCTTTTGCCAAGATTGGTCTGATGGTCCCTGGAGGAAGACRACTGTCATTAGCCGCAACCTTCCCCATTACAACCGCAGTGCAAGAACATAACTTCACTCCCACGTAGTGCACAGGAGATTTTCAGATGAATTAGCTTAGCATTGCCTGCACAGCACTAGCAAGAACGTGCCCTTATGGACTAGGCACATGTCTCTCCCCAGCTGATGCATCCCCCTTTGTGGGGCTCTGGGGTCAAACGCCCACATCAAACACCAACCAGGAAAATGGGGGGTAGACACACAGGACCCATCCAGCACCGGGTTTCAGAGACAGCCCTTGCACATTACTTGGCACTCAAAGACAGATCCAACCACCACCACTGTGAATCCCCCAGCAAGAAGGATGAGTACTTACAGGTTGTGGGCACACAGTGTACACTCGCTGGCGTAAGTGACACCATCGGTACCACAGATGGGATCGTAGATCATTGTGCAGGCCATCAGCTGCCTGCCATCCTTTAATGTGGAAGTTGGGTACTGGCTGCAGTCAAGCTGGGGAACAAAGACAGCAAAAGCTCCGGCACAGGCTCTGCTCTGTGCAAGGGCACCCAGACACAACCCCCCCTGCTTATGCCTCTGCCTTTTAGGATCTGCCATAGGACAAATTATGGTTATATATTGACTCATTCTTCATGGAAAACTAGCAATTTCCTTTCATAGCCTTATGCTGGAGAAGACTGAATCAAGGCTTGAAGGCAGACATCACTCATTCAGCTTTGTATTTATCATGATGCCCCCATACCTTGCTGAAACTACTGGGATATTACAAAACGCAGCTCAAAAATAATCTGCAAATCAAAATGGCATGATTTATGCACTTCCTACGAGCGCACTGACTGTGACCAAGGAGTTTTTCACAGCCCACAAGAATGGAGGGGAGATGTGCTGACAGGCCTTTTGTTGCAACGGGATGGCTCCGAGTGTTAAAATCTGCCAGCAGGACTGACAGCAGTTGAAGCTGATTTACACCGGTTGAAGAACTGGCCTTGCGTTTTAGCACTCCCAGTTTCTCCAGTGTGAGCTCTTCCTCCCTGATTTATGTATCTCACCCAGTCCGAGCACAGAGCGTACTCGGGAAACAAAGGAATGACATTTCATAGTTTGTTTGTATAGAAATGAAATATCTGACTCAGGATGTTGACTCTTTCAAACACATGCTAATGAGATGGCTTTGTTCTTCTATTCCCCAGTGATAGTAAATAGTTTAGAGCTGGCCAAATATAGTTAACCTGGTATTTTTACAAGATTCATTGTTTGTATACATTAGATTACATTGTATTTACAAAAAAAACAGAGAGGTTTGAATCCCCTGGTACATTAGGTATCAGCATTCAAAACACAGGCAATTTTCTAATCTTTGCAGAACATACTTTTGTAAAATGCAAGCATCCAGAAGGCACCGGATACCCTGGGTCCTCTCTGTCCCCTTCCCATATTGCCAAAACAGACTGCTAAGTTCCTGTGGCAGCTATGATAGACTGCTGTGGGAAAGGGATTTCTTCTTGTAAAGCCTTAAATCATTTATGCTACCTGTCTTATAACTCATTCCTCTCCTGTCCTCTCCTCTTTCTTTCCCTGACTGTGTGCAGGAAATGCACGATGTTCCTGCTGCTGGGGTGATATTCACCCACAAAAGGAAGGACAGCACAAGCTGTGACCCCTGGGTGGAGGCTACACCACCAAAACCAACCAGCGTTTATTCAAGTTATGCAATCAGCACCAGCTCAAGCTCTTATTTTTCTTTAGGTTTCACTTACTTGGGGCACTTCCTCTATGCACCTTCCATCATGCTTCTTGGCAACATCAGTTCCAAATTCACTGGAAGAGAAAGCAGAGTTAAAAATGCTCCACAAGTAACTCTGTTGRGCTCTCAGGGAGTGACCTCCAGGGCTTACATGTTATGGGCACACAGCGCACAGTCATTGCCGTAGGTGACACCATCTGTCCCACAGATCTCGCGCAGGATGAAGGGGCAGGCTGCGATGGCTTCGCCGGTTTTGGTATTGCTCAGGTACGTGCTGCAGTCAACCTGGGGAGATAAAATAACAATGCTGGGTCAGTTGCTGGGAGATGGAAGAGTGCCTCCTCTGCAGTCTGTCCACTCTGATCCTCCAGATTTTAAAGGCTTCTGCCACAGGAAAATCAGAAGTTTTTTAAGTTTAGTCTTCCATCAGAAATGGATTAAGTAATTGTAGTTGGGTTTGGTATTGTCTGCTAACAGAGGGAAGAAAGGAACAGCTGGCCAAAAAGATTATTTTCCTGGAGTAGTACATATGCAAGTTTTAAAACAAGCATTTAACCCAAGGAATCTGATTTAAAGTGTTTGACATTAAGTCCAGCTTGACATAGTTAACTAAATCCAAGATTTTGTTTCAGCTTTTTCAAAACAGCAGCAAGAACTGTTTCACCAGCTCCTGTTGCAAAAATACTTACAATATATAAAATCTAACAGTTTAAATATTTGAGGATAAATAGACAAACACCTATTGGAAGTCAGTCTACACTAGCTAAGCATCACTGACCCTTCCCTGTCATTTTGCATAGTTTCCCCAATCCAGTGTCTCTTATTACCCATATTTCTCACATGGTCCAAGATCAAATTAAAGCAAAGACAGCATTTTAACAATGCATCTTTACTATAGAAAATACATTGCAGTCCCTCAGGATGCATGAAATTATTTTCGGTGCTTTAGAGCTCCTCTGCATAAGCAGAATAAATGCATTGAGATATTATCAGCACATATTGTTACTGTGCAGGGTAATAAAGCTATTTCTGTATGCATACCTGAGAGAAAATTTTTCCTGGCTGACCAGAGCATGAGGACTTTTTAACCTGCCTGTCTAGTGCAATGGAAATCCTAGCACTGAATGAATACACGGACATCTAACACAGCCTTCTGTCTTCCTCTTACTGTGCTAAAATGGGCTGCATCGTTCTTGGGCTACCTCTGATGATTTCTGTTCAGAGATCTGCAGTACTGGGACATTTTGTTTCTGAAGTCCTGGCCTGTTCCCGTTCTCTCTTGCCCTCATGTACAGCACACTGGCAGCAGCCGCTATGAGCGGCTAGGGAGAACCCACAGCACCAGCAAGAGCCCCGTGCATCACCCCCTCCACACATCCGGGAGCATGGCGGGTGCACTGAGCCCAGCCAGGGGCTTCCTGGAGACTGGAGAGAGAGTAGGAGATGGCGCTTATTTTATAGCTAGATACACTTACAGGAATACTTTCTTCCTTGCATCTTCCCTCATGGCTTTTCTTAACTTGAGTCCCCTGTTCTCTGAAAGGGAGAGGTTGGTGTTAGCATGGTCACCAGCTAAGCCCTGTGACACCCAGGTGCCACAGAAAGCAAACCAAACTCATAGCCAATATATATGATAAAGGAGGCATCTGATTGCCTAATGAACTAGCTTCTCCCGGTCGTTAGCAAGCGTAATCCTACGCAGTAACAGACCTGTCAGGTCTCCTCACTATGTGCTATGCAGCAGCCCCATCCACTCTTTCCTCTGCCCAAATACCACAGCCCTCACAGTGTGCTCAGATTGAGAGCTGGCTCTCCCACAGCTCCCCTGAGGAGCACAAACAGAGCCTCAGGGAACAAAATCAAGGTGACAGGGGCTTCAGGAGGTTGAAAGAGAAACAGAAAGAGACATATGGATATGTTGGTATCAAAAGAAAAGCCATCTGGAGCACTAACCATGGCTAGTCACTCCAAAAGAGAGTCCTATGTACAGTACTTACAGGTTATGGGCACAGATGCCACATTCGTTGTCATAAGTAAATCCGTCTGTGCCACAGACCGGGAGCAGGATCCTTGGACAACGTATCTGGGCTTTACCACCCTTAATCATTCTTGATGGGTATTGACTGCAATCGATCTACAAAAAGCAGGAGTGTCAAACCTGGGAAAGTCCTTGTTCTCTGAGAAAAACCCCAGCGTAACCTCCTGCCACGTCTTTTATGCTGGTATGCTTAGACAACACTAGTGCTACGTCTCAGTTCTCTCAAAACCAGGCTGAGTCAGTTCTGCATGAATCCTCTCATGCACAGAGGGAATTGCACAGTGCTGCATAGTTTGTGAGATGCCAAATCACTAGGGTAAGTAGCTCAGTCAATCCCAAATGCAAGACATGCCAGAAAAGCAAAAAAAGAGAAAAACATAGTCCCCTTTTCATTCTGCCATATAGATACAAACAAAACACCATAACAGTGAAGGAATTTGGACTTTGCTGAAAATGCATTTGAAGAGCATCCTCAAAGGAAGATCTAAGCCCAAACTGACCGACTTCCACATTTATGTGTTGGCATGTCCTAGACACCAGCTCTAAGACTTCTCAGCTGATACACTCAGATCAAAACTTCAGGTGTGCTCCATATACCAGAATATATCCCCACCCCAAAGGTTGGTGTAGGTATGAATTCATAATGAAAACTCTGTGCGCCTAGCTCCCATGCAGCCAATCTGCCAGAGCTGTGCGGGCAAGGAGGGCCCAGAGGACACCTGCCTCAGGACAGATGGGATTTGTAGGCATCCTCAACACAAGGGGCTGACAAGACTTAATAGACATGTGGAAAAAGCCAGGCTTCAGGCCAGCTCACTTTCAGAGTAAATGTAGCCTCAGGGAACCTTTCAGTTGATACAGCTAAGAGGAGAAATATGCCTTATATTGAATACTTACCTCAGAAGTCTCCTGTCTGCATTTTCCATTATGCTTTTTGCTAACATGGGTCCTGTGTTCTCTGGAAGAGGAAAACAATAAAGTTGAGGAACTAAATGCTTAACCTCTTGGTCGCAGTCATGTGCAAAATGAAGCAAACCATGGCTTCAGACTCTATAAGAGTGTATCAGAATAGCTACATTACTTTACTCATTAACAAGCTCATCACATCTTTTCATAACATGCAATTTAAAGCAATATTCTGAATTATTCCTTCCTCTGCTCAGTCACTGCCCAGCCCACAGAGCTGCCATCTGATTCTTCAAGGTTTCCCCTCATCTGCACAAAGAAGGTATCAGAAGGAAACTCAAGGTAAATCCAAAACCAATCCAGTTTCTAAGAGACTTGAAGAAACAGGCATAAGCTGAAATGCAGAAGGATGGTTCTCAGGACTGCAAAGCGTTGCTAGCTACTTAGAAGGAGTGCTCTACGTATGGCACTTACCCATTGTGGGCACAGATCCCACATTCATTATCATATGTAATGCCATCTGTGCCGCAAACTGGACTCAGGATCCTTGGACAGGATACTAATACTTTGCCATCTTTACTGGTTGCTGTTGGGTACTTACTGCAGTCAATCTGTCAAAATAAGGAGAATTAGCTCTGGTGGAGCCCTTGCTACATGAGAAAAGTTGATGCAAAACCTTTTCATTCTGTATCCCAGCCTCCATTGTTTCTGCAACAGGACAAAGCCCTGATACACTGAAGCTAAATCTTCAATCAGAAATGAGCTTTCTGAATATTATCCTAGTTCTCTAGGAGTCAAGAAAAAGGACTCTCTTAGAGAAGGGATCCTTCAGGCAGAAGAACATGTACAAAATTTTGGGCCCACTCTCATCAAAAAAACGGTCTTAAATTTAATGGGAAACATTTTTCACCAGCTGGAAATCTGACTAATACTGTTTTGATTTGTGTTGGTTTTCTCCCCACTTCTCCAGCTCTATGATTACTTATTACTTCAGACTCCCTGTAGTTAAGCACAGGGTTTGAAAGGATAGAGAAAAAATGGTTATCTATCAGTTGGAGAATGGACTTTCTTCATCCCAGAATTTTGGTGCTGAAATATAGAAGCTTCTCTTCCTGAGGCACCAGACTGTTGGCCTTGTACAAATATACAATAAACTATACTCTATAAATATGTATGCTTAGTGCTCTTATGACTCTCACTATGTCTGTGAAAGCAACCAGCATGGGAGTTTTGAATCCCTGTTGCAAAGGGTGGAAACGCTTGTGATCTCCAGAGAGAAAACTGCCAACCTGCACAGCATGTTAGCAAGGGAAATCTTGGGCCTCCCCTTCCGCTGGGTGCAAAAGCCAGCTTAGTACGTAGGGAAGTGAATTCTGCAGCACTGACTCACTGCAGCTTCTCATTTCATAATCATCTCCTTTCTCCTTCGTCGGTTTGGTGCGGTATGCATGGGGTGACCCTCTCTTTGGAGCAGGGAGGATGCAAAATCCACCCTCACTGTGCAGAAAAGCAAAGCATGGACTGGGACCCTCTTAAGCCTTGTCATATGGCCCTCTTGCAGTTTCCTAGGGAAATCTGTGGGGTTCTCGGGATTCTATTAACAGCCCTAAGAGATGGATTTTTGACTTCTATTGCACTTACAGTGCCAATCTCCTGCTTGCATTCTCCATCATAAAATTTGCTAACGTTGGTGTGATGTTCTCTGAAAGAAAGAAATGCTTTGGTTAGGAAGCCTTGAGAATAACTTTTCCCATTACACTCTAGGCACTGTGACAAGAAAGCAAGGTCCCACCCACCTTGTGGGACACTACAACAGCTTGACCTGTCTGAATGCGCCCTGCAGACGGTAGCAGCAAATGCACGGTATTTCCACATCACATGGTAATTAGGTGTTACAAGTAACACTTTGATCTGTTTGTGGCTCTGCTCTGGGTTGTCCTCTGGTTCTTTTGTAATTCCCTTCATGAGCACAGACAGAAAATGGGGCAGAAAACTCAGGTTGGCTGGAGAATTACAAGCAGCCAGCTCCAAAAAGACCTACAGAGACACCTGCCTTAAGAAAGACTACTGTTTTACAGAAGTGCTTCTGAGAGCCTTAACTATTGCTAATTCTCCAGAAGGATGTTCTATGCACAAAACTTACGCGTTATAGGCACAGATCCCACATTCGTTGTCATAAGTGAAGCTATCTGAGCCACAGACTGGTTTCAGTATCCTTGGGCATGCTACCATAACATGATCATCTATTACAGTTYTTTGGTACCTACTGCAATCGATCTGTAAAAATAGCAGGAATAGAGAAAAAAAAAAACACCACATTTTCAATATAAGGATATAACACTCCTACGTAGTCTGCTTACTCTCCCCCAGCCTTTGGGGACAAATCCATCATCAAACTAATTCCACTATCAAAAGTGGAAGCCAGAGTCAGTTCCGTGGGAATTCTTTCCTGCTGAAAAAAAAAAATGGCATAGCACGGAGGACTGTGATCTGGATTTTGTGAGGTCCTTCATAAGATCCTGCTGGAGCTATCCAGGTGGTGAGATTCCACCTTCRGCCAACACATTTTCATATTATTCCCAATCACAGAGGCTAGAAGTCTGAACTAGAAAAGCACAGAGACATGGTACCAGATAGCCCATAAAAACCCTCTCAGCTTTGGTTATTATCAGATTTTAATTCCCTTTGGGCTGTGCAGACCAGCTGTGCACGTTCTGTTTTCCTCGTGTGGTGTTTGAACTGTCCCCTTTTACAGCCAGCTGAAGTTTTCCATGGACTTTGTCTTACCATAATAGATTTTGGCTCGCATTCTCCATCATGTGCCTTCTCCACACTGGCCTCATGTTCCCTAGAAGAAAGCAGACCTGTATCAGGAATTGCAGAGAGCTGCATTGCCTCGAGGCTGGCGGTGTCAGCACTCAGCTGCTGACTCACATGCTCCTCTGCCCAGCCCATCTTTGTGGGATGAAGCTGCCACCCTTACTTTGAGCCCCTTGCCCTGCGGCTTCTGCTTGGTTTCCAGCAGTACTCACTTGTTGTGGAGGCAGATCCCACACTCATGGCTGTACGTGGTGCCGTCGGTGCCGCAGACTGGCTTCAAGTTCCTCGGGCAAGCTACCCAGACCATCCCATCCTTGCTGATGCTGCTGTAATACTGGCTGCAATCCACCTGCAAAAGCAGCACAGAATCAGCCCCAACGTTCGCTCCCTCATGGAAAGAAACCCCCATGCAGCCTCGCACCACCACCGTGCCTGCAGCTCCTGCCGGGAGGTAAATTAGAGGTATTATTTTGAATCTGCTCAGGCAGTCAGGAGGAGCAAATCTTCTCTACAGAAGCTTCTGATTATGCTTTCCTGCCGGGGTCCGGGGGAGGCACAGAAGGATTGCTGCGGGTGAGACGGTGCCTAATGAAGGCAGCTGGTAATTGGGAGCCCGGCTGTACACCAGAGCCCCTCAGCTCAAAATCTGATTGTTTCAAATCGTGCTGCAGTCTCTGGTGAGTTCCAGGGGTCTCATAACTGCGTGGGAAGAACCTGCAGACAAATCCATCGCACAGACCCTGCTGTTTTGCTCTCTATGATATAGGTATAGAAAACCTATGCAAGGAACACAGTTCTGCGGGTCTTACTGTATAGAAAAATTTATCAGAATTACAGTCTTTGATGCTTTCAAGCGTTATCATCTTAAGACAGTATTCCTCATGAGGAGGGAACCTACTGCCTTTGGCTTGGAGTAACTAAATTATGTCTACGAGTTAATATAATAGCATTGTATAATTACTTCTCGCTTTCTTCATTTTATTTAATGAACTGAAAATATTGTAAAAAATGGGGACTTTTACTTTCTCATGAAATGGGCAATATCATTCAATCATGCACTGGCAAATAATATTTGAACAGCCAAGCTTTCATTAGATTTGATCCACTTGCTCATGAGGTAATTACATACTGTTTCTACTTTACCAGAAACCTGGAATAGAACAGAATAAATAGATCTGTAGCTCACCTCAACTCCAAAGGCGATACCTGAAAAAAAAAAAAAAAGAGGTCAGAAAAGAAAAAAAAAATCAAATTATTGATATGCAGAGAAGATATATGTAAATCTTTTCATGAAACTGTTAAATTCAGTGACTGTTGTCGACTAGTTTATTGGGTTTAGGAAAATATGGAGCTTTACGTTATGCCAGTAAATGGTCACAGGATGTATTAAAAGTTACTAAATAAAGTTTCATTGYGCTTTTGAGGGAAGATAAAACAGGGGAGAGCACATATATTAATCCATCCCTACGATGTTACAGGGAAGTGATACAGGTACTTTCAATTCGGTACTCTTGGATTTTAACCTCTTCCAAGAGACTTTATATTTGACTTTCAAAAGTTTGGACATGTGTGTTTAAGATGACTGTCGACCACTGGCACTGTCCATCTCCAAACACATCCTTCTCAGTTACCAGGAACAGCACAGTAAACTTACAGAGCAATCCTAGAGGTTGAAGTTTGCATTTATATTGCTCACATGGATAATGATGCCATTTCTAACAGTTTTACTTTGCCCTCCCATGTGCAAGCTCCTGCCCTGCACTAGGACTCCTCCTACAAACCAAGAAGATGAAAACAGTTGCCTGTATGAGGTTTGCTGAAACCTCACTCTTGAAGTCTGATTTTTTGCTACACTCTCTCAGGAAGAATATTTCTTCATGGAATAAGGCTCTCCTCCATGTTACAAGACCCAAACACTTCTACTGAAATGAAAATTCAGCTTTGATTCAGCTAGATCGATCTCYGCAATATCCCAGGAAATACTCACCTAAGCAGCAGCAAAGGGCTAGAGCCGCCTTCACGAAAACCCCTGTTATCTTCATGGCAGACAGAGGTACCACTCCAGTGCAGCCTGCTAGCTCTCTGTGCAGGAGAGGAAGATTGCAGGCAGGAGCAGGAATATATAGCACACCACGATACCAAGTGGTCCCACCTTATTATGTAATGCTCCAAGCCTGTCATCAATCAAATCCAAAAATATATTTACCCAGCTCTAGATTTCTAGCTAATGATTGACACAGGCTTGTATGCCAGGAAGGGGCCTTTTGCGTGGCTCGAGGGGAGCGGGGAGCATGCCAGGACCCTTCTCCTCCCGGGCGGATCTGCCCCAGCCCTGGGCTGCCCCTCGCACGGCTGCAGTATGTTGCAGGCTCACATCTACCCTGCGACTGGCAAAATGCAATTAGATCTTTCTCCTCCTCCATAGTTTTCAACTAAGCTGCCAGCTGATAGCCAAAACCCTCGTTATTTAACCTCAGAGCATGATTTTGTACTCTTCACTGCTGTATTTCATCCCAGTTTGAGTCCAGGTAATTTCAGCCCAGAAGGTCACCCTGTGCTCTGTGGGAGAAATCCTGCTCTTCTCCTGTTTTAAAAAAACTCAGCAGTGCTCTGCTCCACGTGCTAATTTTTTGTACTACAGCAAGGAGCAAAAATATTGTTTGGTCCTAAAATCCATCTTTTTGGCTGTTCACTGATAACTCCCATGGTACCCTCTGCTCATCTGCTACCACCTCCCCCATGGCCAGTTCCTGATCCACCTCACCAAGCCTAAGTGACACCATCCCACAGGGCAGCAGGCCAAATACTTTTGATGTCTGCATAGAGTAGATGTACTGTATTTCCTTTATCTAGGAAGTCAGCCAACTTTGCAAATATTGATATTAGCCCACACATGGTTTCCTTCCTGAGAATTCACTGTGTACAGTATCCCTTTACACTTTATAACTTCAGTTTTCTTCAAATTTCTCCTGAAGGTTTGCCCCCTGTTAAGGTAACAGAACTTGGATTGATCCTGAACATTTTTTGGTCCTTTATTTAAGGAGATTTTTGGCAATTCTTTGGATTGGTCTCAATCCCAGTCTTCTCAGTTGGGATCCTAAATTCTCCAAATTTCTCGCTAACTTTTAATCTTTCAAATCCTCTACTTGGTAATCAAAATCCTTACTTGCAGATCTATTTTTGATATAATTTAAACAGAGTGAGCTCGTGTTGAATCATCCCAGTTTTATTTTTCTAAGAGAAGGACATCTCCAACATCTTTCTCACTTGAAAAGCAAATCCACAATAACACAATTTTGGGGATTACCTAATGGAAAAGTCTATTTGCTTTCATATCCAGGACCTCTGCTAATATCAGCAATTTGCAGTGTGCATCTGCAAAGCTAAAGTCTCCCCAAATGCCAGCTTTTCCAGCTACGTTAATCTCTAGTGACATTAGGGATCTCTATTCATGTATCTTGTTTTCCTTCCTTCCCCCTGATACTCAGCCCCGATGTCTCCTGCCCTGTCCCTTATCTCAGTTCCACCAAGTGTCAAGGACTCCAGACCTTCAGACCAATGCAGGCCTCAGCTACAAGGACCTCTGTTCATCACGATTACAATATCCATCTCTCAGGACTTATTCCAGGCAAGACTATCATCAATTAATGCTTCCTGGCAGAGGAAAATGTATCTTGACAACTTAATTGCCAGACTCTGTAAAAGCTGTCATGGTCAAGCGAATTGGTGCCAATGTCCGCAGAGATGACACCTGAACCTTATTGGAAAGGAGATATTATTTGCAAACCAAATCTGCAGTTAAAATAGATTGACTCAGCATGTTCTGTCAAGATCAAAGCAATTCTCTTCCAACTAAGTTATTAAATTTGGGGAATAGTTTGCAATAGGAGACAGATTAAAGGGACAGAACAGCAAACACCTGTCAAGGATTTAGAGAAGCAATTGGGTCTAGAAAACATCACCGCAGCAATAGCACATGCCTGCTGTCCCCCGCCTTGGCCGAGGCACATAGCGCTCAGCTTCAGGCTCCTGCCTTGTGCACAAGGAAGATCTATGCTGCAACCCTACAAGCGAGCTGCCTGCTTCACAGAGAGCGATTCGGCAGAGATTTTTCCACCAGCCATTTTTCTGGCAGGACAGAGCCTTTCAGGACCTGCTGCACCTTCTGGTGCAGCACATCCCACCTGGGCTGGACAGGGAGCTGCAGGAGAGGGAGACCTTTGGTTGTCCCCTGTGTTTACATCCTTGTGTTTGTGCAACCCCCACTTGCAGTCACACTGTGTTGACGTCTACCTGTTTATTTTCCCTTCTCCGGGCATAGAATCATAGAATCATTAAGGTTGGAAAATGTCGGTAGAGGGTGGCTCTGCAAAGCCCACCTGGCCGAGCAGCCCTGGACACGGGCACTCTGCTCCTTTCTTCTGCTGCCCTTCCAGGTTACSTCTAGTCACAGCCGTGAATCATCTGTCACCATTTCTGACACAGGCCAAGCAAGGAAGCAACCCCTTTGAAGCCAGAAAGCAATAAAGCCAACTCACCTGTTTTTCAGAAATATAAGCAGAAATTGTCTCTGCTTCCCATCCACAAACCAAGCGTACGGTTCTTACTACACCTAACACTAAACTGTTTCTTTTGGGACCTTCAACATCAAGGTGAATCATGAATTCTCATCTGGATTTGTAATTTGCAAGTAGTTGCATTTACATCTTACATCATTTTCAGTGAACAACTTGAGTGGAGTTGCTCATACCTTCATGCAGGGGAAAGTGTTGAAAGTTCTATGTGTTGTAGTCCTGGTGGGAGGGCTGGGCAGCAGAAGGGCTCCTGCAGCAGACTGGAGCAGGGACATCCCAAGGAAAGGGCCTGGACAAGAGCTCCCTGTAGAAGGGAGGCCCTCACAGGAAAGGACAGATGTGGTAACAGATGCCAAACAGGAGCCCTAAAGAGAGAAAAGAGAGAAGCCCATTCACCAGTCCCCAGGATAAAAGTAGATAGGCCATAGAGCAGAAGTTGTGATAATCAAGGCAAATCAGAATCATTTAGGTTGGAAAAGACCTTTAAGATCATCAAGTCCAACCATTAACCTAGCACTGCCAAGTCCACCACTAAACCATGTCCCTAAGCACCACATCTACACATCTTTTAAATGTGGGATGGTGACTCAACCACTTCCCTGGGCAGCCTGTTCCAATGCTTGACAACCCTTTCGGCGAAGAAATTTTTCCTAATATCCAATCTAAACCTCCCCTGGTGCAACTGGAGGCTGTTTCCTCCTGTCCTATCACTTGTTATTTGGGAGAAGAGACTGACCCCCACCTCGCTACAACCTCCTTTCAGGTAGTTGTCGAGAGCGATAAGGTCTCCTCTGAGTCTCCTTTTCTCCAGGCTAATCAACCCCAGTTCCCTCAGCCACTTCTCCTAAGACTTGTGCTCTAGACCCTTCACCAGCTTTGTTGCCCTTCTTTGGACATGCTCCAGCATCTCAGTTGTCTTTCTTGTAGTGAGGGGCCCAAAACTGAGCACAGTATTCGAGGTGGAGCCTCACCAGTGCCGAGTACAGAGGGACGATTGCTTCCCTACTCCTGCTGGCCACACTATTTCTGATACAAGCCAGGATGCTATTGGCCTTCTTGGCCACCTGGACCCACTGCTGCCTCATATTCAGCCAGCTGTTGACCAACACCCCCAGGTCCTTTTCCACCGGGCAGCTTTCCAGCCACTCTTCCCCAAGCCTGCAGCATTACATGGGGTTGTTGTGACCCAAGTGCAGGACCCGACACTGAGCCTTGTTGAACCTCATACAGTTGGCCTCAGCCCATCAATGAAGCCTGTCCAGATCCCTCTGTAGAGCGTTCCTACCCTCAAGCAGATCAACACTTCCGCCCAACTTGGTGTCGCCTGCACACTTACTGAGGGTGCACTCGATCCCCTCGTCCAGATCATTGACAAAGATATTAAACAGAACTGGGCCCCATACTGAGCCCTGGGGAACATCACTTGTGACCAGCCGCCAACTGGATTTAACTCCATTCACCACAACTCTTTGGGCTCAGCCATCCAGCCAGTTTTTTACCCAGTGAAGAATAGGCCTGTCCAAGCCATGAGCAGCCAGTTTCTCCAGGAGAATGCTGTGGGAAACGGTGTCAAAGGCTTTACTGAAGTCTAAGTAGACAACATCCACAGCCTTTCCCTCATCTACTAAGCGGGTCACTTTGTCATAGAAGGAGATCAGGTTAGTCGAGCAGGACCTTTCATAAACCCATGCTGACAGGACCTGATCGCCTGGTTGTCCTGTACGTGCCGCGTGATGGCACTCAAGATGATCTGCTCCATAACCTTCCCCAGCACCAAGGTCAGACTGACAGGCCTGTAGTTCCCCGGATCCTCCTTCCAGCCCTCCTTGTAGATGGGTGTCAACGTTTGCTAACCTCCAGTCAACTAGGACCTCACCGCTTAGCCGGGACTGCTGATAAAGGATTGAAAGCAGCTCGGTAAGCACCTCCACCAGATCCCTCAGTACCCTTGGGTGGATCCCATCCAGCCCCAGAGACTTGTGTGTGTCTAAGTGGTATAGCAGGACACTGACCATTTCCCCCTGGATTACGGGGGCTTCATTCTGCTCCCTGTCCCTGTCTTCCAGATCAGGGGGCTGGGTATGCCGAGAACAATTGGTTGAACTATTCAAGACTGAGGCAAAGAAGGTATTAAGAACCTCATCCTTTGTCACTGTTTCCCCCCACATCTGATAAGGGGTGGAGATTCTCCTTAGCCCTCCTTTTGTTGCTAATGTATTTATAGAAACATTTTTTTATTGTCTTTTACGGCAGTAGCCAGATTAAGTTCGAGTTGGGCTTTGGCTGTTCTAATTTTCTCCTGCATAACCTCACGAAATCTTTGTAGTCCTCCTGAGTTGCCTGCCCCTTCTTCCAAAGGCCATAAACTCTCCTTTTTTTCCTGAGTTCCAGCCAAAGCTCTCTGTTCAGCCAGGCCGGTCTTCTTGCCCGCCAGCTCACCTTTCGGCACATGGCGATGGCCTGCTCCTGCACCTTTAAGATTTCCTTCTTGAAGAACATCCAGCCTTCCTGGCCTCCTTTGCCTTTCAGGACTGCCTCCCAAGGGATTCTGTCAACCAGTCTCCTAAACAGGCCAAAGTCTGCCCTCCAAAATCCAAGGCAGCAGTTCTGCTGACTCCCCCTCCTTACTTCTCCAAGAATCGAAAACTCTATCATTTCATGATTGAAATAACAATCGAATTATCAAATAATTGATCGAATAATGCTGAAACCCCCAGGTACCCATACACAGCAGTTGCTTGGTGGGATTGAGCATCACAGCGATGTAGGGAGAGCCAGAAAAGAGAGTTCTGCAGCAGACCCAGAGGGGCTTCACTGCACAAACAGCATCAGGCTTTCCACATCATGACTCGCTCAGTTCTTGAAGCAGCAAATGCCCCTCAACTGCAGGATTTCTGGCACTGTCTACTGTGGCAGACTGCGAGAGGTCCCCTGGCTGGAGCACACCATGCTGCCACGAATGGGCTCTCCCTCCATGGTGGCTGCAAGAGCAGCTGGGAGGTGGTGGGCAGAGCTACCAGGCTCCAAAAGGACAAACTGCAAAGGATTGAGAAACACCACGGTGAGGTTCAACGTCTGCTGAGTTGTCTGCTGGAGTCAATAGTCCTCAGTATATACCAAGAGCAGCATCTGCACTCCCTGAAGAGTTGCGTAAGTACCTGACACCTTTTATGAAAAAAAAGCAAGAGACTCAAGGCCCCTGCAGAGAGTAGTTTAGCTCAAAACCCAACTGTGTCAAGAGGCCCGGAGACCGAAGCTGCCGATTCATAACGCCAGTTCTGCAAAACCTCAGAAACTGCTGTGAACCACACAGGGTCTCTGGATCTTGGCAAGAGACATCCTTAATAAAGTGTAATTTACAGCAAACTGAAGACTCCCCAGAGTGCTGGTACCTTTCCAGGTTCATAGAGGACTGTTTTGGCCTCATTACTGTGTTAGAGGGCAACACAAAGGGTAACCAAGAGCAAACGTAAAAGAAAGGGTAATAAATTCCCAATACCTCTTGAGCCTTTGCCTCCTTCTCCCCAGGAACCTCACAGAAATAAATGTGTGGCATCACTCACGTGGAGTCCTGCCAGAGCTCCGCCACACGCAGTGCCGCTCAGGACAGACATCATCGGTGAGCCCTTGGAGCGATCTGCAAAAGGGGGTTGAAAGCAAGAAAGGACTGACCAGGCAGGCTGCTGAGAGCAGAAAAGACTTAGCATTGCTACCTCTGGTAGGGCTGTTAACGACAGCACAGGCAGTTTTAGCGAGTCACTGTCCTGCGCCTTCTCGGCAGACA
The DNA here is from genome assembly GCA_035582835.1 of Phoebastria nigripes. Lineage (NCBI taxonomy): Eukaryota > Metazoa > Chordata > Aves > Procellariiformes > Diomedeidae > Phoebastria > Phoebastria nigripes. The sequence continues at coordinate 467,616 of JAYKAV010003155.1, read as the reverse complement.
GGTTTGGAATCTGATTAACAAWCCCTTATTGCCAGCTGCAATTTTTGTGGATGATAATTTCTGCTGGCAGCAGGGGAAAGCCAGAAGGTGCTCAAATACTGACAGAAGAGGCTACTAGGGCACAGTCTTCATCAGTTCACTGCTTTTGGAGCACAGTTAATGCAGGTTTTATGGGTGATTATTTCAATACCTAAATACTTGAAATCACTACAAATCATAATAGCTTTCAAGCGCACTGATTTTCATTTGCAAGAATTTATTAAGCCATCAATTGTGCACTGCTTTTATGAAATCATGCCGATGTTCCTGCACATGGTTTTAGGTGGAATCAGTGAGCAGACATCATCAGAGAACATTTTTACTGTCTGATATTCATCATTCTCAGGCTGCATAAATAATGTTCAAGAATTTACTTGTTTCATCACAGCTCAAAGACAGACAAATTTTGCATCCCCCAAAACAGCTAACCAGGACCAAACTGGTGACTTTCACCCTGCATGACTGTACTTGGTGAGGGGATTTTCCACATAGAAAGAGGCAGTAGTAATTTATTTCTAAATCATATTGTTTGCTCGCATTAAAAACCAGCATACAAAATATTAACAACTACTTATGTCAGGCTGCTGATAATAAAATCAGATTTTATTATTATCAGCAGAAATAAAGTGTGACCCGTGCATAAGCATTTTGAGAGTTTAAAATCAATTCTCATTAACTGCAGTAGAAAAAAAGGATTTGATAACTTAATTGAAAAAAAAAAATCTTTGTCTTTGGTGGAAGTGAAATTAAGTGGTATTAGGTAAAATCCTGCCAAAATCTGAAAGTCACTCCAGCCTTATCTGCAACGGRAAGTGTTTACAGATCAGGTCACAGCTAAAATGGACTCAAACACTGTGTGTGTTCACTCAAGGTCTTCTGGAAAGGTCCTGCAATGAAGTTTATACAAATAAAGAATGTATTTGCTTTAAGTAACGGCCATAAAAGAAAGTCCAGGCAGTGCGTGCAAACTGCCAGCAGATTTCTGTTAACCCACCATCACAGTCTCCTGCTTTGCAAATCCCACCCCACTTTCCAATGTGTTGCCCCCAAACTAGCCAGGGGAGCCTTCAGCTCAAAGACCTAGCTTCATCTTCAAATAGTCTCAGACTATAAACAAATTAGAACTGCCTRTAATCAGTTACATCTCAAAACAATGATACTTTTCCTTAAATAGCTTAAGCAATTCAACACCATGGAACTTCTCACTTCATCTTCCCCATAGCACCAGGACCCCAAAGGAAGGACCCCTCCCTGCAGGAGATGGCTCCTGAGATGGGTACTGGCTGATCCCTTGTGCCAGGGGCAGAAGGGTGACCTAAAAGCACATGTGATGGTCCATGGGCCACCAAGATGGCTCAGCTTTCTGCTTGACCAGTGCTGCCTCAAGAGTGCCATCAGTGCTTCTGCCCTCTCAGAGCAAGAAATGCTGCTGGCCAAATTCACACCTCCAGATCCCAGAGATCTTCCCAGCTGTGCCCCCAACTCCAGCTTCAGTGGGGCAGGGCACAGCACACCATCTAACATGACCAGTCACAGTATATCTACTTCCCACAGCTGCTCAAACAAAGTGGTCTGGATTTCCCAGTGCCTCAGACGAGGAGGCTGGAAGAGGACACTTACTGCAACAGTTAAACTGCCAGCCCAATACACGGGATGCTTTAAAACCAATTTTCCTCTGTGGGTTTCCAAATGTAAACCAATTAAATCTCAAAACAACCCTCTGAGGTAGGTAAGTATGTTTTAATGTCCGTTTTACAAGCAAGAGAAAAGGGCTGAAAGCGCAGTGAAGTGATTGACCCAAGAACCCACAGTGAATCAGAGAGAACCTGACCCCTGGTCCCTCCTCACAAAACCCCAGACCACGCTCTTCCTCCTCAGGTCCAACATCTTCACCAGGTATTTACAGCAGCTGCTGCACCCCAGGGGCCTCTGCACTTGCTTATTGCCTAAGGGACATGCGGTGTAAAGCTGGAGTGGGGACCCATGTGTCCCTCCCACGAGGCTTAGTGAAGAAAAGTGACATGAAGCTGCTGAGTTATCTTTATTGTAGAAGCACACTAAGACACAGCGAGGCAGCAGAGACCACAATGGCACATGTGGGGTAGACCTGGGAAGTCCCCACAGCCCTTCGCCCTCCACCTGAGCAAGGACGGGCACCATTCACTGCAGAAGGGGAGGAAGGCAGCTCTGGCAGTCCTGGGGACTCGGCAGCTCCCCTCATGCTTGACATCAACTCTTCCTTTACTTGCCCTAGGGAGACAGGGAGATAGTTTGTTACTATGGTCCCAGAAGGCAAAGGGACCTGAAAGGACCACGACAAAACCTCAAAGCTGTGATGCTCCCACCCTCTGTAGGGGCTCCGAGCCACCCATGTCTCCCCACGATGGAGGACAGCAGCATGCTGCTCTGCCAGTATCCTCCCTGCTCTGCAGGGACAGCTTGGCTGAAAAACCAGAGCCAGGGGAAAAGGAATGGGCAGAGCCCACCACCGCGGGCACTAGAAAGTTTGCACATTCCCACGKGCTCAGCCCCACCATGCCCTGGCTGCAGTGAGAGGAAAAAGCACACTGCAGAGCCCTTTGGCCCAGCCCTGCAGCCTGCCCAGGCAAGGTTGGACACTCCAACCCTTGTGAAATGCAACCTCCAGAAGACAAGGCTGGCCGAGAGAGGGTAAATGACTGCCCCTCTCTCTGTACCTTTGGTCACAGCTGATCCCTGGTGTTTGCTGGCAGTTTGAACTCCATTACTTCTGGAAAGAAAGAGCAAAAAATAAGTCCATCCCCAAGCATGACCACTGCTGCATGACGCCTGCAGAGCACTAGTAGCTGTGTGACAGCCCCTCCAGCCACCTCAGCAGCCACACGAAACAACTGCAGCAGAGCCTGGCACCAGGGCAGGCAGGTTAGGTCGCTGCCAGCCTAGGAAAACAAGACTAATTTCAGCCTGAAGCTAAGTGTTTTCCACACCAACTACCTAACTGGGAAAGGTCCTGCTTTTTTTCTTTTCCCTCCTTCTACCACCTTAAAAAGAAGCATGACAAAGTAAAGAGCACTGTAAGAAAACCAGGACTTACCCATTGCAAAGCTGGGAGTTACCTGTTTGTTAAGAAACAGATTAAAAAAAGGAGAAACTGGATATCCCCTTTTTTTGCTGACCTATTGACTAACATGGGCAGACTGGTGACTATCGCATGGGTGATTTGTGGAAAAACCTTTGAACAAGTAACTGCGAGATATGCAGCATTAAAAGTGAAATGTACTGGAAAGACCCACAATTAATTCACCCATATGACATAGCACTGCAGGACCTAGTGGCCAGCTAGCTTACCAAAAAAAGATATCTAAACCCGGGACTCAGACCRACATTAATCTGCTGTAAAGCAGCATGGGATCAAAGGAATTTGGTTATGGCACAGACCTCCTGGGGAAGGTGGTAAGCCCAGACACCAGCCAGCCCGAGGCCCCAGGGACAGGCTCTCTCTGCAGCAAGGTTTTCCACCACAGCAGTGCACAGATACACCCTTTAGCATCAGATCTCTCTCAAGCCACACTGCTCCCATCCCTTCCTACAAGCAACCCTCCCTGATGGCAATCTGGTCACCAGGCAGGGAGAGTTGCCAGAAACACCTGGAAATCCAGCAGGAGCTTTGCAGGCAGGAGTGGATGCAGACAATGAGCCGTGAAGGGATGAGGTGGCTTGGACACCCATTTTGTCAGGCAACCCAGCACCCTCCATGGATAATTTCAAAATACAACAACTCAAGGAAATATTACATTTTTGGGTAACAATTTCTTATCTTCCTCCAAAGCTTAAAGAGATGCCTTTGCATTTTTGTTCTGCACATTGCAACTGTCTAAAACCACTTCTGATGCCAAAAGCACTGCTGGACCTGGTTTCCTCTGGGTTTTAGTAGCATATATTGAGTGCCTGGACCTTCAGTAGAAAAAAGAATTCATTATACTGCAAGTGACCATGAATTTCAGTGCTGAAAATAACATAAGCTTCCAACTAAGAAATAGGGAAAGTCTTTGATGGACTTAAAAGGTTTTCCAAGGAAATAGGCTTCCATAAATTTCCAATCTGATCCTTCAGGTGACATARTACACATAAATAAAGAATAAATCATTCTGCGTGGGGGTTTATGTTTGGCTTTTTTTGCCCCAGGGAAAAAGCTTATCGTTTTCCCTTTTAATTGCATCCAACTCTCCTTGGAATACTTAACATAGCTACAAGCTGTCTGACTTTCAGTAAATGGCGTATTCCTCTAATTGCAAAGGCTTGAGAGCTGTAACAGCTTGGTAAAACACAAAACAGAAAGGAATTCCAGACGAGGCACAGTTTTGTGGGAATCCTCTCTTTTTCAGTTGCCACAGTATACCCAATCTCATCTGTCTTGGGCAGTGTGAGCACAGTCACCAACAGGCTTGCGTAGTGCCTGGTCTCCCTGCGCTCCCAGAATACACAAGCCAAGAGTGGCTCCATCACACTAAAGGTCAAGACACGAAGGCCTCCAGTATGATCACAGGCAAAATTCTTTCTCTCTGCACTATAATTTCTTCAACTTTGTTTGAAGTTGAGAGCACTCCGCTGCTTTACAGAAGAGGGGAAGAAGAGCTGGRATGTTTACTTTTTAGTGTTTTGGGCATCTGCTGGCATCCTGGCACTGAGCAGAGGAAGGCATGGCATGACGCTATGGCATGATGGCTATCCTACAGAAAAGCTCTTCGTTGCCTACAAACACATTGATACCAAATTCATATTCAGAAGTCAAAGCTCCCACGCAAAACTTTACAGAACTTCTCATTTGGCTGGTTCAATATTTTGATTCTCTCCAGGTTTGGAGAGTGGGAACAAATCTCAGCATTTCCCTGGGGATGATTATTCAGTTTCTCAAGAGTTCATGCCAATACCGAAGACAGTCCTCCCTGGGTGTTACAAGGCATCCTGCACACTCAAGAGACACAAATGCAGACCCTGGCTGCAAATCAAAGTGCTGGAGACTGCCAATCTGCCACTGATGGAAAGACAAAGCACAACTGAGAAATAATTAACTCATCTGCTATATGGGATCGCACAAGATGTCAAGGCTCAAGACCTTTCACAGACGTATGCCACTTAGTGAATARTTTTCATTTCCCAACCACCTCTCTGGATGTTATTTGGGAAATGAGCCCTTTATGGTTGACACAGTTCTAGTCTTTCTGGCCTCAAGGTCCCTGGAGGAAAGCCAGATGTTTTCCCAGACGTGTCACTCTCCTACCCTACAGCCTACGTAACACATGCCCAGGTTATATATTAAATCCAAGTCTGAACCTGTATTTAAACATCTGGACCACAAGCACCCCACTCCTGGGTCTCTAACGATCCCACCACAGATGCGGGGGCCAGGCTGGGTCCCCAGCACCCACTTGGAGTGAGAAATGGGATGCCACACACAGACAAGAGGCACTTTGGGTGGTCGTTTTCTCCACCTCTCAGCAACATCCCACCCCAGGGAAAAAGAAAAAAAAAAAAAAAAAAAAGAGGAGACTGGGGGCTCTAATACCCCTCTTCCCTCCCAGCCTGTGGCACAACCGAGCCCTCCCAACCTGCAGGACTCCCTGAGCTGACCCTAACAGTACTGGAGCATGCTGCACCACATGGCTGAAGAGCAGCCACAAAGCATGACTTTAATTAACCCATTAGTTCCATTAACTTGTTCATTCAATTAACCTGTTAGTTAACCTGCCTGCAGGGTCAAGGTGTTGACCCCCAGCTGTTGCTGAAGAGCACAGCAGGGCAGCTGGTAACTGACTGCCAACTACTACTCATTTTTCACTCTCCATTGTGGCTGCCTGGATCAGGCCCCCACAAGCTGAGACAGTGCCAACAGGGGAGTTTCACAAGGGGAAAGGAAGAGATTGATGTTTCCCCAGCCCAGCCGTGGCATGCCACTTACCACTTCAGGGGCAGGCTTTCGGCATTCACCTCGATAGTTTACCGTGATGTAGTTTGAAGCTTTCCTGCAAAGGGAGGACAAGACATTGCTTATTATTCACTTGCAATGCCACAGCTCTCTGCCATCGGCATGACAGTCCTCTGTGGACTCCTTAAYACTTTGATGCTGCTTCCAGTATGATGGCATTTATTACTCCCCAAACAATCTTATGATGGGGCAGAAAGGGAATAGGGGACTCTGGAAACTTGTGTATCTTAATTAGCTGTCATCAGATTAATCTCAGGCATTTTGATCTATGTTTGCTTAACAGCAAGGCACTAAGGACACACTTGATAGTGAGTCATGATATATCAAAACAAACACTGTGCTGCAAAAGACACTCGGGAATGGTAGATGGCCCTGTATTACTGAAATCTCTCCGCCTACTCACATGGCAGCTGAACACAAGTCACATTCATTTTTGTATGTTTTCCCATCAGTGCCACAGACTGGTTGTGAGGATTTGCTGCAGAAAATCCTTCCACCCTTTACCCCGTGCAGAATTCGATCACAGTCCAGCTGAAGAGAGAAAGAAATCACATTTGGTGCTGGTTCACTTGCAAGACCCTCCTTTACATGACTTAAAAGCACTTACAAACCAAGCCTTGCCATGGAGCCCCTCTGCCCTGCAGCACATCCACCACACCTCCAGCAAGGCCAGGCTTGTAAAGACATAATGTGTCTTGTTGGACCGGCCAGCCAAGCTTTTGGGGACAGAGCCCTCCCTGCCCCACTGCCAGGCACAGACCCACTCATCTGATCCACCTTGGCACCTTGGTCCAGGGCAGCTTTATTTCTCTCACCAGGGATCCACAAGATGAAAACTTCTGCTACCTGTCCCTAGTCCTCCTTATCAGGGCTTTGATGCCATTTCATCTCCGAGAATGAAGATGAAACCCATTGGCCAAAATTAAGGAAAAACCTCTACAGCAGACTCCTGCTGCCCGAGGGTGGTGCGACATGCAGCACAACTTCTGACACCCACTGAGTTCAGAGACACAAGCATATATGAGCAGCTATGACTGATTAAGGGTGCCCTCTTATTTCCTCTCAAGCATGACAATGGGAACATTTAGACACAGCTTTCCTTACAAATCACACATGGCACAACCAGGACAAACTCACAGCAGAAAGAGTGACCTTTGGGGACTCTGAAAAGCCTCTCGCACTTAGGGCTCCACCCTACAAGCACGCCAGGGCATGTGTTTGCGGAGTCATAGCAAATTTCAAACAGCAGAGATACCGCAGCCTGTTCCCCGGCACACACACAGCCCCTTCCTCAGCCTGGCCACCCACCTCTGTTGAAAAAAGACCAAGACAAAGGAGTGACAAATGGGTTCCCACCCCCTTCTCCAGGTGCTGTAAAACATGTTGCAACAACTGCAAGTGGTGCAATCAGGGGAGAGCTGCAGCTGGGACAGAGAGGACATTTTGCCTCCTGTCCCACCTGGAGATGCACCATTTAGCACAAACTGATGGTTCATCAACAGCACCATGGGGCAGGAAACACCACAGGGAAGGAAGGTTTTGTGCCGGGCAGCACAGTGGGGTTCGGTGACATTGGGGTGCTGTGACAGCACCTGCTGGTTAAACATCACTTGCTAATGTCATTAATGTGCTGCTTCCTCTCTCATCTGGGTAATTACCAATGACTTGAAGGCAGACAACACTGGCCTTTGCAATTCACTGCTAGATACCTTCCTATGCGCCAGACGTCGCTGCCTGCAGTACGACCTGCATGCCTGCGTTACTGCCCAGGGCAGGCAGCCACCCCACCGGCAGCCACAGATATCACAGGTCCCAGCAGCCAGTGCCACCACTCCTTTGGCTCTGGGGAATTGGAACTGCCTGTGACAAAACCCACAGGTGGCCCTGGAAAGAGGAGAGGAGCAGATTTGCTCTCTGAATCACCTCGTCAGTCAGGCTCATCAGCATCCACTCCTCCCTCCAGTGCTACCAGGAAATACCACTAAGCCCTGAAGCCACCTGGAGTTATTACACCTAATGCTTCCTCTGGAATGAATCAAAATTGCTGCACCTGAACCACCTACCAGGATTTTTTTTTACTCAAATACTGACTCTAAAAGCAGTCAGTGACAGAGGCTTCAGAGAGAGTTAAGGCCATTTGTAGTAAGGTCCCTCCAGCCCCACAGAAACACATTGCCTATCCCTTCCAAAATGTTATTTAAATTACTGTATGCAAATGCTGGAGGGATTAAGACATCAGGTCATTTTTTTAACCATCCTAGCTCTTGACAACACCCTGTAACAGTGAGATCCACAGTTTAGTTGCCCTTTTTATGGTAGCTTATTTTGTCTTATTAGTTTCATATTTTCCACTTTTAGCTTTGTTGAAACTATTGCATTTTCTTTTTGTGGAGACAAGGGAGAGCAGACACCTTCATCTTCCTTCCACCTTATTCCATACACAGTCGTCATCTATCACTCAGTGTTTCCCCCTTTAGCACTCCCTCCCCCTGCCAACCTTGTCCTCATCCCCTGGTCAGCTCCATCACCCTGCTCCAGCCATGGCCTTTGACTCAGCACCTTCTCAACACATGGGGGGTGGCACTCCTCGCCCCACTTTGGCTACATGTTGCAGCAGGCATCCAACCTGAGCTCAAGGCCAGCACCCTCATAGCTGATGTACTTCCATAAGGAGCCAACCCCAGAAGCAAAACTGGCTTAGGAGGGTCCCATATAAGCACATCCAGCCCTGCTCCCCCTCCCTCTGCTTCAGTGACAGGGTATACAGGGGATATCATCGAGGTACAGATGCTTTCACTCATTAAACCCTTCTAAGGACATGGGGCCAAGTGAGAAGCTTTAGGGTCACAGCAGGAACAGGAGCAGCTGCTGGGAAAGGAGCCAGCGGGGGCTCAGCACCAGTGGAGGAGCACCCCACGGGACAGGTCCCCATTTCTGCCCACGCAGCTGCCATCCGAGACACAGGAGGTGGGTTTACCAGCTGATAGGTGTCAGTGTCTCTGCTCTGCGCCTTGCGGCCAGGTGCCGGGTTGCAGTTCCTACCACTCTGAGCTGCATTTCCTTGCGGGCTGGCAGGGAGAGAGAGCAGAGAGGCATCTCATCACACCTCCCCTCCAGAACAGGGGAGCGCAGTGCAAACCCACCCTCCCCACAGACCCCCCACAGCCCTTGGGGAGCTGCTTGCACTATGGCAGCACCCACCCACCAGGAGAGGAAAGGACAAGAAGCCCCCCAGCCACATGCTAACAGGGAGGCAGCCAACAGCAGGACAAACCTTGCCCTGTCCACAGCCCAAGTGAATCACCACCCCAGGGCTCTGCAACGCTGTCTGTCTGCTGGCATTGCTTGGCAGGTGGGGAGATGAAGGGACTACAGCAGCCAAAAGCAAGACATCTCAGAGCTCCCCAGCAAAGGCTCTGAAAAAGCAGCAACTGAGTCCTGCTCAGGTCCAGCAGCTATAAAACAAACAGGAGTGCCTGGCCAGTGCCCAGAAAGCACATGGTGCACCAGGCACTGCCTCCAAGCCAGCAGGTAAGGGTGAGCCAGGGCCAGGCAGCAGACACGTGCCCTGCCAGGAGACAGGGTTTGCTGGGCAAAGTGTCCCGAGAGGTATTTAGAGCACAGCAATCACTGGTGCTTCRTGCACAGGAAAGTCAAGGACAAAAAGGAGCAAGGGTTGAATGAGAAACATGCCCCACTCTATGTCCCCACTGGCTAAGCTGGGATGGGGAAGAGACAAGTGCTGTACTGAGCACCAAACACCGCAGCATTCAATTCTCCATCCCAAACAGTGCCACTTGTGTGCTACTGAACCATTCCTGCTGCAATTAACCTCCTAACCACCCCGAGGAAAAAACATGTAGGTAGAAGGGGGCAGAAACCGGTACAAGGGGTTGTGGGGTAGACAGGCTGCCATCCCAGGTGCTGCTGTACTCACCCTCTGTTCGATGAGAAGGGACGTCTCTCGTTCACACCCTGCTGTGACCCTGAACCACCACAGCTCTTCTGCAAAAGGGGCAGGATCACATTCAACAACCAAGCATAGAAACAACTTCTATACAACTAGAGAAGAAGCAGAGCTAAAGCAGCTCCTGTCCTCCACCCTCCTCCTCCCAGACCAAGGAATTTGCGGGACTGTTCCTGGAGAAGCAGGTTTGATGCTTGCTCCATACAGGCTTTAATACCACCAAATGTTATCATCTGAGGGCTGACAGGATTGCGGGGAGTCTGAACCTGCCCTTTATCTCACATATAGCATCGCACCATCAGGAAAGCTAAGAGGGGCTGTTCTGCCAGGTCCAGAYGTGCCTACTTTGTATGCTTACACACAGGTCCATCCCACAAATGAGCAAGGCTTTGCACTACAACCTGCTTCTCCCCCATTGTTAGCTGGCTCCAGCATCCCAAGCACCATGGTCACCCCAGGCTGACCACAGATAGTCCCTGGCCATCAGGAGCCCACAGACTCTCACCAGACCCTTTCTCTGAGCTCAGGGCAGGCTCCAAGCTCCATCTCACCTGGTTTGTACTCTCTGAAGTGACTGGTTTGTTGCGCTGGGCAGTTCCACCAGACTGACCTCCTCTTTGGGCTTCCTTTTTGCTGGAAGAAGGGGAGAGGAGGAAAAGGGAGTGCTATGGCAGTGCAAATGCCACTGGGACCCGGGGCTGCCCTGTAAGCCAGCATCATGCCATTAGGTACCACCTCCACATCCGCAGTCCCTGTTCCTGGTGGTCCTGTTCCTAATTCCCACCCCTAAGCCTTCTCCCTTCTCCTCACCATTCCCACTGTACGCTACATCCTGGATCCAGGTGGCTGCTTTCATATCAGGGCTGCTTCTGCATATGCTCTATGGGAGTAGAGAGAGAGCATCTGGAAGGCAAAGTACATGCATGGGAAACTCCTCAGGAGCTGCCCGCACCCGACAGTCCCCTGGGAAAAGGGTTGCTCTCCATCAACCTTTCTTCTCCTCCCCTACTCCACACTGCTTCTCACCTGCCCCTGGGCCCTTCACGCTGAAAGGGAAGTGGGAAGAGGGGCAATGGCCGGAGCCCTACTGCCGGAGCATCTCTTGGAGGGCCACTGAGATTCAGGACTCTCTCCCAGACATCGCCCAGATGCAGCTCCACAGGCAGAAGCTGCTGTTTCACAGCGGGAGGTTTCCCTCTTTGCTGTTGCTGCTCAGAGGAAGCTGTACTCACAACTTCTCAGCGCACATGAGACATTTGTTGGTGTGCTGCTTGCCAGAGGAATCCCGAACAGGGTCATTCTCCCTTGTGCAGGACAGTCGTCCACCAGCTTCAAACTCGGAGCGATACTCACTGCAGTCGTCCTGCGGAAGGACGGCAGTGGTTAGGGCACCCTGTCCTCCTCGCCTAATTGATCTGATTCTTAGAAACTTGGGGTTTCCTGCCAGGAAAGCATTGAACCATCACAAATGCATCACAGGAGAGCCTGGGTGCGGGCAAGAGAAAAGGGTGTGCAGTACCAGCCACTTAGTATATAAACAGAGGAGTGAGTCAGAAAAATTATGGGTCCCTCTGCCTGCACAGCACATGTTGGGAGTTTTCTAGTATGGTCCAACTAATTATTATTCTCCTTGTTGGGCTATCCAAAGCATGCCAGTGATGTGACCGATATGGTTACAAAGTCCCTCCCACTTCTCCCAACATCCTTAATACACAGCTACAGCCTTTTCCCAGATAGTAACTCATAATAATTTCATTTACAAAGCAACTAGTACCCCCAAAACCAACCACACTTGGGGACATGTCAACCAAGAAGTAGCAGTTAAAACACAAAAGCACAATGCAAACATACTTAATACTCCATGAGCAGTGGAAGGTTGTTTGGAGAGTGGATGATTAATTTGTTCCCTGTTCAAAAATCACTGTACAGAAACCATGTTAATTTGCCTGTTATGTAACATGGATGTAAACATTCAATCCCCCTAATTTCAACTATTTCAGACACTGCAATAGCTGATTCCAAACAGCAAGTACAGAGGATAAGTAACTGGATCCCACTTACTCTATTTTTTACAAATTGGTTTTAACACTTGCAATTTTCTGCCCATTTTGTGCATAAGAGAGCTTAGGCTAGCTTGCATTAAGGTCCTTAGCAGGTCACTGACCTCACCCTTTGCTTCGCTCAGAAGTTTCCAGCACCTCGTTCTGTCTGCCAGGGAAAGACTTCCCCAGCATTGTGTCCTGCATCCCACCCAGGGCACCTCAGCCTCCGGCTCCTCAGCTTTGCTACTGGACTAATGCTAGCAAAACGCTCAGTACGAACCCCCACATTTCCCTAGAGCCAAACTAGCCACCGGTAGGAGAGAGAGGATCCGGCACAGGACAAGGCTGCACCTGCTGTGGCCAGCAGCCACACTGCATTGCTCCYATCAGAAATAAATGTCACACCCCACTTCAGAGGGGCTGCCTGAGAGCCTCACTGCTTCTCCCCATCACCAGCATGTGCTCACACCCCTGTGCAGCTCAGGCGATGCCTTCCCTCCCCAACAAGCCCAGGAAAGCTCTCCCAGCCCCTCTGTGCCTCATTCCCTGGGACCAGCCCAGCTCAGCACCCCTCTATCCTCTGCCTACGAGACAAATCTGCCTTCCCCTGATAGCCTCTCTCAAACAGTCTCCCTTTGAAGTAGCATTTCTGGAGCTCTGTTAACTTCCCAACCTCTGCTGCAAAAACCTCGCTGAGTACATCCAAGACTTGCATTGCCTTTTTCATGGCCTGTCACATCCCTGATCCACTAATAAATGCAGGGCTTTCTTATCCTTTGTCACTTCTAACCAACAAGCAGGAATTCTTGTTAATGACTGACTGTGTGATCTTGCACTGTTATTACATTTTATCTTGTTTCTATTACTCCAGCGCTATCCAATTAGTCCTGAGTGATCCTCCTCTGCTGATACTGCCTCCCAGCTTTCCCATCAGCAAGTTTCACTCATGCTTCCATTTTTTTGTGTCAAAGTCATTAGGAAAAGCACTGAAACAGGATTATCCCCAAGACTGGAGCTTAAGGGGACCGCACCAGTCCCTGCCATGGCAGAAATGCAAAGGTAAGTGTCGGAAAGGGACTTTTTTCCCCCCTTACAGAACTGCTTTTGCCAGGAAAGCATCAGTGCACAGGGGCACAGTGGCTGCGGGGTGGCAGGACGAAGGTTGCAAATGGCAGCACCGTGAGAACAAAGTTTCCAACGAGAAAAGCTAAAACTGAGCCACAGGCCCATGGAGGTAGTGCAGGTCTGAGGTCTCCTCCCAGAATATAAGGATCTCTTGAACTTTTCAGAGCTTTTCACCCAGATTTTTCATTTTAACATAATTAGCACCCTCAGCAGCACTGGCTTCTCCACCCTTGAGCCACATTTCAGGACAGTGCAGCACAGCTGGTTTCTTATTCTGATGGGATTTGCCTGTCCCTAGATCCACAGGTCAGTGGGATAGACCATAACATTCAGGCAAGTTGTTCACTTGGGGGATTCAAGAGCATGAACAAGAAATAAGGAGGGAAAGGAAAGTGGATCTCAAAATTAAATCAGTAGACAGAGCAACTGAGTAGAATAATGTTGCCTTTTCTCTATCTTGGGTGAAAATCCAATAAAGTTTTATATTGACCTGCCTAATACTTTAATCTCACCTTATCTTTTCCTTGTCTGTTTTTAGATAACTTCCACTCATTCTCTCTTTTGCTGTAAGAGAAGCAAGATGAGAAAGTGAATACCACGGTGCTCCAGGGAGCGAGAGGTTTTCCCTGCCACCAGCTGCAGGAGGGGCAAGTGATCCCGTCCGCTGGCATCAGCAGCCGGGTCGCTCCAGCAGCCGCTTTCTCAATCCAACAGAAAAAGCTGGTTTTCCCTCTACTCACAACTTCTCTGCACACATGATGCACTTATTGCTGTGTTGCTTCCCAGAGGAATCCCGGACAGGGTCATTTTCTCTGGTGCAGGAAAGTTTCCCTTTCTCAAAGAGATCCCGAAACTCTTGGCAGTCATCCTGTGGAAGCACCAAAAACATGGGTTGACACAGGCATGCTGACAGACGCATCTCCCACAAATCCACAAAGAATTAGCCACCCAATGAATTACATTTCGAACACTATTTTGTTTCCTTGAGGCATAACTCAGCGGAAAGCCATAGTTTGCCTGATGTGTTCCCTTAAACTACAGCATGCAACACAAAACAAATAAATCCATATGCTTAGCTGAGCACATTTGTCTTTTGCATTCAGGGTAGTCTTATTTCTATTTCTAATAGATAAGAATGCAAGAACCTGCCTGAAGGACCTAGGTTCTGCTCTAAGTATAAAAGCAACAATTTCTTAGTGAATTTTGAATGAGAAAGTCAGTTTTCCCATCTCTTATGAGTGAACACACTACCAAGAATTTTAAAATCTGTGCAAAGTAAGAAGATGAAGCTGCAGGCATTAAAAAAAAAATCCTTGCACACCTCCTTTCCAGGTATGCTAGAGTAAGAGGTGGGCATTTTTACCTTCCATTTAACATGACATTATGCATTAATTGAAGCAAAGCACTCTTTCACAAAAGGCTTTTGTAGCAAAACCRGCTTAAGCATTTCAGTCTGGTCTTTAATTTCCTCTGAACAGCTTTCCCCTGACTTTCAGGACACGCGAGCAGGTTTGTAGCATAAGAAACACATGCTACATGTGATCCTTTAGGATCCTTTACGCAGCACTTTTAAGTTTATCTGCCATGTGACCTGCATTTTTTCCTCCTCGCACTGTGCAGAGGAGACGGTTTGATAACTTATCCCAGCTCTGCAGATAGGAAAGTCAAGCCCAGAAAATTACTTGCCAAAAGCCAGACAGAAAATCTGTGGTTGAACAAAGAAATGCAGTGTAGGTCTCTTCCTGACACTGTAAAACTGTCCATCTGCCTTCAGGACCACACTTTGGCAAGTCAGGTGTTTAAAAAAGATCTCCCTTAGGACAGCTGTGCTTTACAAAGCCTTTAAATTGCCCAGACACACAAGAGCTAGAAAGCTACCCTGCTTAACAAAATGTAAAAAAAAAAAAAAATAAATCACTGCAGCCAACACTATCTGATGGAAACCAATTCACTCCTATCTAGAATAAAAACCCAAGGCTCAAAGAGACAAGTACCTCCACATAAAGACCTGCTATTTAGAAAAACAGCTATGGGTAAAAGAAACCAGCCAGGTGCATCAACAAGATAAACACAGGACAATTAGAGCCAGCCTGCTCCCACACCCTGCCCTAGTCACAGCTCACATGCACCATCATTGCTCTTAATTATTTGTCAGATGCCAACGATGTGCCTTATAAACAGGCAGGTATCCTCCTTAGCCTATACTCTGGGTCAGGCACAGACCATACATGCCATGTCAGTAACTGCCTGATAGGGACTAGATTGCCTGGGAGGAGCCATGAGGAGTTTTGGTTTCTTTTATGCTTGTGGATGGCAAAGCCTCACACTCCTTTGGACCCTCTTGCCGAGGCAGAGCATGTTTGCCCTGCTCCCATTGCAGACACATCACCAGGCCCTTCCACATTGGCCAAGCCAGCATTTCCAGACAAGGAAATGGACTCAGCAAGTGGGTCAGAGGCAGAAGACGCAATGCCACCGCATCATCCTGCTCCCGGCACACAGATAAAACTGGCTTTGATAGCAATGCTTCACCTCACCTCTCCCGAGGAGTTCACGTTCCTGTTAGTCTCTCCACCACTCCCTTTGTTTTTTGAGTCTCTTTCCCTGCAAGAAAGGGAGGCGTGAGTGACAGAACGGCATGCAGTCCTCGGATGTAAAACCAAACTAGCTAGTGATTAAAGGCCAGTCCCGCCAACCCCACCTCCCCGTTGTGCAAGGCAGCAGGACGGACCAGCACTGGGGCTCCAGCTCAGTGAAACATGCCCAGGGTATTTAGCATCTCTGCACTGGGGGCATTTTGCCATCCTTTCTCTCTGCGTAACATCCAGGTGTTTCCATCCTATCAAACACCATCTATGGAAACAAGAACCTAAATCCACACGTGTTTTCACCCTGGATTTGCTCCTCACACCCTGTGCTGTGTTCCCCCATTGTGATGAGCTAGGGAGCACTACTGGGTTCACAGGTGTGCTGAAGAGCTACAAACTGGTCGGTCTGGCCCAGGACTACAATTTTACACCGCAGAGCAAGACAAAGCCTCCTGAGAGCTACAGGAGAGGACGTGCTGTGCACAGGCAGGACGGCCGCATGAGCCGGCGGGTGGCCAATACTCACAGCAGCCTTTGGCACATCAGGCACTTGTTGAGGTCTGCTTTGCCATCCAGGCTGCTGACAGGCTCCTTGTTGGTGGGACAGGAAAACTTCCCACTGCGCAGAAGTGACCAAATTTTCATGCACTCATTCTGAAAAGCAGAGGAGGACAGTCAGTGGAGGCTCCCTCAGAGGCCATCGAGATCCTGAGAACAGTTCATTTGCATTTAAGCTTTTTTAGGTGGGCTACATGCTCTCAACAGCAACAGTTTGTTCACACCAGGCCTGGGGCTACCCACACACCTCATCCCCATCCCTCACCACACACGGTACAGGCTGCCCTCAGAGCCGCGCTCGTGGCTCCTGAGGCAGAAGAGACAAGAAAGTTCAAAACCCGCTGCAAAGGCCATTATTCATGGGAAAAGGAATACATATTTAATTTGCGTACAGCTGCAAATTGCTACCCCCTGCAGGGGAGGACTCTATACTATAAAGTTAGTCAAGAGCAGAAAATATAGCCCTAGAAGTGCCAGTGGGATGCAAGATTAATGAATCGACCAGAGTAACTGAAGAGCTTTTCAGGTGCAAGACTGAAGCACAGAAAAGCACAATTCTCTTAGGAAGCGGAGCGGTAATATTGTGTAACGCCGCATCAATCAATTGCTTCTTCTGCTGGGTAACTGAAATACAGCCTAGGGAGAATCAATGAACCATTTGGTTATTTTTGGCTACTATGTTTTCCAAAAGGGTCTTTACTAAGGAGAGACAAGCTTGTTTGATTAAAACATGAATGGAGCCGACTTCTCAGTCATTGAATCAAATAATTTTCTGAGACTCAAAGGACTTGCCTTAATTCTTTTAATTATCAAACTCGGGAATTATCAGAAGCAGGGGTTTCTGCTGGATCAGAAGCAAAGTTCTGAAATATTATTAGAAATATAATTCATGCCATTTCTAACTTCATCTCATGAGATTTCCAGCCCAGAGCTGTTCAGATATGTGCTCAACATAGTGCACCAAACATACACTGTCAGCTAGAGCCACTGCTGTATTACAAAAGTATTGTCTCTAAACATGGAAAAATTCACTGCTTTTTCCACCACTGAAAAAGCATTATGATATCTAAGTATAGTCCATCTAAATGACTTTGCCCAGAGCATGCATTAAGCAGTGTAGTTGGCAGAACAAAAGGAGAATCAGAATAGAAAAGGTTGGACTTGCCTTAATCGAAGCTCGGCTGGCAACATCTGCGATAGAAAAAAGCCAACAATGAAACCACACAAAATCTTTGAAGGGAAATTTTAAATCAAAAGCATTTAATTAAAATACTTGATTGCAGTTTCCTAATCCACCCAAATACCTCTAGATAAAAGCTAATCCAATGCATTATTGTACACTGATAGAAAGGACTGGGCATTAGAGACTTTCTGGAACATTGCTCTTGTCATTCAAATGCAAAAAGCACATCCATTTTTTCTGTCTTTGTACCCTCCTTTACTGTGTTACTTTTCTCAGTCTTAAAATTCAAGTTTCCAGGATGGTTCAATAACTGTTTCTCTATTATTCTACCCCACTGCCTTGGTAGTTGTATCAACCTTACCCAAATATTTCTGGCTTTCTTCATCTTCATTTAAAATTGGGATACCAGAGCTAGGCCATATCGTTGTTTGTCCAAACCTTCAAATTCCTTTTCAATGCCCATTCCATTCACAGTACTTCACAYAAATTACCAAGTTAATAATGAGTCAGCAGGTAGGTAGCTGATATCTGTTTCTTTCTACTAAGACGCTTAGAGCTGGTATAAGACATTTCATCCTTTTCTCTTGCATCATCTGTGGCATCACAGGGAGCCATCAAGAAATCCTCCATTAGCTCATTTTCAGTGTAAATAGGCAGCAAAGTGAAAGACCATTACATCAAGCCTAAACTCCTGCTGAAGTCTCTCTATTGTAGCCATACAAAAATGCATTCCTTAGTGTTGACAAGAAATTCCCATTTTTCTGGATTTACCAAAAATTGTATTATGCTCTTGTTCAAATTCAAGCTTTTTATGCAAAAACTCAGCCTGGTTAGAAATTTGTATTCCTCCACTTAGACTACTGGGGTTTGGGTTTTTTTTTGTTTGTTCTTAATCTGTTAACTCTACTAAAAATAGATACTTTCACCTATCAGTAGAACTTCACCACTTTCACATGCAAGAGTAAAAGCCATTATCAAGAATGTGTTATATCAAATGAATACAAGTAGTACAGTAAAAAATGATGGTCTTCTGGTTATGTCGCTATGCTTTTTAAAGAATAAAGGCTCTCTAATCCTCTATCTCACTGTCGTTACAGGAGGTCCCAGGCTGTGTCCTGTGCTAGTCCCAGATTTCAGCACAGAGAATATCAGAAGTTACTAACCTGAGAAGAAGCAGAAAAACGCCAGAGCAAGGACCACCGAGGCACCTTCTATTTTCATGGTGAGGGTGGCAGCTGTTTGCCTCTGTTGACTCTATTAGTGCATTGCTCAATGAAGCCCAAAGAAAGGGCTCAGGTCAGATCACATATATATAGATGACCAGATTCTCCGCCTTCATTATGACATAATCTGCCCAAGAACCATCATTAGCTGCAAAAACCAGTTTGATGACAGTAGCTCTAAATTCTAATGATCCCATTAACACAATTAATTTCCATAAGGATGGGACACATTTGAGTCACTCCCTACATTTTGTTAAGGTAAGAAAATTATAAATAGATCTTTTCAGTTTCCCCACACAGCTGGAAGAATTCTTGCCATCTTCAGGGTGGTTTGTAGGACAGAGGTACCCCAGTCAGCACACCTCTAACACCTTTCTATCTCAACAAAATGGCTGAAAGGGTTTTACATTTATAACTTGGCTCCAGCACAGACAACAGGAGAGCCAGGTCACTCAAGACCTCTGGAAGTCAGTCTGCTTTTATTAAAGGACCCCAGTATGAACCTAAATAGTAAGCATTCAGGCAAGGTTGAAAAACATCAGGCTTGAGGCCTTGTTGAAACTCTTCGAGTCTGTTGCTACAGTTCATGTAGCAGCTGCGCTAATGAGAAAACCATACTGCCAAATCCTCATCCCTTCCCTGTCCCTCCCTGTTGTCTTCAGAAGAAATTGCAGTGTGAAAACCTCTTCTGAGCTCAGGTGGGACCTGGCAGACCATATAGATACTGCTCTTCAAGCAGATCAGTGCTCACAGAGGTGTGCTGTTATTGATGCTAAAGAGTCCAGCAAAGTAGCCCTGCTCAGGTCTCTCCCAAAGAAGGGGTAAAAATGAAGGTTGTCATCCTGTGCAGGGTTTCGCAGGAGACTCGAGAGAGGAAAATAAAGATGACATCAAAGTTGTGGAATGTGATTTACATGGGAAGAAGCTGTGTGCCTTGTTCTCCAGTGAAAAGAGGAGAATTTGGAGAGAAAAGTCATTTGCAAGGTTTGAAACAGGTGGATAAATGAGAGAGTCGAGCAGACCAGAGCAATGAGGGGCTTGAGCACAGGCAAGCCAGCTGCGGCTGTGCAGAGAGGCAGGTCAGYGCCATCTAAGGAAGGAAGAAAACATGCTTCTGCGTATGTGTTTGGCCAGACAGGCCAACACAGCTCAGTTCAGGTATAAACCCTTGTAATAAATTGCTGCCACACGTTTCTCAGATCAGAATAGTTGTTAGTGTTTACAACTGGAGCCAAAGCCAAGTAAGTAGAGTGTCCTCATTTGGTGTGTGGTCATCCCTAACATTTCTTTTCAACTCAAAGCGAAATCATGTCTGGGTTCACAGTGGAGAGTTTGGAACAGAGAAGTAAACTGCCTGAGGTCATACAGATGGTTCGTGGCAGATTTGAAGAGCTGTGTGTTGCCCTGAATCATGAGATAACTTCTGTATGCGTATTTGGGCRTGGAAATAGAGGGAAGGCCAACAGGAAGAGAACTAACCTGATATAGCATGTCTCAGTAAATCCTTGGGAGAGATTGGAAGAGATCTGGAATGGAAAAAGCAAAAAAAAAAGTATGGTAGTTTAAAAGTGGATAGAGCTGGAAATCTATTTGAAGGGCAAAACCAAAAGACATTCTGTTACTGAGGTGTCTTGCCATGAATCAGTCATGAAGCAGTAGATTTTGGGGAGGGGAGGTACATTTTTCGATGGGTTTTGTTTTTAAAGTCGTCTTTTCCTCCAAAATCTCTATTCCTATAGAGAAGCAAAACAATCCCCTGATTTAAGACAGCTGGCTGACCACCCTGTTCCTGAAGGAAGCAGAGCAGGTACCAGACCTGGTCAGACTGGCCAGGTGAGAGCAGCTCCCAGCCTGGCAGCATAGACAGACAGAGACCCAGGTCCTGACACCAGACCAGCCCTGTGACCACCGCATCTCCCATCATCCCACCACTGCAGCACCCTGTCCACAAGCCAAACCCACACCAACCTGTGGGAGAAGGTCAGAATGGCCCAAACACACCTTGATACCAAAACCAGAACCATATTCAGTACCAAATCTCAAAAGAGAGAAGGATTTGCATCCCAGTTACTACTGGATAACTACAACCTCCTAAAAAAACACCAATGGTATGAAATGTGATGTCAAGGGATGGGGAGAACCCTGCAAAGCCATATGGTTTGAAGGATTTGCTCCTGTGTGCTTGAGTTACAAAGGAAACCTGAACAGAATAATGAGGGATGACAGCAAGAATGTATTAAACATAAACCTTGCCTGACTCACCTGATTGCCTTTATTGATGGATTTACACAATAAAGTCTCAATCCTGCACTGGAATCCAAACAGCCCATTAATTTCCATAGGAGTTTGTATTGCACGAGCAGATCTGTAGGAGAGATGATCCTGGYGCTTTAGCAATGCGTTTGGTGCAGCACCTTGCTAATCTTAATTTAAAAATTATGCCAAACAGCTAAAGAGCAATATGCCACTGAGAAAAGCAGCTGAGAGCAAGAAGAGATATTAAAGACCCTTTTGTTCATGTCTTAGCTAAAGTTTTGGAAAAGTAAACAGCATATAATGATGCTATGCCTGGTAGGACAGCTCTCACTGGGTCCATTTGCCACCACATTCTGCCAGGAAAAAATGGGAAACAGGATAAAAATAATCATGGAGGAGCAACTAGGAAAACAGAGGGGAAAATGGGAGCATAACAAAATTTAGACAAACTCTTGTCAGGTGGAAACCCAAGAGGTTGTGAGGAGTCCTAAGGACAAAGCACTACAGCCACCAAGCTGGGCCAGCACTGTGGTGGGTAGGACACAGCCACAGGGGACATTCACCTCTTCCCTCTTCAGGGTCCTGAGGAGAGTGGGGAAGGAAGCCCAATAAGCAGCCAAATGGTTCACACTCCAATTAGTGATGAACATGCTTTCATGTATAAACCCTTGTAATAACTTGCTGCCACATGTTTCTCAGATCAAAATAGTTGTTAGCATCCCTTTCCTATGATAATTCTCCCATTTTCTGATGTTCCCATATTTCCCTTCATAGGCTGTGCCTGCACAGGAATGTATCTATAGATATATAAAAATACTTGAGATACCTTGTCCACTCAAAATTGTTTTTTCTTCCCTTTAGTGACATGGCACCTTTTTGCAGATGGGATCACCTCCTTTCTAATGGGTTTAGCATCACCTAGGGATGTTTTTGGCAAGGGAAAGCTTCCTGGCAGTATAACTGGTTGGGGTTTTTTTGCGGTGTGAGGGTTTGTTTGGGATTTTTTTGGTTTGTCTTTTTTTTATTTAAACCATCTCTGCTTTGGTAGCTCTTCACTGTTTCAATGCCAGTCTCTAGCCCAAGCAGCTCTGAGAGTGCCCTCAATGCTCGAGAGCATAAGCTGTGCAGCCCCATTCTTGCCCAGAGCAAGGCAGTGTTTTAAGTCAGATCTCCAAAGCCACCACAGCTGACAAAGTGAGCCCTGATAAGGATCTGCAGCCCATGTTTCACCTCCTACTTCAGTACGGCTGCCAGGAACAGTCCCCTTCACAGCACTGTTTGCCTTTTTCCCCCTTCTCCCTCCACTGGAAAACTCCATCTCTGCAATCAGTGCTGTGGCTTCAGTATCATCGACATGACTCTCAGCAAGCAAAGGGGACTTTACCCAACGTCACTGCTGGGTCCTTAGACCAGGCTGAAAAAGCAACACATGCCTGTGTCTGTGCTGCCAGCACAGCTYGCTCTTCCTCCCAAGCACCAGCCAAGCTCACACCACCACAACCTTCACAGCTTCACAGGTCCCAGCATATGCTCTCAGGTGGTTTGTGCTCTGCCATCTCTCCAGGTGCCTTGTTCACACCAGCCTTCAAGACCAGGTCCCATCCCCTGCTCTCCTCTTCCAGGGAAGTGAACTCCTTCATACCCAGTGGAAAGTAACATAAGTAGGAAAACTAGATCCCACATGTTTCTAGTAAAGCTACAGACATGCCTATATTCCCACCATAGTTGTCCTTTTCTGTCCTGACACACTTTTCACCACCCCACCATCTCTTCCCCCTCAGAGGAACCCCATCAGCACCACTGCTTAACGCTTAATTTCTCTGAAACGTTGAAACTTCTCTTTTCCAACCCACCACTACACCGCTCTCACAACCCAGAGATCCTCAGGGCTAAAAGAGGAGAGGCATAGTTGTTGGGCATATTTAACAAAGGAAACCCAGGGTAGATGGTACTTTGCTTCACAGCCAAAGCAGAGTCCAGAGCTCTCAACTTCAGCAGTGTTTCATTTCAAAGCAGTTGAAATATTTCAAAATGCAGGGACTTCAAAGACACCCATTTTTAACCAGTCTCTCAGCATTATTAACACTTTAGGTTCAGAGCAAGCAGCTCCTTGCAGCTCACTTTGGGTTCATCTGCAGCTGTCAAATAAGAAACATCAAGGGAAGATTATTGTGCTGCCACACTAACATTGCAAGCTAACATAGCCTTTTGGGCTGCATCTACACAGCGTTGCCCACAGAGAGGGTCTGTTCTGCGCATCTTGCCTACTGCCTTGGAAAAGGACTCATCTCTGCTGGCAACAACCACATCAGGGTGGCTTCCTGCCCCCCAGTGACACCCAGTTATGCACCCACCCTGGGCTAGACTCTGCTGCAAGAAGAGCCGCCAGTCTCAGCCATCTCCTCAGAGCAGCTTGGGAGGCACTTCATCCACCCATGTCCCATGCAAGAACAAGGTTTATGACACTGGACAAAACTCTTCTGCTTGCATGCACTTCTGTGACCAAAATCCAGTAGCTGATCAGCTAACCCCAAGCTAATGGAAACAAGTTTGAGTTTCCAGACTGTGATAGCCACACATCTCGGCTCTCCCCTGTTCATACCTAGTGCTGCCCAGATCTCCAGGGAAACAAGTTTTGGTCATCCTGAAATCCCACCATCGCTGCAGTTACCCAAGGTCTACACCACAGTCCTTTCCCTTCAGCCAGGACGAGCTTCCTGAGCCCAAAGCAGAGCTCCACCAGTCTGACCCAGTGAAAAGTCCTTCAAGCAGCTGCTCATTTCCCAGCATTGTGTTAGGTATGCAACCCAGCTCAGCAGCACAGCAGCTGACTCTTCACACCACCTGGCTGCATTACTGCAAAGGCAGCAGCAGAGTGTGTTAACTCTCAGCATCCTGGAGCACTATTCCCCCTCTGCCAGATCACCAAGGAGGGTGAGCTACTAGAGGCCAGGAGAGGAATGACAGGAATTTCCTGATTTCATCCACCTCAGAATCAGGTGCACAGAGAGTCCCATGCATCCTAGAGCACATGGAGCCTCAGCAAAAAGCTTTTCAGAAACATGTCCAGAGCATGGCAACAAGCTTCACTGAAAAATAAAACACACCAAAAAAACCTGTGTCAGACTCACTGCTTCAAAAGGAGACAATGTGGATAAACCAGTTACTTTTCAAATCTCTGTGCACCAAGAGCATCTAACAACTTCCCCTAAATCCAGCATCTATTGCATCCTCCTCTGGACCCAGCGTCTCATGGGTCATGCCCTTCCCTGTTACCAGGTTTCCTTTCCTGCCCAAATCCACCCTTTAGCTCTGATCTAAAAGTCACAAAAAGCATCTTGGGTTATGAACTCTTACATGCCATTTGTACACCCTCCAGCACAGAAAGGTCCTGGGTCTCCTTGTCACATCTGCAATGCAATGGCAGCAATTTCCAGCACTCCATGCTTGAACCAGAGTGTGGGCCTCATCTTTGCAACCCTTCCCAGTCCATGAGCCACCATGACATGTGGCTGACTGTCCTGGACAGGCCTTTGCCACTGCTGACTTAGCTTGACTGTGCCAGGGAGGAGGGGGAAATGAATCAGGGAGTGAGCAACAGCAAGAGGTGTATGTCCAAAAGGCAGGGATGAGGCCAACTTTGGAAGATCACAATAATAGCGTGTAACACATGCCATCTTCAAAGGACTAATGAAGCCCCACAAGGTTCCCCTGTTATTATTTGCATTTCACAGATGGGTATATTAAGATGCAGAAGGCCACATTATCCTCTGGGTCACACCTATTTCAGTCTATTCATCCCTGGTCTTATACTGGAATTCATCCCTGTGGTGTGAGAGATCCTCCCACAAGTCAAAACAACAATGCTATCTCTCAGGCAGGCTTGGTACAGGAATCACTATTATCATCTATGGTCTGGTTTGCACGGCACACCAGACCAACTGGTCCTATTGATCTCTCCTGGCCTTGAAAACTGATCAACTTATCAATTCTTCTTCTCTCCCACCAGGCTGAAGGGTACAAGAAGCTCTGGCTTATTGCTGGACTGGATTTTTTTAAAAATATATTTATCTTTTTCTGCATGTGAAAYATAAGACAGAAGAATCCAGGGGAGAGATGTATCCGAGTGTCTACCACCACCCAGCCTCATTCCACCCAGCAGTCTCAGTCTGGCCCGTGGAAAGGTCCCACCTTCCAGCCAGGAGTCTCCCCACAGCTCAACAACTTTTGTTCAACAGAAGAATGAAGCTGCCCTGGGAAACTGTGCTGGCTGGGAGAGCAGAGTTGCTCCCCACACTATAACCAATGCCACGTGGGGTTGAGGATGCTGGAACCGGTCTCTGCATTCAGAGGGAGATCCAGCATCGAAGCTACAAGCTCTCCCCACCGACTCTGGGGAAGCAGCCTGCCATTCCTACTGTCAACACTTTCCAGGGCGGTATTTGCTCATTAAAAATTGTTAGGCTGGAAATGGCAGGAGTTGGGTTTTGATCTACCAGGCCTCAGCAAGTAACATCTGCAGACTGAAAGGATTTTACATGGCAAAGCACCACGACATCCCACGGAGCTGCAAAGGACTTGCAGCCTCAGAAGGCCACCAAGATCTGTGTTTTGATGGGCCTTACTAGAGCTAGCTGATTTCACGGCCATTAACAGTATTTGTAGCTTAGATAAGGGTAATCAAAATCTCATCATTCAGGGCGTAAACTGATCGCCTGCAGGAGTTAGAAAGGAATTTTACTTCATGTGCAGCATTGCATAACCGCCCGGATTCGTTGTGGGTATTTTCCAGCCTCTGCTGAGCACCAGCCATGGGCCACAGCTAGAAGCAAAGCATGGCACACCGGCCGAAAAGCCAGAGTCATCATGCAAAGAAACACAGCCCCATTGTTTGGGAACAAAGTAGAAATTTTTCTGACTCTGGCTTCAGCTCACACATGGAAATAAAAGACAATGACTGTCGCCGGGCTGCTGAAACAGCAGAATTTCAACAGAGGAAGAAAAATCTGTCCTGAGATTATTTTCCTGTGGACAGCAAGAAGAGTGCTGGAGAGCCTATGAGCGCAGTGCACAAAGGATTATGCAGCACGAAATGACCTGTTTGAGTAACACATCCCCATCCTGTGCTGCCAGCTGGACCCTGTAAGTGCCGCTCCAACGAGGGGTACCAATAACCTGCCCTGCAGTGAGGACTGAGCCCTTCCACATCACCCAACAACCCTCATCACCAGCCATCCCCACCTGAACAACGAGGGACAAGAACATAGTGTTTTCCTCTCTGCAAAATTATTATTTATGTTTTATTGGTAGCAAAGGCTCTACAGTGTCAGAACTGGCCGCAGGGTGTGGTGGCCTAAGTGCCAGTACCCATCGCAGGAGGCCAAAAACACACCCCATGTGGGTGTTGGTTGCTCTTAGATTATAGTATCACCACGCCCTGCTCTGCTAATTGCACCATGAAACTCTGATCTCTACCCTATCCCACAGCCAGCCTGATGGCAGGTACCTTTAGCCATGCATGTGATCCATCACAGCACCAGCCATTCCTCTGGAGGAACCTATGGGAAGACTGGACCCTGAATTTCTTTTCCCTGTAGAAGGTAACTGAGAATAAGGCATTTCTGTGCATCTATCTGAAAGACGACAACAGTGGCATTACTAGAGGCATCTGCTGCCATGGATTCCAACTAGAGCTGCTTGCAAGCCAACAGGGATAATTTCCAAAGAAAACTATCAACTTTTCACTAAAAAAATAAGCAACTACAACTGAAAGTAGAATATGTTTGCATAAGAACTATGGCTTTTCCATAATCTTCTGTTTCTCCTTCCATATCCCCCAAATTTAGGAGAGCATACAACTGACATGAATATTTGCATTTGGTCAAAACCCCCTATTTTTAAATTGAAAGCCACAGAACATCAAGGCACCCATAACTATTACTTTTCAGCCACTGTGCAACCTTTCCCCAATGTTCTGCTGATGTGGCAATACCTGGGGAAGAGGAGACTTGTCCCTTTATGTGAGATGTAAAAAGGTTTAAACACCTTTCTATGGGAAAGGGAGGCATGCTGTCAAATAGCATCATTACCTTCAATAGCATCACTCTGGCTGCTAAAGGAAGAGTTCAGCCTTATCAAAGCTAATGACACAGCCCTTGATGCTTCAGATGGGAGAGGAAGCACCAGAAATGCATCAGGATTTGGGGGAAACGCTTTAGGTCTAACACACTAAAGAAATCATCTCCATTCAGTCCTCACTGCTCAGCTGTCTCCACTCACACACCAAAACCCAAGTTTCATGCAGGCACTCGATGTGTAACCCTGGAGTCTGCTCCTCTGCACTGTAGTCAAATACTTCAGAGTGCAAGTCTGCAGTCATCAAATCCCTCGCAAGTTTCTACCTGATTTTCAGCTAATATGCTTGCTACTGAACTAATAATCCCTATGCTCTGGCAGGAGTGTTTGCCAGGCCCTTTCTGGCAACACTGCTAGGACACCATGACAAATTCCAGCTAGCATGGCTTCCCTTACACACAAACATGAGACTTCTGACATTAGTATCCCACAGCAAAGCCCTCTTTAGTGACTGACACCAGGACTTGTCTACACAATACCTTCTGGCCAGACACCAGCAACTCTGCTCCTGCTGAGTGGAGAAGARGTTGCTCTGGCCACGCTCTGAACTGCACAAAGGCTGAAGAAACACCCCATCAAGCATCTGTCCACATGGCCAGTGAGCTGGGGCACACTACACCCAGGAAGACATGCTTCAGGTCRTGCCCACCCCATGGATCTGGCTTGCCTCTGGACTTCCTGACAGGTATGGATCATGCCTCCCAAAGGAGTGCTAAATGCTCACTGATTGGTGGTCTGCTGAGCTAAAGGCACCTTCCAGCATCTCCAGCACACATGGCTGATTGCCATGGCAGTTCTGGTCTTTTTTCCAGCTATTCTTCTGGAAGAGAGAGGAGAGGAGTGAGCCATCTTCCTCCTCTACATCACCAGGGACTGCACCTATGCTGTTGGCTCCCCTTTTTGTTCTATGCTTCTCCAGCCTCCCACTTACCCTCCATCAAAGAGGAGGAAAGAACCTTTCCCAAAGAGTTTGTGGGTCTTTTGGTCTCTCTCATCCTGTTTGGTGCTGCCTGAAGCATTCCCTCAGCCACTGCAAACCATCCTCAGAGTCCTTTTGTCTGCTTCTCAAGCACATGCACTTCATGGGAGTTAGCACATATTTAACCCAACCTGTTTCCCCAAGGACTGTTATAAATCATGCCTTTTCCATAGGCACTCATCCACATACAGAGCTCTGTTATCCCTGCAGCTGGAATGTGCTCACCACGGGAAGCCCTGAGGTTTACTGATTACCTTTAACTACCTGTGGCTTTTTGCTTGCATTTAATAATGCTGTTTCACACAACACACTAGCCTGTGCACCCATATCCAACTTAATGAGCATCCCGTTGCACCCGGGTCACCAGTTTAGTGGTAAAGCAGATCAGCTAACAAATGYCTAATGACAGCAGTGGGAAGCAACATGTTCACCAGCAGTGGCTGATTAGCAAATTGGCTAGTGGGAGTGGCATGTGGCAGACACCAACAGCATCCCAGAGCTGAAACAAGGCCAGGGAAAGACCCAGCTCAGTGCTATTTCAGTTTTTTCTAGGAACCTCTAGATCATGATCTGGCCCTTTTCATCACCACTCAGTGCCTGGCAGAAGGGTAAAACCAGTAAAACTTCAAATAGGCAGTATGCAGCAAAGGAGCCCAGCTCCTGTTGGTGTTCACCTTGTCCTAAAATATCCAATGTCTTGGCTGAACATACTCCAAGTGTTTGTCCATGATGGTGCAAGACCAACAGCAAAATTATCTTTCCTGGTGGACTGCTGGGATCTCCCAGCCTGTGGTCCCTTCCAGGGCTGGGATTGTATTCGTTCTTTCTTTCCCAACTGAAAATAGGGCCATAAGCCAGCATTTGGGCTGCAGGAATGGAGCCTTCTGAATAGGMTTTAGTAAGTTTGCATAAAGCAGCATTTGCACCTTTTGTGGGAGCTGATCACAGAGCTGAGGATGCCACACACCAGCTGTTGCATGTGAGTACATCTGTACAAATGTGGCTACACTTCATATACAGTGTGAACCAAAAGGGAGCCCTCCCCTTTGCAGCACTGAAACAGGGAGCCCAGTGATAGACAGAGCCCTGAGGCTGGGCACCAGGGTCCGAGCTGTTGCCTCAGGAAATCACCCTTCATTTCAATAAGTCTCTGCTTGTAGCAAGGTAGGTCTCCTGCATTTGCAGAGTCCTTTTCCTTTCTCTCCCTTCTGAATCTGTTACATGTTCACTTGGGTCTCTGTTGCTGCCTGTCCTTCTGCAGCCCTGTCACCCCATCCAGCTGCCTTCACTGCAGACATTCGTCCTTGTGTGAGTTACTGCCTGTCCAGAAGGTCTGTCCACCCACCACTGGCTCGGGACCAGATGCAGCATACAACTCTATCGGTGTCCAAATGCTATTTTCTTCTTGTATTCATTGCCCTACATGTTTGTTCCCATGGGCTGTTTTGCCTGGTGTGCTGACTTCAGGGGACACACTTTGCCTTGTTAATCAGAGTTGTTGGAGATGCCATGGAGCCTGCTTCCAAAGATGTAGGACAGAGATACGCCCATGATTCACTCTGGCATTAACACTGTGCTACCTCCATGGAGCACAGAAGTAGAAAGGACCTCCTGGGTCATCAAGTTCATCTGCCTGTCGTCACTAGTAACCACATCACTAGATCAATTAGGAGATGTTTGATTGGCCTATCACAGCTAATGGGCTCCTCAGTCTGGCAGAGGAATAACAGGATCTGAAGGCTAGAAGCTGCAACTAGGCGACATCAGACTGGAAACAAGGGGTGACTATTTAACAGTTCCTGGGCCTGTGCAGGGGAAGAGTGGTCCAGGGCATCCCATGTCACCAGCAAATTTTCAGTCTAGTCTGAATGTTTTGCCAAGACAATTTTATCCAGTGACTTTCTGCCCCAAATCCATGAGTCTCTGGGAATCTCTGCTGTTACATGGTTTGTGAGAGGTAAACAAAGAAAAGCAGTTTCCATCAGCTATGTAATAATACACTTACTGGGAATTTTTTTCAAGGAATTGCACCTTCCCTGGGAGACATCCAGAGGAATCCACAACTGAAAGAAAAGGTTAAAAAAAAAAAATCACTGCTCTGAGTAAAACAAGAATTAACTCAAAACAATCCTCTGGCTGCAGCTAACTGGTTTAAATTCCACCCTAAGAGCTACACCCATCACCAGGTTTCAAAAGCAAGCAGTTAAATGGAATTTATTATTTGTTTTCAAGGTACGGCATCAAAGAAAATCAAAAAATACCATATCCATATGCCCTAGGCTCTTTCCCACATGCTTTTGAAGATGCTGTCCTAGAGATTAGACTGACATCTAAGATAATTAGCATATCTTCAGGCTGGAGATTTAATTAATAACAAACAAATAATAAGTCTCYCGTATTTACTAAGAAACCTGGGCAACTTTTGTTGTAATATTTTCTCCTAACTGAACATGTATACACTGCATCATGGTTATAGTGGTGCTAGTACCCACTTTCTGTTCACTATCAAAACAACCCAAAAAACCAAAAGTTGAGGGGAGTTAAAAAATTTTCAGGCCAAATAAGATGTTTTGCTTCATTCTGGAGCTTTCCTATACTTCACATTTCACATAAAATCAAAATATCTCACTTTTAAACGATGCAAATCACTGCAACATCCCAGACACATTCAAAATGAACGCTTGCATTGCATGGGCTTATGTTTCAGGCTTGTGTGGGATGGTTAGACTATGTGATTTAGGGGAATTGCCCAGAATTCACAGCACATTCTACACAGGGGATCCTGAATTTATAGTGAGAATGCATGAGGGGATTTTGAATCACTAAGTGGCAGGACATTAAGTCACCTTGCCTCTGAGCAACAGGACAAACAGTTAAGTTTTGCTCAGGAATGGAAGACATACCTATAGCTTCTTGCTGGGTATTTGTAGGACCTCTCAAATAGCAACAGACTTGAAAAGGTGCAAAAATCCTATAAAAAGAAAAAAGTCTAAGTATTTACACCTGATTATGGTACTGTTCAAGGGAATAATTTACTCAGTCTATCCCTGTTTAGTGGATGTCTGAAGACCCTTTTCAGATGATCATCCCATTCGGGCTATCTTAATGGGATTGCAAGGCCTGAGCAGAGGATCCATGCTGAGGATTTGAGCTGTGTTAGACTCGTTGCACATACATAGCTGAACGGCTTTGTGCACATATGTTATGGCTGGTCACAGGCACATCACTCAAGTCTGCACATTGTGAAGGGTGCCCATGGACCTCAAAGACAAAGTGCCAAGTCTTGTAGCAAGAACAGCCAAACTGGAGGTCGTCTGGGACCAGAGAGATAGCAGTGACACATTCAAGAACACCAGGGAGCACTCATGCAGACAAGCAGAGCTGCAGACCCGCAGCTCCAAAAAACAGTCTGAGGAGGAGGGAGGTGTATTCTTTCACACTAAGGATATCCCTCTGAAAACAGGGAATTCTGTCAATAGGATTAAAAAGGTCAGTGCAATGGAAACAGACAACTGAGGACCAGAACATCAATTGCCTGCTGGATGCTAACAGGGTGGTCTCACATCTGGACTGCCCCCTACTCTGAGCTGGGGAAGAACTCATGGTGTGGTCCACGTGGTCACCACCAATGCAGGATGGAGAGAACAATCTTGAAGACAAGATTTAGCTAGTAGCTAGCAGGCTGGAGGTCAGGACCAACTCAGTAACATGCTCAGAAATGCTTCCCCTAGTGCCCTATAATGAAATCCAGAGTCATTGCAAGGTTCAGAATATAGCACCTTGAAGACAGACTTGAATAGGTGGAGCCTATACAGTAAAGATCCATGTACTAAATCCAAGGCTACTAGCACATAAAGAAGGTCTTTTAGACTAAGTATTGTGGGAAAGCCAACAGTTTGACAAGACATGTGGTTTGGGAAAATGTGGTCTCCCGTGAAGAAGTCATGAAAATTTTTATCCCTGAATAAAAGGATAGGAGAGAAGCCAAAAACAGTCAGGGAGGAAACAGCAGACTACAGCCCCAGCAGACATCCCTCTCAGGCCTGCAGAGAGCGGGAGAGAACAGAACAAGACACCATGTATGCATTTCTATCCAAGCACCAAGGGTCTTAAAAGCAAGGTGAGTGAACAGCAGTGCCCTGGTTTCAGATGGGGCTATTAACATAACCAGCACCTCAGAAACCTGGTGGAGGGAAGATAAGCAGCAGGACATGGTAATGAGTGGGTACAAATTATACAGGAATGAGAGTAGGCTGTGCAGGTGGAGGAGCTGAGCATCAAGGAGCTGGGCATTAAGGCATACATTAAGGAGAGCTTATCAAAGAGCACAACCAAGTTAACTGTTATCAGCAAGTGTCGCAGAGTCCCTAGGATTGCAGTCCCATGCCCAGACATTAGAGTATTAGAGTTACTCCATCATCCACCCATCCAGAGCAGGGCAACAACTGCAAAACCTTAAGGGAGACCTTAAGGGAGATGAGCGAGGCTGTGATGGATATAAGAGGATACAAGCACAAACAACAGAAGATGTCCATCTCCCTGTACAGATGGGGTAACCGACAGGACAGAAAGATGTCTCCATTTAAGACGGGAAGCTACTGCTCCCTCCTGCAGCAATTAGTGACCTTTGAAGCAGAGAGCCTCTTCCTTCAGCATGTCCTGAGCAGCACCCAGGAACTAGTGGGTTTGATTTCAAGTGTCTTGCCAGTGGCTCTTTGCACCTTAAAACTAATTCTTGAAGGAGTAGCCCTGCAAACCTGCTACTGTATGTTTAACCTGAAGAGAGGGAGCTGCCTAAAAACACAAATGCTTGTTCAAAGAAATTTAAAAAGGAAAAGCCAGTAAGGAAAAACACACCCAGGAGGTGGGAGGATCATTTGAAGAAGTTGTTAGAATAAACATGCATCTCTTAAGGGAAAAAATTCTAGAATAAAAGCTAGCATGCTTAAGAAAGTGGTACAATTAACAGTAAAATGAGGCTTTCTAAGTAGAAGCACTGTCCAAATAATGAAAATGGAAAAAGAAAGTCTAAAATGTAAAATCTGCAACTGTGCCAAAATACACCAAAGATTCTGAGCAGAATTTTCCAAGTCACAGGCACTAGTAACAAAATGCATTGGAAAGTCCATGATCACAGGGCTAAGGGAGCCTCCAAGGAAGATAACACCATAGCAGAAAAGCTAACTTAACTCTTATTCACAATAAACTGATAAATCCAGGTAACACAGAGCCACAGTCAAGGATTAAACCCCCCAGCAGCACTGAAGGAGCTCAAACATGCAATCACCCAGCTCAAGCTCTGCACCGCATTTTTGGGGGAAGGGAGAAAATCTCATATAAACAGAGTAATGCAGCAAGTACACAGAGAGAAGCAACAGACTGGGGAAGACTCATCACAGGTTTTGGGGAGGTAAGTCCTAAGTTCCTCCAAGTGTGGACAAGCAATGGCACTGCTCGACACAATGGACTTTTTTCCTAATAAACCAATTTCAAGATCCCTCCTCTAAAAGCTTCTGAAGAAAGCAAGGTACCATAAAGTAAAGTAGAAGCTTCTTTTGAGTTAAAAATGAAAACAGTAATAAGAGGTGAGCTCTCCCAGTGGAGGTGAGACCCAACAGGAATCTCTGCAGCTCAGTTTTTTATAAATGACTCTGAAAAGGCAATTAGCAAAGGGACAAATGGAATGATTCAGAAGAGTTCAAAACTTCAACTCATCTGAGAGAAAAGCATAAGTCACTCATGACGCAGTGGCTGGACAAGAAAGTGGCAGACAAATTTCTGTATTGAAAAATGTAGACAGGGGAAAAAGCTACCTATACTACACCTGCATATTACAGCTCTACATTAGCAATCATTGTCGGGGGTGTATTATGGAGACATTGTGGGTAAGGTCACAAATAAATGTCACCTCATTGTTGAGCAGCAATCAGAAAGGTTTAGCACCTGATGGGAACTGTTAAGAAACGGAGAGAGGACAAAAAATTCTTTCTATCATGCTGCTGTACAACTGCTGGGTCTGCCCAGATGCATTCCGCACAGTTGTGGCACCACAGCCTTCCTCATCATCATCACAACAGGGATGTAGGGAGCTAGACAGGGCACAGAGAGCCCCTCTCCTAGCCACAGAGAGGAACAGAAATAGGAAGGGCTTTTGTCTAAACTCACAGGAAACTCCTCCTGCRGAAAACAGGCTACAGAGCGGGGTATGGTTATGACAGAGTCCGCAAAATCAGTAGTGACCCAGAGAAAATGAACAGTAAATGTTGTTCAGGATTACTCATAGCACTAGMATTAAGGGATACTAAATAAATTATCCTATAGTAGGTTTAAACAAACAAAAGGAAGTTTTTTTCCCCTCCCCATACAATCTAATTGCATTGTGGAACTCATTGCCCCAGGATGTTGTGGATGCCAAACACATCAAGGGAGTCAAAAGTCAATTAAACAAATTCACAGACTGCTCCATCAGTGGCTATTAAACATGATGATAGAGATGCAGCCTCTGGCTGGCAAGTCCCTAAGCCACATGAAGCTTTATCACAGGAAGAACTACTTTGTGCTTGCCCTGTTTATTCCCCTCAGCATCCACAGCCAACCATGGTCAGACCTAGCACCCGGGTACAGGAGTTGTTATCCCGAGCTGGTGCAGGCTCTCAGAGTTGATGTGGACATTCTCAAGTCTCAGCACATGCCAGTTTTTGTCTAGACATCCGGACTGCTTCTTTGTCCCTGTCCTGAAGTGACACTAAACCTTCTGAAAACAGGACGGATTGCCAACATCTTGGGCTAAAATTTTGGGCTTTAAGCCTCAGGAGATTCCTAGTACATGAAATCCAAAATCACACCCAGATGTCAGTCCTTTGTTTGGATGTCATGATTTATATTCTGAGTGACACTTCCTCTTCTGTCTCCCTAACAATGACAAAACAAAGAGCTATAAACAAATCCTGGCTCCAGATGTTCTTTTGCCCTCATTAGCGACCAGCTTGGCTAATGCTATTTCATCAGCCCTTTGTTTCAGGGTGGCAAGCCAACATCAGCAAGTCGAGGACACTTTGATGGGCTCCCCCCCTTGGGATGTGACAAATTCCCAGGACACTCCTGCCCAATACTCACTACAATAACAAGCATGGGGCTGAATTACTGCCCTTGACAATGTGGAAAAACTTGTGCTTGCTAATTACCACAATTGCTCCATAAAAATCCCCCTTGGGCAGCTGCGTGCAACCCCGGAGAGCCACAGCCCTGCCCCTCGGCAGCCCACAGCAGCAACCCAGGTGGAGACGACATTTCCTCTTTGAAGAGCCTCCCCAGCATTGGAGGTGTCCCACCCACTCACCAGATCTATTCCTAGACATATCGGTTTCTATTTATTTTCCCACTGACTGTTACACTAGTACAAAGACATGAGGTTGAGAATCAGTCAGACCAGACACATAAGTAGGCTACAAAACAAAGATTTTCCTCTTCCTTTGAAGCCTACTATCCATTATTTTTGATAAGAGGTGCAGCAGATTATTTCCCTGGTTTGAGCACTCCTAAGCCTCTTTACTAAGCCTGGCAGCAAGAACCTCAAAGCAGATGCCAAACCCTGCAATCCTTTTATGTGTGGAAGAAATAATCCCTTTGCCTAGTGCCTGGGAGAGCTGAACCCCGACATCCATGCGAGCTGCTGAGGGACTGGCTCTCAGGAGCTGAAGCAGAGCCAGCAACAGGGTCCCTTCTCCCTGCAGAGCACCTTCTCTCTGCAGCCAACTTAACAACCACACACTTTGCTTTGATCTGAGCTCCAGCCACAGTCTTGTGGCCAAGGTTGGAAAGAGATACATAGACCTGACTCCAAAGCCCATCAGATCTCCCCATGCCAGGTCTCCACAGGGAGATTTGGGCAGTTTCCTCCCCACAAGGGATCCTTTACTCTTCCTCCTGCAATTTCAATTCTACCTTTAGTAGCTTTAGGAATTGAAGCATGGAGCCCAAAGAAACCCTTGTAAAAGGGCAACACAACTCCCGAAGCCACCCACACATCCAGATAAACATGGGCCAAGCTAACAAGGTCCTTTTGGCTGGCTGGCTGCCTTGAACTGATGAAGTCAAACYTCATGAGTCACAACACCCTAGCCAAATCCCCAGTACCAGGGTAATTGCAGATATTTTGAACCAGAACAAGCTGCAAGGGCAGAAGGAAGCTAATCGTAAAAGGAATAAGTCAAGGGGAAATATTTGGCACTTCACCTTCGGCAGAGAGGGGCTGATCAACTTTTACTGTGGAGGAATAGGGAAGAGTGAGAGGGAAGATCCAGTTTCACTTTGCTCCCAGGATGCCCAAGGACTTTCACATCCCTGCACAGAGAACAGCTGCTGTAAATCTTTACATCTCATAACGATAGATTCCTTGTTTAAAAATAAATCAGTGCAGCCTGGGACGCATGCCAACACATTTCCCCCAGTTTTCCCACATCCTACATTTTAAAGGCATCTGATGAGCTCCATCCTTGCTTATCCCTCATCCTTCCTTTAATAACTCCCCGTGTTCCCGTTAAAACCAGTGCATTGCCCTCCTCACCTTTAAATTTCCCCAGAGCTGCAGCCCCCTGCTTTGGCTGCTCTTGTTCAGTTTTGCATCATATTGCATTACTGCTTCAACAGCACTAGCAATCTTTGAGGTTCCTTTTGGTAACTTCTCCCACAGGCGTCACCATTGAACCCTTTGGGCACCAGGTCTAAAAAACCACCTCTACTGAGTTTCTCCATCTCCAAAAATACAGGCAAATAGTTCAGAGCCAGTTGGAACCAACACTGTTATTCTTCACATATTGATCTTGACCTTCAGGTTGATGTTGTTCGCCAAAACTTACAAAAAGGGACCCAAGGTTTGCAAACAAGGCACTCAAACACACCATGTTGTGCAACACGCAGGCTATCAAACCTGGGATCTCATTACACCCTCTGCCTCCCACTCTGGGTTGTGTTCCCTTGTTACATCTTGTTTCAAATTAGACTGAAAGCTTGTCACGCCAGCAGCAGTGGCTCCCTGTAGCACCACTGCAGCAAACAGGATTAATAAGCAAGACTAAAGACAGCGCTCAAAAGCATCAGAAAAACAAAGAGGAAACCAAAGAGATGTGGGAAAGTCCGTGCCCCTGCCCTGAATAAAGAACAACTCTCAAGATGTTTGAATAACTTCAGGACATCCATGAACTTGACTTCTCTATCATGAGTTTCATTTTTCACTTCTAGCCTCAGCACTTGACAAATTAAGTGAATCTAAGTGAAAAGATGCTTTGCACAGTCTGAGATTTTTTATGTTGTGTTTCATCAGCATAGCTCAAAGATTTAACTAGTCCATTCAAACTGGGTCATTTGTGCTCTAAACAGGGCACACTCAGCAAGCAGGGGATATAAGGATTTTAGTAGCAAGAAAATAAGCAACCTGTCCTTTGTCAGCAGACTGCTCTGTCYTAGCCCAGGATCTGACACCCCCCAAAGCATGGTTTTGCCACTGCCTTACTCCCCTGACTTCTGGTTTAGGACTTACCTTTGGAATTAAGCTATCCCTCCCAGGAATAACAGCTTGTTGGGGAGGTGTTATCTGATCAACTTTCCACCTAATTGCACACAGAGCCCCAGGTGCTGCCCTTCCATTAGGGCATACAAAGACCTGCCATGTAACTGGCCATCACCTCTTAGGGGCTTTACACCAACTGAATCATTTTTCCAATAGCCTGAAGAAGCTGACCTGGGAGTACTGTCTGTTGTTTATCAGCTGGGTTATGGAGAAAGCAAAGATTTGCCACTGGCCATCAAACGAGTCAGGGGTTAGGGTAAGACACTCTTCACCTTCCCTCGAGCTGAGCCTGGGGTTCATTCCACTGTCCCCCATCATCTCCCCAGACTCACACTCATCTGCTGCTGAGGTCCACAATAACAGCACTGAGGTTCGAGAAGTGAGGGAGAACTTATATTGCACAGCTATTTCACTCTGCTGCAGCAAAGACTGTTTCATCCCTCTTCACTGGACATGATTTCTGTAACAAGAAGCTTTCCGTGATAGAGATTCCCAGCCCAAAAAGTGTAATCCTAATAGTTCAGGTGCACAATAGCAGATCAGATGTCACTGCTTCCCAGGAGCCCTTAACTCCTTTCTCCCCCTGCCCGCCCGCCCACCCTCCCTMCCCAAGAGCATCATCTCTGCAGGTCCACCACTCCCAGGCCTGGCACACAACCACTGAATTTTGCTTCTACAGGACCTGCTGACAAAAAATAAAGCCGAAGAAGCGGTTCTGGTGATTTTCTCTATGTAGGCGTAGTGGGACTGCCCTAATAGCAGTGCCAGTTTCAGAGCAGCATATCCTTGGACAGCATTGCTGTCACCAGCACTGCGGACCTCTAGAGAAGATGGCTCTCTGGGTTACAGCAGGAACATGCAGTGCCCACACAGGTGAGCGCACTTATTCACAGAAGACAACAGCACTGGAAAGCAGAGCTGTCATTCCATGGAAATCCTCAATTTCAAACAAGATTAGTTTTGTTCTTTTAATCATCCTCCATCCAACTGGTGCTCAGGACAAGAAGACTCGCAGGCAAAACTTTAGCCTCCCCCTCTTACCCTTTGCTTGCAGCAGTAGTTACAAAGACCAACAAATGAGACCACCATATTTGCATGCCATTTAACTTGGCAGGAAGGGTTCCTCTGGCTGGGTGGGCTAGGGCTGTCCAGGAACAAAACCATTTTCTACAGAAAAGGAGGAAGAATTTAGTTATCTCCTGCTTCGTCCCAGAGCTTTGGGGTGAAGGCACTTATGGCAACAGCAAACAAGTGCTCAGCAGCACTGCAGTGATGTGGTTTAAGCAAAAAAAAAAAAAACTTTCTTGAGCACGGAGCTAAACAGGCCCCAGGCAGTAATGGGTACATGATGAATAATAAACCCATTTGAAGCAACAAGCATGAGTCAACCCAGATGAAGAGTTCCTCATAGTTCCCCCCCTCCCCCTYGCCTTTGGCTGTTCCTTGGAAAACCCAGATGCATTATGAGGGTGTCCATAAAACAAACATTTGGCTGGTTTCTTGAAGAAACCTTGGAGAGCCCAAAACTGGCTGTGTGGGCTGAGTCCTCAGCAGCGTACAGTAACGGAAGCAAAATGAAACCTCCTCAGRGGATGCTATAGCATTCGGGATGGGGGAAGCGGAGCAGAAATCTTTGTGGAAAAGCTATTTACATCTGTTTGACCCTTGTAAAACAGGTCCCCAGGCTCTTCCCCACTTGGAGGCATTTGGATGACAGGCTGAAACAGCCATTTGATACGTCCCAGGGGAAAGGAGTGGTGCAGAGCAGCCATGGGTAACCACCAAGCAGCATATGCAACCTGTGCCGAGGAGCAGGTGCAGGCAGAGCAGTCCCACCTGCTTTGCAAGGCAGGAGGGGGACCACAACAGGCTCCCTGCAAGGACCAGGGTGCTGTCTGCAGTGCCGCCTCTTGGCTCACAGTCCCACGTTTGCAGGAGAAGCCAATGAAAGTGAAAGATACCTGCACCCTCCTCCAGACTCCACCTTGCCAGCCCAGCCTTCTCTGACAGGCTGCTCCTCCCTGGGAGGCTGCTTGTCTTCTCCCACTCAAATCCCTTGATCTGCTTGCCAAAGCCCAGCCTGCTCCAGGAGGGTCTGGCTGCCCAGATACTGCCAATTACTGCAGGGCTGCAGCTCAGCTTTTGGCCAGGGGATTCTAGGTCTGGTCTTCCCTTTCTTTGTCCCAAATGGCCATTGGAGGTCCACAAATTCACCCATCCCAGCACCAGCCCCACATGCTGGCCCTTGACCTTAGAAAGCCAATCCCATAAGGTACAGAGAAGGGGAATCCCATGTACTAAGACCAAGAGAGTCCAAGACAAACACTTCTGCCCTTGCTGAAACTAGTGTGGATGCACACAAGCAACCAACCCATCCAGCAGCCAGGCACAGCTCTAAGCAGCTCCTGGTTTAAAACCAGGCTTACACAGGTCACTGCCCCAGCCCAGCTCCACATTTGCTACCCAAACCTTCCTTCCCCAGAGGCCAGCACCATCTCCAGTTCTCCCTGCATCACAAGAGGGACAAAACCAGAAGGACTGTGGAGGTGGTCTGCTTTCTAGGGACCATGAACAGTGCAGAAATGGGATGACAGAGGCCAGACTTGCACTGTCCTACATCCAGCAGTCCACCAGCAACTTTATACCATGGGAGCTAGACAACAGGGTCCACCAGAGGTAGCAGATAAATGCTGACCCACCTCCACATGCTCTGTCCTTCCAGAAGGAAAGTTTCAAGTCTGGTCTCATTCAGGACAGTGCTGGGTGTGACAGCCAGCTCTGCTGCTGGCTTCTGTCACTGCTCCTCATCCTGCAGGACAAAGTCTTGCCCTGTCCACTACTTCAGGAAGAGAGAAAATGGTTTTTGACCCTCTCTTCTTCCAGTGTGGATGCCCTGCAGCACATGACAAGGCAGTACAATGCATGGCATGCAGAGGGCTTGTCCTAAGGGCCAGCACACAGACCCCAGGGGCACTCTGCCTCAAACCCAGAGCATCAACCACCCCACAGCAACTCCCCTTTCCCTGGGAACACGACATCCCATTGTGTCAGGGGCTCCCCACTGGGCTCACACCCCCCAGCAGGCACCCAGCACCATGAGCAGCCAAGCAAACATTGCCACCTCCTTCTTCAGCCTGTTGAGCAACCACCAGTGGGTGGACACACACCCAGGCTAAACACAGCTCCAGTACCACCGTCCCCACCCGCCATGGCTTATACCCAGGACGCCAAACACATTCTTGCTTTGAGTGCACTAGTTCTCACGGTCCTCCCCGGGAGGGAGCCTGCGTTGCTCAACCCCGCTCTAACTCTGATTTCCTCTACACCGAACCCGGAACCAGATTTCACTCCTCGCAAAAGGTGCTGGCCCTCCTTGCCCACACAACTCTGTCCCAAGGACATGGACGATGCGGCATTACCACCACTACAGCGAGAGCTGGCCTGCGCCTTGCCACTTGGACTGCAGCATGACAGCCCATCCCTGCAAGCAGGGGTGCAGGCTGGCCCAGGACTTAATGGGGAGGGAAAGGTCTCGGTGTTGCAATTGCCATTCTCTCTAATCCCTGTGTTTGACTGCCTCTGAGCACAGGTCAACCTGTGAGGCGCCTGACGTCTGAAGGACAGAGGGTTTAAGGCTCACAGTGCCTCCTCAGCACAGCCTTTACCTCCACATGACACATCTATCTTTTGCAATCCAGGTTAGCACTCATCTGCCCTATTTCAACTTCAAAGCACTTCGCAAACATTAACCAATTAATCCTCTCACCACCCTCAGTGGGAGGTGAGCATCTTTATTTTTATCCATTTCCCCATCAGTGAGAAGGGGAGAGTTAAGTGCCTCTCCCAAGGCCATCCCTAGCTGACTCCCAGCTGACTGCACTTGACTCCCAGCCCCAGGCTGGGGCCATCGGAGGAAGACACGCGGTACACCTCAGACGGCAGAAATCCTGCAGAAACAGTCACAGCCGCCTAAGCAGAGCTGTTACCGAGCACCTTTGTTTTCCTCCGTGCCCCATATGAGTTGGCTTACCTGGAAGGAAAATTATCCAAGACAAGGGAGACAGAGCAGGCCACTGACACACAGCAACCAGGACCAGCTGGAGAGCCAGGGGCACACACACACAATAAGTGTTTTTAACAGGCCCATAAAAAATCCTACATCTTGCAATAAAAAGCAGAGGCCAGCGGGGATGGTACCAGAGTATGGGGGCAAACTTTTACATGACTGAAGCTAGACAGAAAGCTGAAACACRACATGAGCTACTGGCAGTGCTTAGCTGTTGCTAAAAACTGGGGCAGAATATCCCAGCTCATTCTGCACTTGAAATCACACTTATTTCCTCCAGCTCRGGTAGAGCTTGGTTTAGGGAACCCCACAACCCTCTAAGGCATTAGTAAGGGCAGGGAGCTGGAAGGGGAGCTGGCCTTCAACTGGGAGACTGCAGGAAGTCAGCATGTGTCACAGCAGCATGGTGGCAGCTCACTCAGGGTGGGACACGTGTCACCAGGAGTGATGCTCCCCCTCAGCTATCCTTTACATCAGTTGGGACTCACTCAGACACTGCCAGCAAGCAGCACAGCACCCACGTTCACCAGGTCCATCATATACCTCCAAGGTGTAAACAGCCAAAAAAGCATTTTGTCACCTGAAATGACTATTTCTTTGTTGAAGACACCGCTGCACTCCTCCCACACCCAGCAGGCAGGTGGGCAGAGCTCCCATGCAAGGGCATCCGGGTGTGCTCAGGAGGAGGGAAGGAAACACCCTGGTCCCTAACAGCCCCCCGAGATGGGGGCTGTGGAGAGGGAAAGCGGGGTGCACACATGCATAAGGAGGGGTTGCACACCAGACCCCACCATCAGCGATGGCTGCATTTATTATAACCTTTTCGCAGATGAAACTACTCGCTCAGGAGAAGGGACCACCTGAGCCGCAGGAGCGCTCCCGCTCTTCCCGTGACAGACCAGGCATGGCTGGGAGGTTGCTCCCAGCTCCCTTTCACTTCAGCAGCAATTTCTGTCCCCAGGGTTCCTCGGAGCATGTGAGTGAAAGTCTCTCTGCTTTTGCAACACCACTGACCCAGAGCGGGACTCCTGCTCCTCTGCCGCTGCTCCGGTGGCAGGGAGAACCCACAATTGCAGGGTTTACAAGGAAGCACCGGTTCATTTTTCTCTTCATTTCCAATGGCTGTGGCTCAGCACTAACTGCTGACAATTATTCATTACCATTCATCCTGAGGTCCCAAATTGCTCACTAAACCCTGTGAAGATGTAGAGATCCCCAAAGCCTTTTGGATGGAGAGAGGCAGCCTTTAAACAACGCCCTGCAACATCAGATCAATACTGGAAAGAGCTGAAATCAGTCCAGTGTCCCGCTGAAGCAGCAGGAGAATTTCAGGCAGATGAAATGCAATTCTCTAACTGCAGTTATTAGCGGCAGCAGGGGTAGAATCC
Source organism: Phoebastria nigripes (assembly GCA_035582835.1). Classification (NCBI taxonomy): domain Eukaryota; kingdom Metazoa; phylum Chordata; class Aves; order Procellariiformes; family Diomedeidae; genus Phoebastria; species Phoebastria nigripes. The sequence continues at coordinate 424,534 of JAYKAV010003155.1, read as the reverse complement.
TTACTTCTATTACAGATACAATACCATCCCAAGGGAAGGCTTTTCTTAGCATCAAGAATCACTCTGAATACCTGCTTAAAACAGTACATATAATGTGCCTTAAATTTATTGCTAAGCACAGACCTTAAGTCACAGTAGCACCTTAAAAAGCCAGATTTGCCCACCGACACAGAGGGTGTCACATCTGCACCTGCAACTTGGTTGCAAACGGGCCCCAGGGAGGGGAGGCAGAGCTGCAGCTCCCCCAGGTCCCGCGCCCGCAGGAGCACCCCAAGGTGCAGGGAGAGCATGGGGCTGGCTCGCAGCAGACAGTGCCACCTGCTGACACCTGGTCCCCGTCCCTCTCACTGGGGACCCCAGGCACCCTCCCAGCCCATCCACACAACTATATTTCACATGCTAGTCAGAACCCAAAAGCAGCAGTAATTCTGTATAATATTCTTGGCTGCTCATTGGGCCATTCTCCCTTTCCACATGGTTGTGCAGGACAGACACTGAGCTGCTGGATGACCCACTGTCTGGCCACGACCATCAGTGTAGCATGCGATTTGGCACCACATGCCAAGACTGTTCTTCAAGGAGAAGAGGAAAAGACAGGTACCTGCACTGGGACATAGCAAGGAACAGTTTCTGGGTGTGCTTTTGTCTTCCTCCCCAACTGAAAACCCTTTTCTTAGATATCTTTATTAAGCATTGCCATCATCTATTCCCCTTCTGAACCTTTCACCACTTTTTTGGGCATGGAGGAGCCCAAGCTGCTTAGAAACACCTTGGGAACGAGCAGGGAAATCACCCCACCGTATTCATGCACCATGATTAGATGTGCATTTGGATACTGCAAGCGCACTGCATGCCCAAGAACCCAAAATGCCTTTGATAATGGTTGTGGGGTTTAGCTTAACACTGTAGTGATGCAACATCCTCACAAAACCCCTATGAACTCTTCCAGGCAGCATTTGCAGCATGGCCCAAAGCAGAATCAAAACATGGAGCAAAGCTACCAACCTCAGCAGGACTCTGGGGCCCTCAGGGACTGGGAAGACTCTTGACATGCACTACAAGATGTTTGTTTATAGATGAGTGAATTCTTTATCATGTTCCCAAACTTATAAACCTTTAACTTGCTCTTCTTTTAGTTAAAAATGGTTGGAAGGTGGAACCATGGAACCCCCCTCCCCAAGAAATCCACTTCCTAAGCCATTTTCAAGCCCAAATTTGCTTTTCCATTAACTGGCCAACAAGATCCTTAGGTCATACCTTTCTTCATTCCTTGACCAACAGCTCATTAATCTTTGTCTTCTTTGGGAAGTGAAAGAGAGGCCAAAGGATTCACTAGGTCAGATACTTAAACCACTTTACAGAACAAAGTTCAAATTAGAGGGAAAATCTCCAGAAATAAGAGCACATTCTTTGCATATGAACTACCATTACTACTGATTATTTACCCTGCAGCAGTCACTACAAGCCCCAGTGCCATTGTGCCAGGTACTAGATAATATACACATGTTAAAAGGCAGTATTCTTTTCTGTAGAAACCGTAAAGAGAGAAAAGACAAAAGAGCATCCTTCTCATGTGGAAGCAAAACCAGAAATTAATTGACTAGCCTAAGTTATACAATGAACAGCAATACTGAGCTGTGCACACTAATTTGTGTACAAAACATGCTCATTAAATATATTAAAGGCCATGGGACACTGCTATCAGTCTGCATAAACAGCACCAGCCTGTACTCCTCAATTCTCACTTATAAAGCATACCCCCAAATCTTCCTTCCTCCTGCCCTGCCTTCCCCTTACAGACACTCTACTCTAATTTTAGAACTAATTAAATCAAACCTCTGACTCACCTCAGATCTCTGATTTAGGCTTACACGACCTTCGCTACAAGACTTTTCCTTACTGTTATTTGGCAGCGCTCCCCCAAACACACCCGACTGCCTCTTCCACAGCCTGGCGATGATCAGCAGCTCACAGGAACATGCACAGGGCAAGAGCTAAAAACCAAGGAGCTCTCCCAAAAAAAATCAACCACCACCTCATACATCTGTGGTTGGTTTACCCATAGCACAGCAGCATTGCGCTGCCCCGACTCCATGGGAGGGATCCCCAAGGATTTAGTTAACATGCAGGTCTCACACCAGAAATCAGGAAGACAGCATCCAGACCTTTCCACTGGATGGAACATCTAGCCAGATATTGCAGCCAGGGTCTGGATGCACCCCAGGGGGAACAAAACCTCCAAATGCTACAGGGATTTCATATAGTCCATTTGCAAAATGGGAATGGAGCTCATCATCCACAAAGCCCCTTCTCAAAATCCTTTTCTAAAAGAAATACTACCAACACAAAACGGAATAAAGCGACCTGTTTCTAAAGAGCCCTCTGTCTCTCTTGCTGTGGGAGTTATTGGCAAGCATAGAAACCAGTGCAGGTGCCAGCACAGCAGGGCTCCTCAGAAACCTGGCACACACCAAAAACCTGCCTGCCCACGAGGGAAGACAGATGCAGACACACCTCTGATGGGAGAGCTTGTTCCTCTGAGCCATCCATGAGAGGTCCACCCTGGAGGGGAACCACCTATTCAAAAGTCACCTTGGCTGCCCTGCACCCCCCAAACACTTGGTTTTRAAATCAAAAATACTATCATACGTCACACACCAGCTTTCAAATAAAGCCCTACAGAAGCAGGGCCATCCCTAAGAGTACACTTGGTCCCCTACTATCCCAAATACCATCATTACCTGGAATTCATCTTAATTTAAGAACTCACATGCAGCCTGCAGATCCCTCAAAGCCCAATTACAGCAGGAACCACTTCTTCCCAACCAGCCTCCCTCCAGAACAGACCCCCAGCTGCAGGGGGGCACATATTTATAATATCAGGAGGAGTCACATGCCTTCGGTCAGCTGAGCTTGTTTCCCAGTCTTTTTTTTTTTTTCCTTTTCTATTTCCCTCCTTCAGTCACAGTGCTAAGTGGCACAGGAGAACCAAATTCAATTAACAGGATTAATAGCAATTAAGCCCCTACTGGGGTCAGGGTTGTGCACTTTAGGCCTGGAAAGAAACTACATGTCACTGCAGCAAGATAAGCAGCAGGTGATGCCAGAAGCTTTTTATTTCCAAGGAGAAGAATTGGTTGTCTTTCTGCAAGCTTCCTCCTCCTCCCCCTCTCTGATCAGAATTTGGCCCAGATGGAGCCAATTCCCTTCCAGCCTGCTCCTGCCTCAGCCCCGCTCTTTGCACATGGGAGAGCTCAGCTTCCTCTGAACACCAGTTACAGGGTCCGAATAAACCATCTCGAAGCAGCTCTCTTTTTTCATGCCTGTATAAAAAAACCCTGTCTCACAGCACCTACGGGAAAGAGCAGAGCATCTGGATGTGAAGCTGAAGTTCCCTTTAGTTTGCCTTGGCTGTGGGGTTTGCTCGTGACAGCCTAACCCCGCTGTGCAGGGAGGCTCTGCAAAGAGGGAGCAGTCCCAGCTACCGGCGCTCTGGGATGTTCCTGCTCCTGTCCCCGACCCTTCCCACCGCAGGGTCCATCCCTGCAGGCAGGAAGGCAGTGTCACTCCGGCAATTTGTCCTCCGGTCTCACTCCATTATCACAGCGCCTCACAGTATTTATTTTAGCTGCAGAGCAGCTTTCTGGCTTCCTGTGTTGTCCTTTAGTGGTGTTCTTAATTGAGGGCTTTTAACATTAACAGCATTTAGCAGCTGTTCTTCTTCCGCCAGGGTGGGGGAAGGCATCAAATCTTTTATTTAAACTTCTTCTGTAAGGAGTGGAAACGTGACCTGAACCCTCGAGCAGATGCCATTCAAGTGACAAACCTTCTCTGCTCTGCCAGGGGCTCCTTGAATTGTGGAATTCACAAGTCCATACATCATCCCCAAGAAAGAACTAGGCATCTCTGGCTGAATATTTCTTCCCAGGCCAGGCAAGGGGCCCCTCATGGTTTGGTGGGAGTTGGAGGCTCCCAGGTCCAGTGCTGGGCCATCAGTGTCCTCTCCCTGCTGTGCCACCTGTGGGTGAGATACTGGACAAAACTGGATGGGTTCACCGGGGGCTCCTGTCCATGGAGGGGCAGAGCATATCTCCAGCCATCGAGTAGAGCGGCAGCAACCAGGAGCTGCGAGGTTTCACCTTGGTGGGTCTCACTGCATTGCACCGACAGGAGCATGCTGTGTGCAGCAGTCACCCAGCAAAATGGAAAATGGGATGGAAGAGTAGCCAGTGGGACACACTGAGGTTGGTGCCTGCAATTCCTCTCCAGCCAGGGTGGGATCTGCACAGCAAAAAGCTCCCTGAGTCCTCAGAAGAGGGCTAGGATTTGCTTTTGTCAAGGCCTTGAATGTTTTGAAGTCCAGAGAGAGACAAGAAGCAGCATGTTCCACCAGTGCCCTGGGGAAATTGCAACAGAGTCACCAGTCAAAAGCATTCAAAGATCACAAACCAGACCCAGATGATCATGAATCACAGCTTAGAAACCGCAAACGGTTCTTAAGGCTCTTCAAAATAATGGCATTTACCAACAGGCTCGTTTGGGGTGGTTCATATTTTCCAGCCTTCTTCTGAACCCGAGAGAGAGAATGGGCTAAAGCAAAAGCAGAGCTCCTCTTGCAGTCCCAGCGCCCGGGAATTGGAGTGATAACAGGGAGATGTTGCGACACCTGGCACAAGCTCATGCTTGCTGGGGGTGCTGGGGCTGTGGGAAGGGCTGTGTGGGAGCCCCTGGTGCTGGGGAGGGTGGGCAAGGGGCGACCCCTTGGCATGCTGAGCCCGGACAGGCTCATGACACCCCTCCAGGGCGCTGCGAGGTGCCAATGCTGGCTATGAAGGAGAGCAGGGGATCTCTAACCTGGTCCCCAGCTCCCTCCAGAGCTCGTCTGACCAGGGGCGCAAGTGAGGCCAGTCCCACAGTCGCCTTTGGAAGTCCGAGGGATGTTGGACAATTTTGTCAAATGCTTCCCTTGCTTTTCAATAATGAACCCACATAGGTGACATTGGGTGCACTAACATGGTAAAACACTGCATGCTCCTTGGGTCCAAGTGCATGGGCAATCCTGAGGCTTCAGTCAGAGCAAGACCTACATCCCAATAAAGTACATGCAGTAAAGCTCTTAGGTATCACCAATGTTTTAATCCCTGATTTAAATATTAATATAATGGAAGAGCATAAAAGCAGTATCCCTGAAAGCACAGGGTCATCTAGTCCAGCACCCTGTCCTCAGAAGGGACCCAGAGACCTCCTCCAAGTTTTTTACCTCTCCAGTCCACTGCTGACTTTCTAAGTCTCATAATATTAGTTCTAGTTTATAATAATACAGCATCATAAATGCAAAGCTGGGCATCATTTATGACTTACACTTCTGGCCGGCACTGTTTCTGTAGAGGGGCTTTAATTATCATTTATGCATCTTTGTTCCACGTCCATAAAAATCCCAGGGCTCTGTATGGCTGAAAGCTGAATTTATAGGATCCTGGAAACGGCAGAGCCTGGATCCAGTGAGAAAGGCTGCTCCTAACCACCAAAATGCCAGATGCAGTGAAAGGACATGAATGCCAGCAGGGCACAAAATGCAAAAATGAGGCAACAGGTGACAGTCCCAGCGGGTGGAACTGTATTTCCCAGAGTAGAATGGACTTGTGGCAGCTGCATCTGTGCCTGATCCGTGCCTGCACCTCAACGGAGATGACTGGGGAGAGTTCTCTGGATCTGAGGCCCCAAATGGGCAAGAGCTGACACCGCGAGAGTGGCAGCACAGATATTCAGGCTCAGGGACATGGGCACCTGGTGCACCCTCCTTCCCTCCTGTGCTCCGCAGGGTAGCTGCACCCCAGGCTCCCCAGCACCTTGCCGGTAGTGTCTGATCACCCTCCATGTAATATTGGCGGATGCTTAAGGAGAGCGTGAGCTCTGCCCACCAGGCAGCTCTGCAGTTCAGCCTGAGCAGAGGAACAGCAAAGCACAAAGCTCAGGGATGTCTCAGCTAAACGGGCAGATGCAGGACAGCATGATCAGCATCATCGGCTGCCTCCAGCATGCCTGTCACTGTCTGCTCCTGGCAAGCATCTCAGCGCTGGAGGAGAGCTGCCCCAAGTCCAGGCACTGCAGGGCTGCCTTGAGCTTGGAAGCAGGGTGGATTTCTTCTTCCAAAAAACACAGAGGGAAAAATTCAGGGTGCAACATCTTTGAGTATTTCCTACAGAAACCACAGCATAAYGTGGGAACCTCACCTGTTTTTTAACAGGAAAACCAAGTTTCTTGCTAAGTGGGGCTTGAAACTATGAGCCAGGGGCTTCAGAAGCTCAGAAAATGGGAAGGAATGAAGAAAAGAGGATCTTGGCAGGGATGAATAAGGATAAGAAGGAAAAGCATACTGCAGGCAGCAGCCACGGGCTTTGGCAGCCACTTCATCATGTAGAAGGAAAAAAACCAAGTTAAAAGCTGCTTGGGGAAAGGAGGTTCAGGAATGGATTATTTCATCTCCATTACCAGAGCAAAAGGACTGTTCCTCGTATCCCTGATGGGCTGAAGACAGTGCTKTCACTGCAAAGCACCTCGCTTTCACAACCAGGCTGAAAACTTACAAGGCATCAAAAATAATGTCACATTTATTAGGGAAGCGATTCAAGTGCAAAGCTCACAGAGGGACACAGGGAGCTGACTACATGCAGAAATCAAAGGGAAATGCTCGATTGAAAGGAAATATTTAGCCACTATGTTCAAAGGCTCCCTAAATCAAAGACAAAATCCTTCTTTAATCAAGGCCATTGACCAAAGTTGAAAGCACACGGAGCCGCCAACAATGCTCGCAGCATCGCCTTTCATGGCAGGGTTGCCCGTCCCAATGCTCTTACACCCCGGCATCTCCCCCC
>JAYKAV010003155.1:380036-417628 GCA_035582835.1 Phoebastria nigripes | reverse complement strand
GGCACTCAAAACAAAGCACATTTTTGTAGGGACAATGAGCATCAGCCATCAGCTAAGGTCCAAAGCATCACAGTGTCCCTATTTTAGCTGCCTTAAAATTTCAGCCTCTGTCTTTGAGCTTGAGCAGTCATTAGGAAAAGGAACAAGAGTTAATTGGGCCTTATCTAATCTCAGCCCAACCCAAGGGTCAATAGCAGTCAGCTAAAGTTTATCAGCAGTGTTTAACCATCATTTATCAGCTTTGAGGAGATTTTACTCAGACAGGTGTGCGGCATGCTGACGCACAGGCGGGGTCAGGGAGTATTGCTTTTCCACACTGGAGGGCAGATACAAACGATTAACACAACGATAAGCACACATTTATTGTGGCTAAAGCAACCACAGGCAGCATTAGATGCTGGCAGGGTAAGAGCTCGCCAAGAATAAAGTTCATATTTATGAATGAACTTCTGAACTAACATGGGTCTCATGGTACCTCACGGCAGCACGGCTTTGAGGAAAAGCCATCTCTAGAAACAGGCTCAGTGTTTCCAAACTCTGCTGAGCTTTTCTCTCCCCTTTTTGGTACGTTCAAGATAAGAGTCCAGCAACAAAAACATTATCACCAGCTCTAGCCCATGTCCACTACTTTTTTCTTTTTCCTCCCAAAATCTCATTTCTATCAGTCTGTGAAAAAGTGCACTTCTCATTTTAAAATCTCTCCATAGGTAACGGGAAGAAGAAATGTTGTCAGAAGTGAAAGCCTTATTTCATAGTTTGCATTACTTTTCCCTTCCTTTCTGCACCTTTCTATTTTTTTTAATAGCCAGTTCTTCCCATGGAGCTAAGCAGGCCGAGAGCTCTCTGCTGGAAAAGCCTCGTCTCCTCTAATTGTCCAAAATGGTACAGTGAGATGGACCTAAGAGTTTCAGTCTCCTCTAGCCACATATTTCATTGAAATCAGAAGTACAATAGTGTTTTTCTGAGTCCTGGGCCAGGGAGCAAGCCATGTATCAATAGCCATTAGCACTGCCAATAGAACTCACAGAAGTAGCTAGAAATGCCAAATATTTCTGGGGTTGTGATGAAAGTCATTCACAATTTTTTTTTGTTTATCAACTGGCTTACAAAGCGATGGAAAGTATTATAAAACCTTGACAAAAACTTTGACAAAAAGTTTTCAAGAAATTAAGAAAATATGTGAAAATATTCTGCGTTTCAGACCTCCACTAAAAAAAGCTCCTAGTCTTCAGGACATCGGGTTAGTTAAGGACCACAGAGGGGACAGGCTGTTGCTTGTCTGCTGGTCTTTGAAAGCTTCTGTGGAAAATATCAGCTCGTTCAGTCGTGTTATGAACCTCTGCAAGGACGGGGACTCCACAGCCTTTTTCGTCCAGCAACAGTGTTTGGCTACCCTCATGGTGAATGGTTTTTTCCTACTATCCAGTTGGGATGATCCTTCCTGCAACCTGTCTCCACTGCCCCCCATCCTTTTGCTGTGCAGCTCCGGGAGGGCTCTGGCTCTGTCTTCTCCCGGTGACCTGGCCAATTCTTCACGTGCTTTGCAGCAGCTCTGCAGCCAGGCCAATGCACCCAGAGTTCGCTTGGACTTCATCCAACTTTTCTAAAGAGTCAGTTTTCAGATATAATCACTTCAAACTCACCTGGGGGAAAGGCAACAACAGCTGCAGGCAGACAGGATCGTTTATCCAAACAGGACAGGGCAATAGAGAGCCAGGATCCTTATCAAGAGTGGTTAATACCAGAGCTCTTTGTTAAGTTACCCCACCCACACTTCAGAGCAAGGTCCAGCCCTGGACAAGGGATGTGTGGTCCTTGGGAGCAGGGGCAGAGCTGGCCTGAGCTATGCAGAAGGTCAGATTAGACCAGATCATCCTCTAGGAGTCTGTGACCCCAAAAGGAAGGTATATACCATATGCTTCCCACCTTGTTTGGCTGTGTGAAAGAGGGAGTGGGCAGGGGGTGCTGCTTCTATTTCGGAGAAAGGGGAGTGCCTTGCTGAAGGAGATTGAAAACCATCTTTGCACAATTATCGGCCGCAGCGCTTAATCACTCTGCCCTGGATCTCTCTGGCAGCCACACGGGCAGTCGGATGTGGAGGCGGGAGGCAGACAGGATTTAATAAAGAAGCAATTTTATGAAGGAATTCTTTGCTTTTGGCATTTTCTGTAGGAGTGGGGAAAACGATGCTTTTTCTCCAGTAACGCCAGGGAAAGCAAGAAGAGCAGAGCTCCATGTTTCAGCTCCTGGGTGACCGACCCCACGTGCTCCTGCTGACTCCACAGCCCATGGAGATCCCGCACAGGAGCCGAGGAGAGGGGCACAAGCGAACGAGGGAGAAAGTTTTGCCAGGAGGCAGCACCCCCTGCACTGTTCCTGACCCAGGATCGCTCCGGGGTGGACGGTCTCTGCAGCCAGCAGCAGCAGCTGTCCCATCTGCAAGGGACGGAGCCCCGAGGCCACCGCTGTGACCAGAGTTGACTACAGCCCAGAGGTATTCCCACTGGCCATGTGCCACCACSCAGTAAGCCATAGCAGATGAGGGGAAGGTTTTTGTGGACTGAGTCCGTGGGGTTTGGTGTCACTGCAGTGGTGGGAGAGCACAGGCAAACGGGCCAGGAGCTGGGCTGGGAACTTACCACCACACCAGGGAGCTGTGCAATTGCACCCCAGCCAATTTCAKCCAGTAATCCTTTCAAACACATCGCCTGTCCCCAGCACGTTCATCCTCCTCAGGAAGCATTTGATTGGCATTCAGGCACGGCCTCTTCTGAACAACCCAACAAGCTATGATTTCTGTGATGCCTTTGTCTTCAGACACTGTTGTCAGCAATACCCATCCCCAGGCAAAACCACCGATGCCTGCAGATTTCCAAAGGTTGCTATCATGGACACRATGCCTTTGCTAAAGTATAACAAACAGAAGCTTTAGTAAAAGTAGAAATGATCATTTGTTAATTTTCTCCTGCAGCTATGTTCAGCCCACTCCCCAGAAACCAGAGGCGCCAGGGGCAACGTTTCCAGGACAGAAGAGAAAACAAATTCATATACTGTCCTGGGCTCCAAAGAGTCTCCTACAGCTGGAGAAAATAAGTGATGTTTTCACAGCAGCTACTCACAGGATCCCTTTTCCTAAACTGTCAGAGTGTTCAATATCTTCCATGCACCCAGAGCAACAAAATAGCTTTCTCAGCATTAATGGGAAAGAATCCAAGACAAAAATCAGTATGGACCAAATTATGGTTGTTTTTTTCTGCAGGAAAAATCAGTGTTTGAGCAGTATCCCCTGGATACAAGAGCAGCTGATCACTGCACACCAGCTGATGCAAAATGGCTTGGTCTCTCTCCCATGCCTGACTGGATCCAGCTGCACCAYCCCCCTTCCTCCCGGCGACTTGCAGATAGATCTCCCCATGGGCTCCTGCATGCACCGATGACCTCCTCCCCTCTGTGGGCACACCACTGCATGGGGCTTGCTCTTCTGCACTGTCTGCACTGACTGCTTTCAAACCCATCTTGGATACCGTAGGCAAGGTCCTGGGTACACCTGCAAGCTCCAGGCCTGCCAAATGCAGCAGGTAACAGAGCTTTAGGGATTTTTAGCCTTTAAATCCAACACAAGCAGCTCTTTGGACCTGAGAGAGCTTTGAGCATCTTGGGAACTGTCTTTTGTGACACCCCTGGGCTTCCCATTTGCATCAGCCTTCCTCCAACCTCCACTCATGCCACCCATCGCAGGGCAGCAGCAAACCGCCTACCTGCCTTGCTGAACATCCTGAGCACTGAGGATCCTCCTGCAGGTCCCCAAAAGATGCCTTCCCTTCATGTATCCCAAGGGAGGTCCCCACAGCCTCCACCAAGGGACTGAGGCTCAGGGATGCCACCAGCACAGGGCCATGGTGAGGGTCTTGGCCRCAAAGCCACTCCTTGGCGGCAGGGGTTGGGACACTGTTGGGACAGGGCCAAGGGGTCACCCCTCGCCTGCACTCCCCAGCAGACAAGTTCCCATACAGCTCCAGCACCCCCAGCAAGCATGAGCTTGTGCCAAGTGTCGCAACAGCTCCCTGTTATCACCCCAATTCCCAGGTGCCGGGACTGCAAGAGGAGCTCTGCTTTTGCTTTAGCCCATTCTCTCTCTCGGGTTCAGAAGAAGGCTGGAAAATGTGAACCACCCCAAATGAGCCTGTTGGTAAATGCCATTATTTTGAAGAGCCTTAAGAACCATTTGTGGCTTCTAAACTGTGATTCATGATCATCTGGGTCTGGTTTGTGATCTTTGAATGCTTTTGACTGGTGACTCTGTTACAATTTCCCCGGGGCACTGGTGACTTTTCTCCATACATCAAATCTTCACAAAAAGCAAATTCCAGCCCTGGTACAACAAGTGCTCCTCCAGCCTGTCGTGGATGGGCCATCGCAGGGAGGTAGGTTCCCAAATTTTTCATTCCTCTGCAATGTAATTTTTCATTCCTTTGCAACACTTTACTACTCAGAAAAATGTAACTTGAAAGTGCTCGGATTTGGCCGAAAGATGATGCAGACATTCATCCTGCAGAAGGGGGATCACCCCTTCCTGCTGATCCACCGAGAGGCAGACCTGCTGGTTCAGCTTGCCTCTCACCTCCTTGCCCACTGCCCCTTCCCCGCATTCCTTGTGTGGCATCGATTTTCCGTCTGAGTACCTTCCAGAAGCCAGGAGAAGACACCATCAGCATGTGCAGAGGTCCTCTGTCCCACACCATGCGTGGTGGCCATTACCCAACAAGGTGACCAAGGGGAAGCCATCCCACGCCAGCACCTGCTTTGGAGCCTGCCTGTCCTCTCCATTTCTCCGCGATGGGCGCCGTGCTCGGCGAGTCACACAGCGCGGCTGGCGGAGCCGCCTGACTCATTTTTCTCTACTCCTCCAGCTGATGTGTTTGGAGGAACACACTGCTCTGACAAGGTGACACATCCTGAGAAAGCCCACACTGCTGAAGACATCTCCCTGCTCCTTCTACCAGGAGCACCCAGCGCAATAGCAGTTTGCAGCTCTTTTTCATTCCTCCCCAGTCAAATAAGCCCCAAGCATTTCTGTTTGATTTTCCTGAAGGATATAGAATAGATGTCAATCAGGAGAGAGGAGCCCTGAAATCCCACGTTTCTGAAGGCATCTCATAAACACACAGATGTCAGTAGAGGCACTTAGAAAGGAAGGGCAATTGCTAACGGAGAAACTGCATTAAAAACCTAGTGTGACTGCTGTTCGGCTGCAGCAGCGTTAGCAGCCTATGTTGGATTCTTCTTTTGGCAAAGGTAACTGCCCTTGAATCAGTTGGTTTGGCTCAATTCGTTGTGGAATAATTAAGTTCAGCCCATTGTATTGCATAATCTGGAGTTTCTTCAACCTGCATCAGTAGTAAAGTACTTAATCTCATACAGCTCTGGGAGGGGTTATGAACATGAAATTAAGTCAGTAAAAATCTATCAGGAGCCTAAGCAATAAGAGGATGAAGAGAGAAGTGTCCAGGAGGCAGGGGGAGGTCAGCAGCCTGTCTCTGCTTTGATGCCTCTGACTTGCAGAGGAAGGAAAGGAGAAAACTGTGGCGTTACACACACTTGAAATGTCCCGGGAGCCAACACCGTTCCCATCTGCAGAGCAGCTTTCAGTAAACACTGAGGATTTACCCATCAAACTCAAGTTTGGAAATGTGCCTGGATGTTTCCAAGGAATCTGAGGAAAGATGTTTCTGTTTCTGGACAATCAAAACTATCATATTTCCTGGCTACAGCAAGGATCTCTAAACTGAAAAATGTGCAAATGTGTTTTACCAGGAGTGGGCACATCCCAAACAAGGGTAATCAGAGAAACTCTTTTGAGCACTGCTCTATTTACATGTGTTACAGATTGAAGAGGAAAATCTTTTCCCCAGTTGCCCTGGCGTATAACCGTAAACGCCCTTGCTAAGTCCCCTTCCAGCTTTGGGAAGTGAGACCAAAGCACCTATTGGCACCTATTGGCTTTACTCACGCTGTGAACCTGGCAGGTGTGTTGGAGGAGCAACAGGGGACAGTGTTGGATCGAGATGAACCTCTTTCAGCTATAAAAAATGATCATACCTCCCTCACTTGCTCCTCAGAGGGTGATAACACCATGTGAATCCTTTTCCCAGGCATGCTAAAGCACTGTTGCTTGGTCACAGAGGTCCACCAACACCCAGCCCACTATTCACAGCTGGTGAGCAGGTCATACCCAAAGCCAGCTTTACTCTCCGAGTTGATAAAATAACAGATGCCATTAAGAGCAGTTCTTTCAGCCTCATGTTGCAGGTCGCCCCAGGGAGAGCAGAGGGAAGCCCAGACAAGAGCGGGGAAAATCTCCATCACCACTGAAGCAAACTCACAAAGGATGTTTCTGGCAGGGGAAAGTTCCTCCAGAACCACATTCCGACTGGGGTCTCCCTTGGACAGTGGAGCAGCTGCTGACTGAGCTGAGATTTCTGTCTCACAAACAGCTCCTTGGATTGCTCTTGGCATTGACTTTTTCCTGTTCAGCTAATTAAAAATCTGTCTTTGAGTCATAAGCCCCCATTAGTAATAATTTGCTTTGCACTTCTCCAGTGATTTATGGCTGAGATATCAAAGTGCTTTAGAAACATTAATTAATCCTTCTAATACCCAAGGGACTGATCCACTCTCCACAATGCACAATTGGTGGAGTAAACGTAGGAAATCCCCAGGGTTTACTCCAAACTGCAGGCAGGGAGAGGGGAAGGGAGCAGCATCCAACCCAACGAGCTCGTTTCGGCTGCCTGCCTGCAATCAGAGAGATGTGCAGTCAAAATAACAGCACTGAATGTGCAGCCACAAGTGAATCCAAGGCACATCCAAGCTCTCTGCTCTCCGGCAGCAGTTCTTGCTGCTGTCCCTATCTGTCCAGGGTGGGAAAGGGAGCTGCAACACCCCAGCTCTGCTCTGCACATCACGGCAGGAAAGGCATGTGTGGACCAAAGCCATCTTCACCCAGAGCCCTGCAAGTGGCAGTGGCAGGGTCGTTAATCAAAGCCACACTACTGGTGCTAACACATGTATTTCCCTTGCCGTCCTGCCCGTTCCTCCAATCTGTTTCTTGTACAAAGCCGCTTTTTCCCGGCTTGCAGTGCAGACCCAAGGCTGTCTCCGACACCTGAGATGCAGCTCCAGTTCTTGCCAGCGATAAGGATCATTACCTCCATTGGCTTCAGAGAGGCTTTCATCCTTGTGCACACCAATGAGCCATTTGCCACCTGGTGTTGTCCCCATACTTTGAATGTTGTCATCACAAGACTGCGGGGTGGAGCTGGCCATGCAGGGTGGTGCCAGAGATGGGGAAAGGTATAAAGGTCCCAGCATAGACTGCCAGAGACAGGATCTCTGAAAGCCTGAGAAGTGTCCCATTTCCTCTTTGCTGTCCCCAGTAAAGCATCACCTTGACCATGAAGGCAACTGGTGTTTTCCTGCTCCTCTCCCTGGCACTCTGCTGCTACCAAGGTGAGTGCAACATTTTGCTTAGGAGCCATTTTCTCTCCTTGCTAAAGCTCCCCAGTCTGCCGGGTGGGAAGGTGAGCCTGGGAACAGGCCAGCTTGTGCTGGGACCTTGCTCCCGCCCTGGGCAGGGAAAGCAAGCGATCCCCAGAGAGTGCTGCAATGGCCAACGGGCATTAAACCAGGGGTCTGTGAGCAAGCCTAAAGCAAAGGCTTTAAAAGGGTGCCTGGCACCTGCTCCCAAAAATGAACAGACCTGCTGGTCTGACAATCACCCTTCAGGGGCTGGGATTCGGCCTGGAGCTGGTGATTTCTAGGACACTGAAATTCTTTTAGAGTGAATAGGTGCTATTCTGGTTTTAAAAAAGCAAACCCAAGAAGACAGGAAACGCATCTATGCAAGGGAAAATGCAGCTCTCGCAACCAAAGTCAATGTTTAAGCCAACTGTATTTTCAAAATCCCATATGGTGCAGAGGGTTGAGAACATGAGCTGTTGCTGCTCTTCAGGTCCTGCTCACCAGGGATTTCTGCGTTCGTGGGTTCATTCAGAACAGGAGGGTGCTTCTGAAACAAGTCCTCCGTCATCCTATTCACTGTGCGACAGTTGCCATTGCAGAGCTGCCTGAGCACAAAATCTGGACTCATTTCAGATGAACCGAACATGTAGTGAGCTACAGCTCCTGGGTCTGGACTGGTGCTAGTGCAAAGTAAAATCCTTGAAACCCTGAACAGTGTGGCTATCAGGTCCTCAGCACCAAACTGTTTCACTCCACAGACCCACTGCTATTGGGCCACACTGGATGTAGCCTAAATCCTCCATGTAGATCAATTCTGGATCTATAAGCAACCCAAAGTCTTCTTCTCAGTACTGCCTTTTGCTGAACAAATTCAGGTKGTTTTTCAAAATACACACACTGCATGTTCCACCCTTGTGATCCCAGCTGTCAGTTCAGGGCCAGGTTCTCCATGGAGAAGCCCACCAAAGTCACTGCTTGCTCCCACCAGCTTTGGTGTGAGACCCCAAGGTCCACCCATTTCTCCTTCTAGTAGCAACCTTCAGCAACTTGTCTTTTGCTCTGCTTTCTTGTGGTACAAACCTACTGACACCAGAAAAATCTGCTGGATTTACTCCAGCACCGGTCCAGCATCAGCAGGAATTTCTCAGTTATCCGTGAACGCGTGTTAAGAGATAACGAAAGCCACCTTTGCTCCCTGGCAGCTGGCAGGGAAAGTCACTAGAAGTGCATCTGGCCTTGACAGGGCCTTGCACCATCATGGTGTTTCTGCCAGGGGAAGGAGGCAGATGCAGCGGGGAGGGACCTGGCTGCAAAATGGGGGAGATCCAAGAGAAGAAATTGTTTTCTGGGACAAAGGTGTCTGAGTGAAGACATACGGTCCTCAGGCTAAAGCACCTTTAGTAGGTCTCCCTTGAAACCAGCCCAGGTGATGGGTGCTAAGGCATCTTCTCTCTCTCTCCACTCTTTCTCTAGGAAACGCTGAGATGGATGGAGCTGCTGGCAAAGGAACAGAGGTGAAGGCTCCTATTTTTGTGCAGCACAAGGGTGTGCCCAGCTTTGGCGAGACAGCACTAACCCATACACTGGGGAGACAGAGTTGCTGAATAGAGTGAAGTACAGTGAGCTGCTGGGTTGACAGCCCAAAGATGCCAGTGCCTGGGAACCTCCTTCCACCTGCTGTGCCACAGCAAAATCCCAGTAATGGTACTGGTTTCCCACTGCATTTCCCCACACTCAGTGGAGGAAAACTGTTAATAAAGAGCTGAATATTGCTGTTAACTGCCAAGAAGATCAGAGCTCCCCTTAGTCTCTAGCTTGCAAGTGCGAGGGCAGGTATTGTTGTGGCATAAAAATAAGAACTGGGAAGAACATGATCAGGCACTGCCCATAGAGCTTTACTCAATATTGTCACTCCTAAGGGTGTGCAGGATTGCCAGGTGAAGTTCAGCTGGCCAAGGGACAGCATGGTGACAGGCAGTCCCAGTGTTCCTGAGAGTTCATAGCAGAGCTCTGAGCAAGCTGGGATGGGTTATCAAGATATACAAAATATGCACCTCCCTGTGAATGCAAAGCTCCTTTGGTAAACTGAAAGCATGTTTAATATTTTCAGCATTACCCTTTTGCGTCTCCAGGCAGCTTGTGGCAACTATGACCTAAGACAAGGCTGTACAAAGATCTTTGACCCTGTCTGTGGCACGGACAACCTCCTATATGGCAATGAGTGTCTGTTGTGCTTTCAGAACCTGTGAGTATCTGGACCTCCTGCAAATCTAAGTATCACGCAGATGAGGGCTACTACGTATGTCTGGGGTTTCCTAGAAAGGAAGCTGTTTGCATGCAGCTGGGTGGAGYGTGGGCAGTGAGCCCGGCACATCTGGCATGAATCTGGCCTCCCGCACAGATGCTGCACCCGCTGCTCTGAGCATGTGGACTCCATCTGCGAGATAGGGCCGTTGCATGCGGCTCGCAGCACACGAGCTGCCCACGAGCAGGGACCGCACAGCCAAAATCTCCCCACACCTGCAGCTGCCAAGCTGCCAAGCTGCAGCAACTGCTCGGACTGTGCTGGCGGGTGTCCAGGAACTCAGACAAATGACAAAGTCCTCAAAGTCTGCCCAGACCTAGCATGCAGGCAGAAAAATATTTTTCCAGGTGACCTCAGATGTGTGGTGGCTGAGGAAAAACTATGGTTTTTCACCCCAGCAATTTATAGCTGAGCTCTGCTTTCTGTCTTCTCTGCATATGAAAGGATACAATTTGCTCTGGGTATTTTTAGGAATGAGCCTTATATTTAATCTGTGCTGGTGCCAGATTGCACTGTCTTAGCAGAAGGCCAGGTCCAAATACTAACGACGTCTCTGGCAAGACTTGATTCATTTCATCTGGCTTGGGCCCTAAGTAATTTTGAGTATATTTATACATTGGAAGTGCTCTGTGTCAGACAAGTGAAGGAATTACTTCCAACTCAATGCTATTAGGTGGTTCGAAAATCTCTGTTGGGAAGATTGAGTCTTATCTGTAGCCAGATGCTCCAGTCTGTGGGGCTAAGGGAGCTTCACCCTTGACTTTACCTGGCGGAGGCAGGGATTTTTGGTGATCAGGCTCACACGCCCGTCTGCCATCAGCAGAGACATCTCTAACAGAAGCTCAAATTCCAGCTTTTCTATCCTTGGATGAATGGGCTTGTGGAGCCAAATTCTGCTTTTAGGAGCATTGCCTCCCAGCTAACTCTGCAGTAACAAGGAACAGAGTCCAGATCACCAGGAAAAAGAGCCTGGATAAGAATTGTTGGTCTGGTTATCCCCTCTTTCCTTCATTAACCCAGGCTGCTGCCCCATATTCTGCTCCTGGCCTGCTCAAATGCTGGTTTTACATTTTAAGGCTGAAGACGATGCAGTCAGGCAGAGATGTGCTGAGTGGGATCTCCTGAATGAAGGCGCCACGGTTAATGACCCGGCGCGGCATGGCAGGGCGGTAATGACCATGCTGGAAGCCAGCAGCCCAGCACCAGCTGTCGGCTGTATTGTGCAACAGATGGGGGTGGGAGGTTYGTCAGACACAACATCATTAGGGCTTTGGCCATGAACCAAGAGCGGGGTAAAGAGAGTGAGGAAGGCTTCAAAGCCAGCTACGCAGGGAGCAAAGTGGCACTGAGGATGCTACGTCCCCCCGGTGTGGAGCACAACTTCGGAGGGGATGGGAGACCTCAGCGGTCACAAGAAGGAAAGTTTGGGGTACGAAAAAGAAAAAGACTGAGCCAGTGGTGTATCCAGAGCAGGCCAGGAGTCAGGGGAGGGAAGGGATAGATGAGAAGCTGGTGCTGGCACCCGCCTTGCGTTGACAGGTGCTGTGTCCCTGGACTTCTTCAAACTCCCGTTTGTGCAAGCTCTCAGCAGCTGCAACTGGAAAAGTGCGGCTCCTGCGGGTCAAAGCCCTGAGCCTTGCAGCTCCCCTGTAACATTCCCAAGCAAAGAAGTTTTGGGGTTAGGAACAACAGCCATTTGGTCAGGGCGGTCTGGGCCAGGCACCAGGACTTTGAAGCTGCCTGGCGCCAAATGTCTCAGAGGAGAGATAAACGGAGTGTCCTCGTCTATAAAGCTTTGGTCCATGGGGAAAAGTCAGGTAGCCGAGAGGCAGGATGAAATGTCATTTGCAGTTTTGTGTGTGCAACCAGTCTGACAAGAGCTGGAGGCCTGCAAGGAGTCTGGGAATAACTACAAGAGCATCTGGCAGGTCCCTGTGGCAGTGGTGTCTCACTTGTCGCCTTTGGTCACTTCACTGTGACCAGCGTGCAAAACGCTTTTTGCAAAACGCAAACCAGCTTGAAAATCATTTTACCAGCATTTCTCGATGCACCTGAGAAATGGGTTTGTCTTTCCAAAGAGGAGAACACCATGATTCCACATGAAAATGGAACAATTCAGAGTAATTAGGTCCACTACTGGGCAAAAAATAACAACAATAATTTTTTGCAGGTGCCTTTTTAATATTTTCCTCACTTTTGCTGCAGAAGCAATCAGGAGGAGATTGGGAGCAGGCCCAAGCCCAAGCAAGACACAATGGCAGGCATTTGTCTGTAAAAACCCACAAAACAAAGTCATAACCTTTATCATCTGCAGCCAGACAGGCATTAGAGGTGTCTTAGTGCTGTCCTACAGCACAGAGCTGAATTATTCTGCCAGGAGGTGTCAGGAAGTGCCAGCTCTTGAGCTTATTGGAATTAATTAACACATGTCCATGGTAACCCTGAACTCCCTGTCAAGAATACGTGGCCTTACTTACTGTGAGTAACACTTAAATGATGATTTAAGCAGTATTTTCCTTTCTTTCTTTCTTTGTCCTCTGAGCCAGGCTTTTCTGTGCATCACGGACCTGAAGGCATCCTCTAGCATTTTTAACCTTTCTTCTAGGCAAAGAAACACTAATGTGCGCATAAAGAACAGGGGAATGTGCCAAAAGCCCTCTCCACGCTCAGACTCCACTCAAAACTAAAAGGCACAACCGTTCTGGAGAAGATAGCACAAACCTGTCCCTCACCTATGCAAACTCCTAATAAAATGGAAGCATTGACATGTCTTGCACTGGGATTTCTTACACACACAGCAGACCCCTTTCCCTGACATTTAAAATACCTTCTGAAAAATACGGTTTGTTTTGGTAATGCCCATAAACAGCTGTGAGCAAATTACTGACAGAGCCCCAGAGACAAGGCTAGGACATGCCCAAGGAGAGAGCTGGGCTCTGGCATAACAAGGAGGCTCTTTTTTGCATCAATAATTTTCTTTTCCTTCCCTAAACTTCCAGCATCCAAGCAATAGGAGATTTTAGCATTCTCATTACTTGCAATTACATTTGTTAAATACAGGGCATTAAAGCCCTTACTCCAGGGCCTTTGCCAGGAGAAAGAGTCCAACAAGTCATTTCCACGCTGACCTGTCTCCAGCCTTGTCCACATGCCAGTGCCCCACCACATGGTCCCTGTGCACCGAGAGCCACCAGCCTCAGACCTGCCCTGCAGGTCACAGCTACCCAATGCCTCGGAAAACGAAAAAGGCTCCATTTTTCCAGGCAAAAATCTTTCTCTCCTCTAGTGGCCTTGGTGAGCTTTGCTGCTGGCACCCGGGCCCGGGCCCCAGGGCTGCGGGCTGGCGGGAGCTGAGATGCGGCGGCCGGCGCTGCGGGACGCAGAGTGCGGGTCCCTGGATGGAGAAAGGGAGGAGGTTTCGGCACTGGAGGCCGCTGTTGCTCCGCCGGAGCCGGTGCCGATGYCGGAGCCGAGCCCGCAGCTGGAGCCCGCAGCGGGCGGGAGGCGGCGGCGGCGGCCGCGGGGCGGCCCGGCCGCGGCAGCCGGGGGAGCGGCGGGGGATGCCCCGCGGGGGTGCAATGAGATGTCGGTGCTGCTCTTTCCAGCCCTGCAATGAAGCTGAARGGCGCTGAGGTGGGGTAGCCTGGGCGCTCAGCCTCACCACGTCCCTGTCCCTCACCCTCCAGGAGCTGCGGGCAGGTCTGCAGGGACCTCGTGCTCTGTCCGGGGAGGTGTCAAGGACACGAGTGGCCCCAGAGGGTCTGCCCACAAGTCCTGCGCTGGAGGGATGTGTCTGCCTGGCACTGGCACAGCCCTGCCAGCTCTTCCAGGGCACTCCACTGCTTGTGCCAAAGGACTTTAATGAGTCAACCCAAAATAGCCTGGGACAGAAGCGGTCAGGGCTGGGTGTTGAAGCCTCTTGGGGTTCCCCATGAATTATAGCCCTTGAGTAAATGGCTATTTGTWTTTTGGGCAAACCAAACGCTTTGTTCTTAGCAAATCCTGAACTTCGCTTTGGTTAGAAAGATGTGTTTGAGTTCTCTTTATGTTCCTTGACGAAGTGGCTGAAACACAAAAAAATGCATGACCAAGCTGAGAGAAAGCTCTAGCGCTCGCTTGAAATTTCAAATGCAACCAAATACAGCTGGGAGGGGGGGCAGCAGAGGCTCCTCTTCCCAGATCTGCCAACAAGTCTGTCTGCGGTCGAGGGAGAGATGAAAAACGACTCACTTTGCCTGTATGTAAAATTAATGCACTAAAGGTGGTAGCCCCAAATAGGCTTGGGACTGTAAATTGCCTCGATATCTTCACACACAGGGGATCCTGGAAGTATGCCTCCTGCAGCTGGGATATTTCTGATTCTGCTGCATCACGAAAATGGAGCATAGCTTTTACCTGGAGAGGTCTCTGCAAGTGGGGCTGGCAGGAGAGGAGGCTGCCGTTTGCTCACTGCTCTTGGACTTTGTGGTGTGGCTAAACCCAGCTTAGCTCCAAACTCATCCAAGTTGGTTTCTTCCACCCAGACAATGCTGGAGAGGTTGCACTGAGGCCAGCTTATGCGAAGCAAAACATCTTTCCTGCCCATGCCATTTCTGGGAAACATCACCCAGTATTAGCCAAGAGCATTTCTTTGATGGAGTGAGGTGCTGACCGAGCTTGCAAAACAGCAGCTCATGTCAGCTGGATGGTTGAGCACGGGCTGCATCTCCCCAGGCACTGTTCTGATGAGAACTAGCATTCCTGCTAAATGTCAGCCACATCCGTTCCGCAGCAAGGTCCATATCAGGCTTGAGATTACAGGAAGCAGCAGGTCAAGGGCCACCCTGTAGGTACTGCACAGCGGGGATACATCAGGCGGAACCAGCAGCAAGTTTCCAGGAGGAAACAGTTCCTGTCCATATTCCAGTTTTGGCTTGAACAAGTGCAAATCTGAGGAAGCTTTAGGATGTGCAAAGGTGTTTTACTGACCCCTAGACTGGGTCCTATTTATAGGAGACTTATCCTCAAAAGCCAGTCTCCTGCCCCCATAAAGATTCTTCCCTCAAGCTGACGAGGGGAGCGCTTCATCTCAGCTGCTCCTCCACTATCTGATCACCAGCAGAGCCTGGAGCCATCCTGCCAGCAGCCAGCGTGACTTTTCTGAGACACCAGCTTGCTTCTCTGTGTCTCCGTGATGCTGTTCCCAGTGCTGGCGAGCGGGCAGGGACAGGGGAAAGAGCAAAAGGGAGAGTGACGGGAGGAAGGGTAACAGCTTCAGTTCTTCTTTTCTTTGTCTGTCTAAATAGCTGCAGCCTTTCAGGCCACCTTCCAAGGGCAGCGCTTCTGGCGGTGGGTGTTTGGGAGAGCCCTGAACGCATTTTCAATGATGCAACTGCGGAAAAACAGTACTTGCCAAAACACAGAAAGGGCTCAGCCATCCGCCTCACTCCTCCTTCCCTTCTGGCTGCTCCCAGAGGGCTCAACCAGGATAGCGGCAAAGGCCAAGGGGTTCGCAGGTACACAGTGGATGAGGAGGATGCCAAAGGACAGTACAAACCGGGGGCTCAGCATTTACTGCCTGGGGAAGCGCAGGCATGGAGCAACACGATGCCTGCCCCACCACCGCACTGCTCAGAATAACAAGTGTTTGAATGACAAAAAGGGGGAAACACCGAAAAGAACCRTACCGGTTGCGGCAGCCGGGGCTCCACAGAGAGCAAGATACCTGCACCGCCCAGCCCCGTGCCAGCTCCTGGCCTGCCTGCCCTGGGGAGCACCAGCACATCTACGGGAGGAGCAGGCGGTTTGCAGCTGGCAGTGCTTCCCCTCCTCTCCCTCCTCCTGMCATCCGGGGTGCATCTCTCCTGCACTCCTTTGCCAGGATTTGCTGTTCAGGTGGAAGCTTTTCAAAGCGGGGTCCCATCCTGCTCAGCGCTTCCAAAGCAGCCCTGGGTACTGCCAAGCCTTAGGAATGTCACAAGAGTGATGAAAACCAGACAGCTGAGGACAGATGGCCCAGGGGAGCATTTTCTGATCAGAAAACCATGTTTCTTTAAAATTGAGACTTTTCTGCCAGTAAAAATTCTGGTAAAATTCAGCCAGGGAAGCCCTTCCCCCTCCGCCTCCTGGAACACTTTACTGAAGATCCATCTGGGAGGGAGTATCTATTTCTATTGCTGGTGGCATTTGACTTTATAATGTCACGATAGCAAACTGCAAAGTCAGGATTAGAACTGGACAGAGGGACTTTAGTGACACGCAAGGCTGCAGCTGAGAAGCAGCTCTGGATTTTTGGTAGTTTCAAAATGTTCCTGTTTTCACACCTATTTGGAAGGGGCAGCCTTTGCCCACTGCAGCCTTCCCTGGCCTTTCTCTGCTAAGGCGACTTCTATTTTAGCCGCATTTTCAACATCAGATTTGTTTTTCTAGTCTGGAAATAAGCAGAGCCTTCCTCAGATTTGCTGCAGCTGCCAGAGGGCACTTTCCACAGGGTGTGTTCAGTTCCAGGAGACTTTTTGGGGGGGGAGCTGAATTAAACCCAGTTTGCCGGGCTGGCAAAGAGAGCTTCTCTCTGCAGATGCCTCACGGGAACCCGCCTGCTGCCAGTGAAAGGCTCTGTGTGTGCTACGATGCTGCCACATGCCAGCTCCTGGATCTTTTGCAAAGGGTGCAGACAGCGGTGTCCCCATGCCCAGCGCAGAGCAGAGGTCCAGAGCCTGCTCTCCTTTACGGGTCAAGTCTGCACACCAGACCTACATAACCACTTCAGTTGCTGCTGTTGTGACAACCTCAACAAGAGATGTCAGGAGTGCCAGCAAATGCAAACAGTTTTATCATCGTGGAGAGACGGTTGCCCGGCACAGCGCAGCAACACCGCTATGTTAGAGGGTTACGCTGCCAAGCTTGAGGCCAGAGAAAGAAATACCAATTGGTCCCACACAAGTAGGAAATGATAGCGTTAACTCTCTGCAAAGCAAAAGTCTCACTGAAATGGAAGGATGCTTTTAAACCACAAATTTCCTTTCATCTAAACCACAGCTCAGGCTACCTAGGGGAAAAGCTGTCCTTGGCAAATGTATGGGAATGAGCTGGAAGTGGCTCTGTACCACGTACAGACGACTGTCCATAGGGCTTAGTGGGGCTGTAGCAGGATCATCGCTAAATGAGAGAGTGGACACTTCTCACTGGTGGGCTGAAAGCACCATGATAACCACAGACATGGAGCAAATAGCCACAACTAGAGCTGCAAATTTGAAGCAGGATCTCAGCTTTTGCTTTCTAATGTCTCTGAGCTGTTACAGACAAGTCAAATGACAGTAATAGTTTGTATTTCTCTCTATCAAAAGACAGTAAGCTTCCAGGAGTCGGGAGCATCCAAAGTGCTCTGCAGCCAGGGCAGACAGTGAGGCAACCCTGCCAATGTTTCTACACTAGTTTTCTGGCCTTCATCCTGCATCAGGCACACTCCACTTACAGCAAGGGACAGGAGGGGCTGGAAGTGCCAACTCCACACGGTGCCAGCGCACGAAGCTGGATTCCTTGTGCTCTGCACACTATCAGAGACCTCGCGGCGCTGCAGTCGGCATTAGCACTGCAGGTAGATTCGATGCTGAGAAGTTCCGCTTCCTTCCAGCTAAGCAGCACAACTCCTGGAAAGCTCCCAGGCAGAGGTCCCGTCCTTCACCTACGCCAGAACAATAACCTGTTGTAGCAAGGCTCAGCGGGGCTGGATTGCAGGCTCTGTCCAAAAACTTAAGTGCTTTACTAGTTGTGAAAGGATACCACAAATAGAAAATCACATGTGCGGTTTAAACCCCAGTAGGGGCTGCTGGCCTCTGGGAGAAGGTCAGGTCCTTCCCAGCACACCCCAGCATGAAAGCATCTGATGATCCACCCCCACACCCGCTTCGCAGGGTGCTGGGAAGCTCTCCCTTGCTGGCAGATGGTGCTAATGTGGCTTGAAGCCACAAAGACATTAGGTCAGTGCAAGTGTCCAGCTTGCATGCGACATCCCTTTCAGAGACCAAGATCTGATGCATTAATCAGAGACCCACTATCAGCCCTCCTTCCTGAAGTCAGCATCCGTACAGAGGAAGGGAAACAGCAGCCTTCCCTATACACCCTATAGCACGCTCTGGGGCACTGTGTCCCCCACCAATGTCCTCACAGGTGCAGATGGTGTTTAAGCACAGCGGTAGGATGCCAAGTCCTGAAAGCAAAAGCCACCCAGGACGCCTCAAGTCGGGCCCATCAGGGGCTGAAACACAGTGGGGAAGAAGGAGCCAAGGAGCCGAGGCAGGACTGAAGCAGTAGGCAAGGCATGGCTGGGGCAGAGAAAGGCGTCCCACAGCTCTTGCACCAATGGCCGCGTGCTGGCTTGAAGACAGGGGACGAGCTAATGCATGCGGCAGTGAGATGGCACAAACGCCATTCAAAGTGTGCCAAAACCAGTGGGTATAACAGGGCTTTGGATCTGGCCCCAGCAAGATGCTAAAGGTAGCTGCAGCAGCATCGCTGCAGTTGTTATTGGGCTGAAAGCGTTTCTGGCTGCCCTGGCGCTTGGGCAGCAGTTATTCCTCTTTCCTCACCCCACTCCTGGCCACAAGCACACAGGAATTTGTTAACCAAAGGGATTATTCAGTGTGCATTGCCAGGAGTAAGGGGCTGGCCAGATGTGACTCTCCTTGCCTCCGCTGGCCTTCCTGGCCCGTTCGGGACACTGCACCCGCATCGCTGCCAGCCAGCGGCAGCGCAGGGATGAAGCAAAACATCTGCACCAGGGCTTAGCTCCTCTCCTCCAACTGGCAGCAGAACCCGAGCAGAAGAAGTGCAGGGCAGGAGGGGAGCGTAGGTCTTGCCCTGCCGTTGTGGACAGGATATTTTAGGGGACAGCACACACATTCATCCTGTCTGGAAAGCTCCAAGGAATGTGCAGACAGGGCTATGGTGTCTTAACGCAAACCAAGTGAAAACAGCCTGGGACTGAGCCCCCTGTTTCTGCCTTCTAACGCTTCCCTGGCCACTGACTGCCCCAGAACCCTGAGCTCAGCCACCCAATTCAACAAGAGCTTCTAATTTTGTTGCTCAGAAACAGTCACTAACATGCTGAGCTTTCCAGTTTGCCTGACAGTGCAAGAGAGATGTGTATAGCAAATAAACTAAGATAGAGTTCAAGGCCAAGATCTTTCTCTGGAAAAACTGTTTGAAAGATTAGGCATAAACTGGTTCAGTCATAATGAGTGCCCCATTGTTTCTGCTGTTCCTTCTTACTCCAGAGCCACAAATATCCCCAAGTTCTTGGCAAAGGAAAGCAGCTATCTGGTTACAATTAACTTCCCGAAAAGCAATTAAGAAAAGTTCAATTCGCCTCTATAGGCAACGGGGCAGACAAGCATCTTCTGGTTCCAGCTCTGACACATGTTCCCTATCCCGATCCAACTCCTTTTAAAGGTAATTCCTGCCTTGGAGGCAGCTCATTGACTGCAAAGGCAGGTCTGTGCTTTTCCAACTCTTTTACAGGCGAAGTGCGGGTTTTGGCCTAAATAGAACATCTGGACAAGGAAACATATATTTAGAGTTGCGTAGTTGAACTACCACTCTCAGAAATAAGGCTTATGAGAGCAAAGTCATGCCCAGTGACCAATCCTGACAGCAGAAGCACTTTCCCATGCAAACAAGTTCCCGTTAATGGGGCAGTGGATGGCATGTACAGCCTCCATAAGTGACACAGTGCGTCACTTTCAGGATCTTGCGGCTAATCTAAGTCCTTAATTCTTACTTGCTCCTGGAAAACTGCCAGGATGACCCACTGAAATGCAAACAAAGGAAATGAGCTCCAGAGCTGAGTCTTCAAGGATTACAGCTGAAGACTGTGCTGGAAACAGTGTGGTTGCAATTCTGAAACCTATGAAGGCTTCCTCATCCAAAATCCTGACCCATATATATAATGGCATCTAATATATATGTAATGGCCAGAAAGGTCCTAACCAAAGTGGAAGCTGGAAAATAGCACCTTTGTCACATTATCCTCAGGTAGCCCAGCAAACCTGCTGTCATACACCTGCGGGGTCATCATACCAGCTTCCACACTCCCTCTCTGCTGCTGCTATTCAAAGCATTTGAGTTTGGGGAATCCTTTGAGCAAGCCCTTGACTCTAGCCTGACACGCGCGCTCTGCGCAAAAGGGTCAGTGCAACTCCATGTCCTCGCTTGCTTTGCATGCATTTGGCTGCACCATGAGAAATGAGCCAGAAATCAGACWGGGGCACAAAGAGTAGCCAGGCAAGCTGTTTTGCTTCAGCCAAGATAAGGCTAGAGACAAAAAGGAACCTCAGAGGAAAACTAAAAATATCACTGCAAACTTGTAGCCTGGCAATATGCCTAATTGGGCATTGTCCACTTCGCGAGGAGATATTCCTGTGAAAAGCTGATGCTGGGTAACTCACTGGCCAGCCTGTAGATGGGATCTTGCACGAACACCTGCCCCTGGAAAGCCAGGAGGGAAAATGTGACGGGAAGCGGCAGGAGGTACATAAATGTAATTTTCTCTTTCTCTGATTGAGCATGTTGAAGAATAACTTGCCCATGTTGAGGCAGAGTGTGAAAACTGCCTTGTCAATACATAGAAATCATGAGGCTGTTGTGCCAGTCGGGGCAAGAGGTTTTATTTCTAGACCATCAAGGGAGAAATAATTCTTTAGAAAAATCAATGAAATTTAAATGAGTACATAGGAAGGGCTGTTCTAGCCCCAAAGGTCCATCTAGCCAAGKACTGTGCTTCCAGCACAATATGTCCTTCATCAGGAGAACACAGTTGTGCAGTTCCCAGGAGCACCATGAACATGAGAGATGTGTGGAGATGCGAACCGCCACACAAGGGACTGCCATCCACTCATATCCTCCCAGTTCCCCCCCCATCTGACCTCAAAATTAGGCTGTTTGGGTAGTTCTGCTGGTGGATCTGAGGGCCTGGCAACCCCCTGTGCAGCCTCAGTTCAAGCCCTGGCCAAGGACTCAGGGGGACCACGTCCCCATCGGCAGAGCCAGGCAGGAGTTATCTTGGCAGGGAGCTGCTGCCTGGAGGGGGGGGTCACATCCCCATCTGCATGGCTGGATACAGAGGAGCTTAACTGTCCCCAGAGACCCGTCTGGATCACGTCAGCTGGGCTGGAGGCCTCGGTCACACTCTGCCACCCGGGAGTCAGAAAAAATCAGTCTGTGCCCGGCCATGGGGAAACCGGTGAAGTGTCTGGTGTGCTCCTGCCCATTTACAAGGAACCTAATTAAACATCAAGAGATGCTTTTCTCCGTTCACAGCTTCCATTTTCTACTCAACACTCAGCCACCAAGGTCTGTGGTCTCGGCTCAAGACTTTGCCCTCGGAGCTGGTTCTGGCAGTGTTTGACTCTGCAGCTCTGGAGTTGAATCCTTCCAAAATGCCATCAACAGCTCTGCTGTCTCTCTAATATCATGGTAATAACCACAAATTAATGCACTCATAAAAAATAAAGCTTGAAGGAGCCTAAGGAGCTCAAAGCATAACCAGCTGTATCAGGTGTTCTTCCAGTTTCTTTTCGAAGGCTTCCAGTAATGGAATTTCTACAACTTCCCCAAGAAACCATTTCCCAGCATCTGTGTCCTTCTGGTTTGGCTTACGCTCATGACATCTTCTCCTAGCCATGAGAGACAGAGAGAAAAAAGCATTTTCTTCCTCTTTTCAGTAGCTTTTTACACATTTGCAGAGCTTCAYACTTACCCCGTTTTGCCTCAATCTTCAGTAAACAATTTTCTTTCTTTCCATCTCTCCTGCTAGGTCGGATTTTCTCTCCTTCTTCCTGTTCCTACTGCTGTCCTCTATTCTTAGCCTAATCCAAACCTGAAATCTATGGCTGATACTTAGGGTAAGCTCCATCGAGCCTTTTCCACCAGCCTTCTCATAGGAGACTTTGACCCGCAAAGACCATGCATTATTCAGAGCAGTTCTTTGGCATTTCTGCTTCACTGACACACAACACAGCACCGATCATTTCACCTTTATAGCTCCCAGCAAAGTCTGTCAAACCTCGGCCTCGCTCCTAACTACGCCTTCAACACCCTGAAAGCCTTCAGAGCTCTTGAAAGCCTTCAGAGATCCTCAAAGCCTCACGCTGAGACCTGGTGACTTCTTGCTCTTCCAGCCCTAACGATGCACACTTCGACTTCTGACAATATCTCTGCAAAGGAAATGGGAGAATTTGTTTGCCCTCCTGCTCTTTAATTACTGTCCTTGCCCCCTGCAGATCCGTGAAGTCACGAGCTGTGATGAAATCCCACATTTCTTGTGTCTGTAAATATTTTCTAAAATTTTATTTCCTTTTTAAGACTTTAAAAACTAGGCCAAAAAGAACAACTGGGATATTTAAGAACCAGGTTTGCCTTTGGCTTTTTTGATCAAGAATGTTTATAATGGGCTCAGCTGTCAACATCAGGACCGACTTAATAATAAATGTCTGACATTTCAGTCATTATTCAGAGTTTTTATCCTTCCCCTCCCTCCAGTGCCTGGCTGTTTACTTAAAGATTCACTCATGTTGGCGTTTCTGTTGTGGGCCTGGAAGCTAAAACGGGAGTGAAGCTCCTCGTAAACACCCAGCCGTCTCTCCCAGCCAACAAGTCACTCAGGAAGGTCAGACGGCAGCAAGTGCAGAGGAGGAGAGGATGCCCAGGGAGGGCAGTGCTATAGGAACCTGCTAATAAACCCAGCGCAGCAGTCGCAGCTTGCTAAAGCCTGGGCTGGCTGCAACACGTAGATTAGTGCTAGCGTGGTGCTACACGGGAGGGAAAAGTGACAAGCTGGGCTTTGCAAGAGCCTTTGGCTTTCTTCACTTTTGTGGGTTCCTACGCCACTGCACAGGCTGTTTACTGCTTCTTTTTGGCCAAAGGAGAGAACCTGCTCTGCAGAAAAACTCAAACTCAAGAAGAGTTGTCTGGCTTTTAGCAGAGCCTGCCCAGGCCAGCTTCCCCGCAGGGACCTGCAATGTCACTCCGGAGTGAGAGGGGACAAGCAGGAGGGGACAGCTACAGCCCCAGCACCTCTGCACCACGAGTCACACCTGGGGGTGTCAAAACACATGGGAAGGGAGAGCCAGTGCTAGGCCATTGGTCTTCATAAAGCACGTAATAACTGTTCAGGTTTTTTAAACTTTTCTCTCTTACTAATAAGGTCCTGGCTCAATGCATTCTGTGTTTTGGGGATTTTTTTCTTTTTATGTTGTATATGGCAGCCTAATTACAGTCATTACATTGCCTCAAACTATTTAAAAGAAGTTGCTACACATAATTATGTGCATGTAAGTGAGAATAATGCCATGTCTAATATTGCGGGACTCCATGTACACTGGAGAAAGCAGTCTGTGCTCTCCCAGCAGATATCTGAAAGGGTTAACACCACAGCTCGCACCCAGGCCAAAATGCAAGTTTCCAGCAGCATATAAGATCAGTTGTCCGTCATCTCGATCCCACGATACATGTGTGGTGCCCTGGGTATCATTTGCTATATTTATCAAAACTAGAACAAATTTTCCTGCAATGTAATGCTAGCAGGTAATTGCCCACCCCACCAAAGCCACTGCAGGCTGATTTCCAGCAGACCTGCAGCATGCGCATTATCCATTCAAGAGATGGCAAAGAGCTAAATTCCTGGAAGTGTTTATTACGATTGGCTCATCTTGCCGATCTCGCTGCAGCCTAACAGGTTCCCACCTTTTCTAATGAAAACAAAATTACATCACATTGGGCTGCTTCCTGGGGGAGCCCACATGGCTGGCAGCACCAGGCGTTTGCAGAGACACATCTTCCCCGGGTCAGACCATCACAGCTAGTTCGCTGGAACTTCAGCTTGTTTATTTGGCTGATGGAGACCTGAAAACACCACGTAAGGCTCTGTGTGTCCTTCAGCAATCACAGCACCGCATCACGCACACAGGGGAGATATGGGTCCTGGGGGGGGATGCACCGCCTGTTGACAGCTTTGCATCCAGGTCCATCCATTTAGCTCTGCGACCAAGCTCTTTTTCTTTATGCTAGAGACTCAAATGCCAAGCTCAGGTCATATTTTCATGGCAATGAGCACTGTGCCATCGTCTTCCCACTCTGATTCTCCATCTATTGAACAAATCATGGCAGGGACTCAGTGCCTCCTCAGCTGGTTTGCTGCTGTATGCCCTGCTGAAGGTGTACGCCRTTTTGTTATGCAGAGAGTCCCTTCCGTGCAGCAGCAAGCAACACAAACGTTTCCTAAATGAAACCAGCCAAACCCAGAGGCAGGTACCGGTTCAATCTATAGGGAGACGCAAATTATTCCACTGCATGCTCGACTGCCAGGAGGAGTTTTGCAAATGCTTTAATGAAGTCTGGACTGCACCAAGGCGAGGATGTCAGAAATTAATTCCTGATGATCTGTAGTATAGAAGAAGCTCTGTATCTGTCTTTCCATCCAAGTTGGTTGGTTTTGCTTCTTTTCTCTTTAGGAATTAAGTGAATAAGTAATTATATGGGCAGAAATAAAACTAGCAAAGAGAGAGTACGAGAGAAAATGCCTCCAGCCGACTGGTGGAAGTTGAGGCAAGCGACGGCTGCAAGGAGGCGGCTGCCTCGCACAGCCAGGACTCCCAGGGCAGAGTTTGGTCAATTAGAGCTTTACCAGCAGCWGACTGACTTAAAAATACACAAACCAGCTGGCCCTGAAACTTCTGTTTTCCTCATCTACCCGTTGCTGACAAACACCAGCCATTTTTACATAGCCTTGGGAAAGCTCATGCTCTGCAAATCATTATGCAATTATGGTTTTCTCTGTTGAATGTCACATGCACTAACATCATTGCTGGAGATAGGAAAGGGGCTTCTGTTCCCAGAAGAGGCAAGAAGACGTGCCACATTTGGCCRGAATAGGAGATACCCTTGTCCTTTTGCTGGCGGGACATGTGTCCTCCCACGCATCACCTGCCTCTGGCTGCCTGCTTTGCCGTGGCCCCTCTCCCAATGGCCACGTGTCCTCTCTCGGGTTCACATTGGGACTTCAAGTGAGAAACATGATGCTGTTGATAAAAGCTGCTTGCATGATATATCCACACACCTGGAAGGTGTGAATGACACCTCAGCTCCAGTGGCCCAAGAGTTAAATAGCAGTCACTGGAAGCGACCGGGTCCCCTGGAAGCTTGGGGATCTTGGTAGCCTAGGCTGGGAGCGAAGGGTGAATGTACCTCTCTGGTTCCTTATTGATACTTACACCAGCTTTGGATTAAAATGATTGAAAATGAGGACTGCTCTGGAAAAACATCAAAATCAACCGAGCAATCAATCAAAGATAACAGCGTAATGACCAGTCTTTGGGATCATGTTTCTCCAGCTCATCGGATGGGCAGGTGAGAACCTGGCTGGACTCCAGGCTCAGAGCACAGTGCCGAATCTTCCCTCCGTGCGGGGCACTGGACAGGGTGAAGCCCAAGCCCAACAGCCAAGGAAGCACTGAGCAGATACAGCTGCTTTAAGATCTTTGCCTGTGTGACCGGTGCGCTCAACCCCTTGACCAGACTGGCGGTGGTTTGGTGCAGGCTCTGGAAGAGGCAAAGGCCTGAGCCGAAGCCAGGCCGTGAACTCCTCTAGTTTCAATCTGTTCTCTGAAAACCCACAAAGGAGCAGACACAGTGAGCATTGATGCATATGAGCTTGGATTGCTGATCACGCAATTAACACATGAATAGCAGGTGGCTTTTTCAAGACTCATTTATCAAGGAACAGAGAAAGTTGTGGGTACAGGGAGTCTCATGCCTACCTTTTCCATTGCATGTAATTGACTACGAGCCAATCACTTTATCCCATAAATATGGCAGCCTAAGTGAGCCTTCTTTGAGCTCTCCCTGCTAGGCAGCGTGGCTGCATGGCGGTGATCTCCCCTTGAGCTGGGACACCTCTCAAGGCTGCTCCTCAAGGCAGAGAGACCTTTTACCAATGGCAGGTCTTTGGTAAGTGACCAATATTGCGCATGACCTTGTAGTATGGTAACTTTGATTTTGTCTTGGTAACTTTGATTGCATGCTGAATTGATGTTAATGAAACATTACATAAATTTTGCATATATAATCCCTTAGACATAAACCGTTGACCAAGTCCGAGACTAAGTTTGGACCTAGCTGCACCTAGACTCCTCTCTGAGAAGGAKTTTAGAAAGTAAGGGGGTCCACTCTGAACATCGTGACTCAACAGGAGGGTCCTCCCTTCCCTTCTGCGTCACCGGTCTCTCTGTGAATCATTCCAAATGGAGTGTAACTCAATTTTCCTTTGTATGTTTCTTCCATGCAGTAATTAATAGAGTGAACCTTGCCATTGAACTTTGTTAAGTTGCACTTTTACAAGATCATATTAAAACCACTTTTGCTAATACCTTTGACAGTGATTCTTTAAGCCATCTAAATCACTCATCCATGACAGCCTGGTGCTATACTTGAAATCTGGGTGCTGGCCCATTCCTTGGTGGCGTGTCCCACCAGGGCCATGCCCCTTTTTCCTCTCATTTAGCACTGCCAATGCATCACAAACCAGGTAAAAGTCTTCCTGCACCGAGTGATTCAAACGAGCTGTGCCTAATAGACCATCTATCTCATTGCTATTTGTTTTGGCATCTTTGACTTTTAAATCCCACTTAAAGCTGTCTAACAACCAAGATTACACCAGTCACAACTGCCATACAAACATCTCTGTTACTATCTGTACACTGGAAACATGGCTTTTTTTTTTTCCTCTTTTGCTAATACAACACTGACAGCAAATCGGACTGAGGTAGGAGGGTGGGGTGTGACGATAATTATGTTGTCCGAGTCCAAGGTATGACACCAACATTGCCTGCCTGCTGGAACTAGACACTGGAAACCTGTGTAGGCTTGTAGCACGCAGGCATACTGAGCAGGATCCACAGGTGCCTGGTTTAATAGCTATCGCTCGGCACTGCCATCCAATTCTCCTCCAAATAATCAGACAGGCTTGGCTGGTGCTAGGCAAAACAGACATCGCCTCTAATACCAGACCCTGCTGAGAGCAGCTCCAGAGGCACCCAGCCTTCCTGCACGAGGACAGGATCAGAGCTACAAAGCAAAGTGTCCAAAAGGATTTTGACAAAGTGACATTTAAACAATGGTTGAAAATTCATCCAACCCACATCGCCTGGTTGCTGCCAGTCTCTGGCTGTTTCCAGTCTCCTGGATGCACGTACAAAGCTACCCCAAATCTCCAAAAAGTGGAGGGAGGGTTTTTGCGATGCAAAATGTAGGGCCATGATTTATGTCAGTTCAGTTGACATGTGTCAATGAAAGCATCTCCTTCCAAGCATCCCTCTGCCTGCTTCACACACCCCTTCCCAGGAGCTCCCCAGCTGCACAGCTTTCCACAGGAAAGGCTGTTTTGTGAAACAGAATTTTTCTATAGAAATGCTTTGATTTTGATGACTTTTCCTGAAATTTCTGATTTTCTTCTCCAGAAATTTGTTTGTAAAAATGAATTTTCCCCATCAGTTTTCCATTTCAAAATTATACTGCCATACATTTCCCCAATTTTATAAATTAAAAGATTTAGCTTAGATTTAGATTAAAAGATTTAAAACTCAAAAGAAGAACAAAACATCCCAGATTTCTTTAGAGGAAGTAGTTCCTTTGAATCAGGCAAGGGCATCCAGGATTTCCTTTTCAAGGAATTCCTAGGAACTTCCAAAATGAGACATTTCCTGCCATTTCACACCAGACACACTTTGACATCCCAGACCTCCTACCAGAAGGTGCTCCAGCTCCTCCACTGCTCTGCCACAATACAGTCCTCACGATTGCTCCATTTCTAAATGTTTCAGGACATTCCTCAAAGCATTTGCCCTGCACATGGGGCAGCTCTTTGAGCGCTTTGTCTGTCTATGCATAGCATTTCATGCTTCATGAACTTGCATCGAAGAAGGTGGAATGATGGGATAATCCTAAAACCAGTWTTCGCAGCTCTTACTCGTGTGCATTGCTCCAGATTTGTATGGTTTGGCCTTGTTTGCATTTCAAGAGCCTTCAAGCAAACATTAGCTGAGAGGGAAAACAGATGGTGCAATTAAACACCAAAATTCTCCACCACAGATGCCCTGCCAAATCTCTCAAACCTTCCCAGGATGGCTGGGAATGGGGAAGGCTGGAGCAAGCAGGCTCTTTCCTCACACAGCATCAAGATAGCAATCAGGCAAAGGACCATTTCTAAAGCCACTAACGGTTTCCTTAAGGCAGAAGATCTGAGAGTCCTGGAAAAATCAAGGCAGAAGGGCCCAAAATGCCCATACAGAACCTCATAGCGTCTCAAAGCAGCAATCAGAGACCAGCGCCTTCCTCTGCGCACAGCTTTGTGCAGCGGAGGCAAAAAGCTGAGCGAAACAGCTCCAGAGGCAAGAGGATGGAGGGTTTTGAGAGGGAAACATGGGCTCGGTTGCTGCAGCTCCTTGCATGCAGGGACCAAGCCGGATAGCATCCCATCTCTGTRCACCGGCCAGCAAATGCACAGGGGTGCCTTGCAGAAGGCTGCCAGCAGCCATCAAATAAATGCCCCTGCCTCCATGCTGGTGTCCTCCTACATGAGGGAGCCCAGGGGACCACTGAAGTGTTGCAGAAAGACCTGGGGAAGCAGGAGACGCACCCGGGGCTGCACCTGGAGCATGCACAGCAGCTGGAGGGGAGCAGAGGGTGTTATCAAGGGGCAGAGAAGTGTCTTCCCCCAAGAGCTCACCCTCGCCCGCAGGGCTGGCCAGCCAGGAGGGCCCGCACTGCCAGGATGTGTCCTGTGGCACTCATTCGGGACCAGCGTTAAACCGTTCTGCTTTTTTTCCAAAGAACTCCATGGAGGCTCCCAAATGTGATTTTTAATATTAGTTACATTCAAGGGCCAGATATTCACCTCCCAGCTTGCGCCACCAGCATCTGGCCTAAAGCGTACAACACACTGGTTTCCCAGGAGCATGTGAACCTGGCTCAGAAACCCTCAAAACAACCAAGTAAGGTCTTGATCGCTTTGCCTTTCCTGACAGCACAAGTCCAGACCTCGGGAGCCAGCACGTGGCTTACAGCACACCCAGGGCTCTTTTTTCCCTTTAAAAAGCTTCATCCTTTTTGTGTCTCAACTTGCTCGTTTTGCTTTGTGGAGTTTTTTTTTTTTTCCACTTAAAGTCAGTACAGCAATTCTATCAGTCACACTCCCAATAGCTTGTTTGGTGTAAATACAGATGTAAGCATTTGTTTTTCCAGACTAGTACAGCACAAGCCACCTTCTTGGTCTCATGGCCGACAGGGCATGAGGTCAGGGCATTTTAGACTCCTCCATGCTCCTGAGGACAAGGACCAAATGTCACAAAGTCCCCCTGCCTGCCAAATCCAGGCAGAGGCTGCCAGAAAGAAGCTGCCAAAACATCTTAGCCAGAACCTGCGCACTTACTTCCCCAGCACAGGCAGGGTTTGGTTTGTAGAGGATTAGCAGTGAGCTCTGCACCTCCTCAAGCAGCCAGGAACYGCAGCCCCTCGGCACGGGATGGTGGCGGCACAGCTTCCAGGAAACACAGGAAGCCCTCGCTGAGTTTCCGAATAGATCCCATCTCTTCCAGGCACTGACACACAGCATTTGATGAGCTCCATGTTACTTTGGCACTGCCAAGAAATGCCGCTGTCCAAGAGGGGTTGGGAAGGGATATTGGGAATAACGAGCACTCATCTCCGTTGCATTCAGCAGTGCCATCACCAGCATACAACGTGCCAGGAGTTTGGTCATATTTCAAGGAATGTTTTTCCCTTGAGTCCCAAAGGAGGAATTCAGCTTACCTCTAGAAAGTGAAGTAACCCCAATGCTTCTAGCCCTGCTGCTGCACAGAAAAGCTTATCCCATGTTAGTCCTAGATATGACTGATTCCCTGCCCCAAAAGCACTGTCCTCCTGGATGGACAGCCATCCTTCCCCTCTTTGCAAACCTCCCTCGGACCTTAAGAAACACGCGCACCGTTTGAAATCACTTGCACCCCAGGGAGATGTTGAAACTGAAATAACACCATGCTCTCACAGCCAGCCCAGCTCACCAGGACCAGAGCACCAGTCCTGCACCAAACCATTGCTGCCTGCCACCCCGCCCTGCTCCGTACACACAAATAGCTGGGCTCGCTCAACCCCGAGGCCATTCAGCCTCCAGCACAGACCAGTAGCATCACTTAGGTAAAGAGAGTGAAAACAGGTTCCCCAGCCAACCATCCTCACCTCTAATATCCAGCAATGTCACGACTGCAGCCCGACCAGCAAAGAGCAGCTCACCAGCCTCACACCTGCATCTTGCTGCAGTTTATTACCACCAAGGCCCCTAGATGCTCATCTTACCCTCCTCTACTTCCCCCACGCTCAGCACATGCCTACAAACACTGCAGCAAATGCTGCAGCCCATGCTCAAGAGCTTGTTTTGTATGTGCAATGCACTGGTTCCCTCCCCCAGATGTTATCTGTAAGGAGATTGCACTCAGCTCAAAACACACACAGAACAAATCCCTGCTTTGCAAGGACTGTCCAGGGCTGTGGGAGGGACAGGTTTTATTACTTTTCCCAGCTGAAAATGTTTGTTTTATTTCCATAAGAGGTTTCAATGAGAGCATCTCTCAAAAAGCTCTCTCTCCCACAAGAATCCAGCCTGCTCCTTGCTTTTATCTCTGTAAGAAKGAAACAAGATCTGCTAACACAATCACTGTGCTTACTTGCTTTTAAGTCCACAGAATCAGGGGACATATGCCTGCACACAACGCCAGCGCTATGCAAGAGCCATTTCCAAGTCATCTGCTCGGGTGCTTTATTCCGAAGTATGTTTGGTTTGAATTTTTTTTTGTGGGGGCTTAGAGTAAAGATGCTTTCAAAATATGCCCATGAATCCCTGTGGAGGAAGGTTGCACAGCAGGTTGTTCAGATGCATTATAGGAACTGTAATCGAAGGTGTAGGAGAAAAGAGCCAGAATTAGGATCCCCAAGCCAAGAAACAGCAGAGCCCCATGGCATTGCTGCCTCAGTCTCTGCAAAGGCTTTACAACCCACCTCACTCTATGATGCGGTGAACGGTGTTTTCCATGACACTGCTGTAGGAGCCCGTGTAATTCTGCAGCTCAGGCCAGCTCACATACAGAAGAAACCCAGTGTCTGTAAACAGAGGATCAAGATGAGAAATGCAGCACACGATGCTCCAAGGCAAGGGCTGGAGCATCATGGCATGTTTCTGGTGACATGACCCCCAAGACCTGGACGGAGGGACTCCTGGATTCCTGTGCCCAGGCCCTGCAGTGGCAGATAGCTGAGGAATAGATGTTGAACAGYGATGAGCCCCTGAGCACCTGCTCTGCACAGCACCAGGCAGCCCCTGTGCCTTCATGGTCAAGATCCTTGGCCAATAAAAAAAAAAAGCAGCTTAAAAATCTCATGTGCCACAAGACAGCTAAAGTCTTGACATGCAAGTCTCTCCTGCTGCAGGAAGTACTCCAGGTTAAAAAAAGAAGAAACAAACAAACAAAAAACCCCAAAACAAAAAAAACCCCAAAACAAAAAAAACCCCAAAACAAAAAAAACCCCAAAACAAAAAAAACCCCAAAACAAAAAAAACCCCAAAACAAACTACAGAGACTACAGCTTTCCTTTTTTTAGTATGAGCTCCTTCTTCAAACCCTTTTATCACAGATTCTTTTGCCCACGTATTTGAGGAAACAACTTGCCGATTCTCTCACAGCCAGGAAAGGTCCCAGCAGCAAGGGTAAATAGCTCATCAAAGCTACGTTTTCATTCTACCTCTGGTCTATCAAACTCCCAAATTAGGCTTACTCCCAGCAACACACCAGCAAGACAAACGCATAATCTGTACCTCAGATGATGCTCAGATGACCTCAGCCCAGCCCAGACAGAAGCAGACGGCTGCCCTGAGAAATCCCTGCCAGACCCACTGCAAAAAAGCCAAAAGGAAAATGTGATTTTGCAGCTGGGACTCTTGACTGTCTCCCAAAGTAGCATTAATCCACCTCACCTTCCTAAACTCCACCAGGAAATAGCTGCGAGGAAGGGGCGGAGGAGGAAAGAGAACCACTTACAAAGCATCAGCTGCAGTCTAATTAGAGCTATTAGCAAGCTCTTAGTGGTGTTTATTAGCCTTTACCCAACATTGCTGAATGAAGCAATCCTGACATCAGCCTTCTGGCTTGGAAAGCTGTGCTCCAACCCCAGCTTGAGGAATAAAAGTGTTTAGAAAGGTCAAGCTGTTTATAATCAGAGCTGCAGCTCTCCTAGCTAGCTCTGAGCTTGTTTTGGGCTCATAGAAACCAAAGTCCCAGAGAAGAGGACCCACCCTGCATGGGGGCGGAATAAGATCTTCCAGTCAGAGGAGGTCCATCATGATATCTCTCTGAGCTGGAGGCCTCCTGCTCTAAGTTATGGCTATTGAGTCATTTTGAGTTGATGGCTTCAGGCTGCCTTTGCTCTTCTGAGACCCGAGGATTGCCAACCGCCTGCCCCGGTGATCAGGGCAAGATGCACTCAGACGACAAGGCAGCAAGCCCTGAGCCCGGCTCAGGACAAGCTGGCCATGAGTCGGCAAGATTAAAATACGATTTACATCTTCTTATGCACAAAACATTCATCATTGGCTGCTGTTGGATGTCTTCAGCCTGTGAACAGTTTGTCTAACATGAGGTGTTTCTTAAACTTGTCAGGCCTCTCAAAGAACATGCAGCCAAAAGCTGCATACCTGTCCTGGTTTCGGCTGGGATAGAGTTAATTTTCTTTCTAGTAGCTGGTATAGTGCTGTGTTTTGGATTTAGGATGAGAATAATGTTGATGATAACACACTGATGGTTTAGTTACTGCTGAGCAGTGCTTACACAGAGTCAAGGCCTTTTCTGCTTCTCACCCCACCCCACCAGCGAGGAGGCTGGGGGTGCACAAGAAGCTGGGAGGGGACACAGCCGGGACAGCTGACCCCAACTGACCAAACGATCTGACTTTCGCTTCCGACATTTCTTCTTCTGTATAGGGGCAACTGATACCGGCACGGGTTGGTTCTCTGGTTCAGCTGCAGTGCCTGTCACCGGGGTTGGAGTAGCCACAGTGCCTGTCGCTTTGTTGTCAGATCCAGAGACCTTCTCTTCCCCTTGAGGGTACAGAATAGTGTTGAACAGGGCTCGGTAGGCATGGGGCAGGCCCCAGCACGTTGCAGTGATTTGTGTCTCTCTAKAATTGCCAGGGTGAGAGCATGCTTTTTCCAAATATTTTACTAGTTTTTCAGGATTCTGCACTTTTTCAGGGGTGAAGTTCCAAAACATGGGAGGTGCTCACTGTCCTAGGTACTTGCCCATACTATCCCACACACCCTGCCACTCATAACTATCCAGCCTTGGGGCAGATCTCTGGGTGGTATTCTTAAATATTTGTATAACCTTAATCCAGCCCCCAGAGATGATAAACAGCACAACAGGGAATATCTACAGCAAGTAAGGTGATAGATAACATAACTCTGAGAACAAGCACAACCACTCTGAGAGCAAATTGCAATCAACATTGCAACCAGCTACTATTAACCTAATAATGAATGCTTATAACAAATTTGTTTTAACACACTTTGGTCAGATCTGTTGTTATCTCAACCCTTCGAGCCCCATGTTGGGTGCCAAAAAGACTGCTGTGGTTTAACCCGGCAGGCAGCCAAACACCACACAGCCGTTCGCTCACTCCCCCCCCAGTGGGATGGGGGAGAGAATCAGAAAAAAAAAGGTAAAACTCGTGGGTTGAGATAAAGACAATTTAATAGGACAGAAAAGGAAGGGAAAATAATAATAATGATAGAAGAATATACAAAACAAGTAATGGACAATGCAATTGCTCACCACCCGCTGACCGATGCCCAGCCAGTTCCTGAGCAGTGGACCCCCAGCCAGATTTTCCCCTAGTTTATATACTGAGCATGACATCATATGGTATGGAATATCCCTTTGGTCAGTTGGGGTCAGCTGTCCCAGCCGTGTCCCCTCCCAGCTTCTTGTGTACCCCCAGCCTCCTCGCTGGTGGGGTGGGGTGAGAAGCAGAAAAGTCCTTGACTCTGTGTAAGCACTGCTCAGCAATAACGAAAACATCCCTGTGTTATCAACATTATTGTCATCCTAAATCCAAAACACAGCACTATACCAGCTACTAGGAAGAAAATTAACTCTATCCCAGCCAAAACCAGGACAATGACTTAAGCAGAGCTAATCTCCCTGGAGTCACTTATAGTAACATATTTCAAGGGTGTTTATCATACAGAAGGGACATTTAAAAATATACGAATGTATATTACAAATCACAGCCTGTGCTGGGAAGGAGCAGGAGAAACAAACCTGTACAATTTAACAAACTCTTAGAAATAACTCAACGTGGAGAAAATTTACGTGCAGTGATCTTAGCTATGGGTTTGCTGCAGCTAGTCACGGTTAGTACAGTGGGGCCAAAMCCCACACAATCAGGAT
This sequence comes from Phoebastria nigripes, assembly GCA_035582835.1. Taxonomy (NCBI): domain Eukaryota; kingdom Metazoa; phylum Chordata; class Aves; order Procellariiformes; family Diomedeidae; genus Phoebastria; species Phoebastria nigripes. The sequence continues at coordinate 383,278 of JAYKAV010003155.1, read as the reverse complement.
GCCACAATAAATGGAAGCACTTGGCAAATTCAGAACATCCTTAACCAAAGGAAACACTGAACTCCTATATATATCTGAACTCCTATATATCTTTCTCAAGCACATACATAATCAGGTAAGATCTTCCATATCTCTGTGCTAGACATTTTGCCTTGCTTTTGTGGTCTAGCTACCACAATTCACAATCTGTACAACAATTTCCTTTTCGGATAAGCAGAAGCAGGTCTCTGCCATCTCAATGGATGGGTCTGCCTGAGGTGCCACAGATGGAGGAAACCCAACAGAAAGCCTTAACTCTTAAGGCTGAGTGCCAGATCATACCTGAAAAGCTGGGCAGTCCTCCGAGCTCTGACTCATTCCCGGTGTGTGTAACAACTGACTGCTGTGGTTACAAGGTTTTGAAAGACAAAGATGTATCTTTCAAAGTTTGTGGTTACAAAGAATTGCAGTCTGCTTCTGCAATTACTTTGCAGGATGGTGTTGRTGGAAGCTACCTCTGGGACCTGGCTGATGTGACCACCGACTCCGCAGGCTGTTGGCTGAGTCGTGCCTTAGCCACCCAAATTAACAAAACTTGCAATGTTAGCAGCACAATTTCCCCTCTCGACAAGCAAACGCTGCACACCATGAAGGTGTTGCTGCAATCACAGCCACCTACAAGCAGCAGCAGCAGCAGCTCTTTTGGAAGACAAAATGTGGTGAAAAGAAACTTTAATTTCATCCTCGTTACAGCTCAGACTCATGGCTTCCAAAAACAGTCATGTTCAGCTGAGAAAGCCTGCGTCCAAGCTTTTCCCTCACCATCAGCATTTCCTGGCACATCCTTCGGCCTCCCAGGTGCTGTTATACATCAGGCCATGGTGCTGGAAGGTGGATACAAACAGCCCCGCCAAGTCAGCCTYGAGCTCGTGGGAGGCAGAAGCTGCTACCACGCTCCCAACCCATGGCCCTTCTGCTGATCCATCCCGAGCGTGTTGGAGGTGAGATGCCATATTCCCCTCTCCAGGACTGAACATCACAGAGATGCTGGGGAAGGTGAGCCACCAGGAAGGAAAGCGCATTGTCCACAAGGAAATCTTGTCTCCCCCACACCTTGGGTATCACCGCAGAGGTCTCAGACCACCTCATCCCATCCAGCCCTGGGCACAGCAGCTCTCTGCCCGCTACCACTGCAGCCCTGTGCAAAGCACCCTGCCCTGCAAGGAAACGCTGCTTGGTCTCAGGGATGCCTGCAGGTGATGATGTGAAATGTGAATAAGGAAAGCAGTTTGTGCAGAAAAGTAATGATCCCTTTGGGATCTTCCCAGTTTATACGCAATTACACCGAACAGCTAAAAAGGAGGAGGGCTCGGCAGAGAAGGGAGGTGGATAATCCTCTGGTGTAAAGCCCTGCAGCTCCCAGAAGCAGTAAGTGATGTAAAGCAGAGCTGGCATTTGAGGATGCATATGATCTTGTAGTTTGCGTATGTCAGGACATCTGCTACTACGACCTCATACAGCTAAAACTACCTCTGTCTTCACCTGCAGTTGCTGATGAGTGTAGTGTAGAGTAACTCACTGAGCTGAGCCTCACGCAGGGGATTCCGCTCCTTCATGCCGATTTATAGCCAATTCAGGATTTCAGCAACTATTATTTATCACCAGGGCTCCCTGCTAACCGTTACCACATCACTGAGGAGTTATTCAAAATGAGTTTYGAAATTAGCGACTCTGCATTCATTTCTTTTATGTTCATTTCAGTTTATGAGGGATGTCGGAAAATCACAGGATCCCACTCAGGGTAAATTACCTGGGGATTTTACGCATGATCGTTCTGCTGAGCTGCAAAGGCGGCGTGGCAGTGAGCTTGTCATGCTGCTCGCAGTGCCTAAGGGACCAGGGAGAAGGAGCCCAACCGCTTCCAAAGGATGATCAGGTTGGAAAGATGCTTAAAACATCTTGCAAGCATGGATGAGGCTTCCCCATGCAGACTAAAGCAGGCCCAGGCTTTGCACTCATCTCCCAACTCCTACAAGGTAATTTCCCTCTCCCCAAATTTATCATTACTGAATGAAAGAGGAAACTGGAGCCCRCTCTCTTTCTGCCTGATTTTATTCTCTGAGACAAGAGCTTTTTTCCCTGGCAGAAAGCAAACTAGGGTTTGTTTTGTTTAGAAGTGAAGAAACAGCAGGTCTTGACTCCATAGATTTCTGGCAACAGTTATGCCTTGGAAAAACAGTTGTGTTGGCAGCAAAGTGAAAAACTCCTGGAGTCATGGGTCTGCTGGAGCAGCCTTTGGCCTCTGTGGAAATTTCTCCTGATCCCAGGCAAATGGAGCAAGTCTCTTACCCCGTGGCACTCCAGCAATTTCTGTTCCAGGATCACTGCGCCAAGTCAGACTGGCCTCGGCAATGGAGTGAGAGTCAAAGCCACCAGTTTCCATGAGAAGGGCTGGGAACAGGAGTTTATGTGCAGGCAGCAGAGTCAAAGATGCCAAGGAATGTCACTTCTCGTTGCAGAGGTAGAGGAACAGGAGGGCCAGGGGGGCAATGCTGAGGACCGGCTGCTCCGTCACATCAGAGTGGCACCAGTCACAGATTTCTCAGGCTGCAGCTTGGCAGCAGTAGTCCCATGCAACAGCATGGGGGTATTTTTAAGCTGGGCTCTGAAGGACAAAGGCTGCCTGGTGAAGTGAGAGACAACGCAGAGACACAAGGCAGAAAGACCAGAAATAGAAGTTGTCCCTGGCCGTGCCCAAAGCTGTAGAAGAGCCCCAGGCATGGGACATGGGAAGGAAGAAGCAGCTGTTTGCTTTTCTTCCAAAGTATTCTTCTGGCTGGGATCCAGTTTATCCCATGCAGATCCCTCCATTGCAGTAAGGAGGGTTTATCCTCCAGTACAGGAATGACAAGTGTTCGCCCTTCATGAGCAGCTGGCCAGGAGCTAGCAAGCAAGCAGCTGAGCCGAGCATCACACAGCAGGGCACTAGCAGCCACCCTGTAATGGCTTTCATGACAGCCAAAGTGGAGCTGGCAGCGGGCACAGCCGGTGGGACAGCTCTGGCTGTAGGGCAGCAGGACAGTGCAGCTGGAGGAGCTCTGCAGCCCTGGTCATCCCCAGGGCACCAGGGCCAGGAGAGACACTAACAAACTGGGTAGGACACAGCTCCAAATCCCAGGGCTGGCCTTCCCAAAACAGTAGTGGTGTTTGGACAAAAGGTTTGGTGTTTCTTTTTTTCTTCCTTTTTTTTTTCTTTTTTTTTT
>JAYKAV010003155.1:326767-379986 GCA_035582835.1 Phoebastria nigripes | reverse complement strand
TTTTTTTTTTTGGCATGTGGCCAAATAAAACAGTGCTGTCCAGCTGCCTTCAGCTTTGCATTACCATTCCTTCCCTAATGAATCTTCTGGGATCTGCAAGCCCCGAATTCTGCACAACTCTCATGCTCTCTTTCTGCCCTGCAAGACRGCCACAGCTGATTTTCACATTAAACTTCCCAGCTTGGAAACAAAGCAGCATGAAGAAGGGCAGGTGATATTTCTTTCCATTTCCCCCTTCAATGTAAAAGCAGGGCAAAGCTTGCGGAGGGACCAGAGCAGAACAGCCACCAAGCCGCAGTTCTGAACGTCTCTCGGTACATGGTGGTGCCCCAGAAATAGAAAAGTGCTAGATAAAAATAAACCACTGGGACCATTTCTCATCTTGATCCTTGGGAGCAAGGAATTTCCTTCCTTATGCTCCTTCTTCCACCCCTGCGCTGCTGCTTGGCCCCCCCGGCCCCATCCCAGCACCATGCTGCTGGCTGCCCTCCTGACGGACTCCGCCATGTATGTGTCCCTAAGTATAAAACCCGCTGGGCAGTGAGTCTGGGGACTTGTACACAGAGATGGCTTAGAGTCTCCTTTAGTGGTTTTGCACTTTTGATCTCTGGAACATGTATTTCAAGCCCAGAAAGCCTTTTGTGCTGGCCAAGGAATTAACTACATAAAAGGACAGAGAGAGCTGATAAGGAATGGGGTAAAAGGATTGTGCTGCAAAGGAGAAAGGCAACCTACCCCTATGTCTTGACATGCCCAAGACATAAAGTGAGAACTGGCAAAGGTCAGGCTGAATTGGCTCTTGCAGAGGATGGCAAGAAAAATAACAAGAGAAGTTTTAGCTGTATACATCAGAGAAAAAGAAGGAAAGAAGAGATGGACCTGCTGTACAGAGAGGATGGGGTATAGATTAAAGTTAGTCCAAGTGTGATCCAAAATTAACACATCCTCTTTCTAACATCCTGTCAGTGTGCAGAGGCCACGAGGATAAAGGGAACAAGGAGATGGACGTGGAAATGTCACATCCCTCCAGATCAAGAGTCAGAGGGCAGCGAGCTCAYGTCATGGGCACGGCTGGTTCCTATCCCCCAGCGCTGAACACCTGACACTGAAACCTGCCCATCGAAATGTTCACTAAGCATAGGGAAAGGAGAACAGAAAACACAGCACCTCGACTTAAGAGAGGGAAAAATGCCACTCCACCAACTACAGACCATTCAGGTGTCCCATGCCACATGCCAGGCRTAGAGCAAAGTCCAAGGGAAGGGGGAGTTGGAGCTCAGAGCATATCAGCCTGTTTTCCACTCCCCCAAGGGTGCCAGACAGCCTGATACCGCTCGCAGATAAGATATTGCCTCTGTAAATGGGAGGAATGGAGATATAATCTACCTCAACTGCAGCAAAGTGTTTGCTGGAGCACCACRCCACTAAGTCCCCGATAGCCTGGGGGGACGGGGACTAGCCCACGGGCAGGCTACAAGGCAGATCAGCGCCAGTGCCCGGCTCTGGGCTGGCAGGGCTATGGCAGGGGGCTGGGGCAGGCTTGGGACAGGTTTTTATGGATGATCTCAGCCCAAAAACCGGACAGGGCTCACAGTGTTCACGGGCCTGAAAAGTCGCAGGTAAATGGAGATCCAGAAGCAAGAGTCTTTGAGCATCGCTGTGGGAGTATCCCAGCTTCACGACTTGGGACCAGTTTTGGTCCCAGCCAAAAATACTGGAGAAACATTTCATTCCCTTCAGCTCCTGACTGCCTGCAGCATACATGTGAGTGCTAATTCTCCTTCCCATAACAGAAGCATTCAACTTGCCATCTGATTTCTAGACATTTCTAGGAAAATCCCCAGCTCTGCTAAGCAGAAAGTCAAGACTGCAACGTGCCTAATCAGCTATGCTAATCTAATGCTGCCATGCAGAGCCAGCACACGCAGCTCCCATCACTAACAGGCTCTTGCTGCATAGCCCAGCAGCAGCGTCGGTTTGTTTATTTGGAGTGATTTACTTTTGAATTTCTCACCCTCCTTCCAAGAAGCCAGCACCCCCAAACACGAATTGCCCCATTGCACCTACCGGTGCCTCTCCAGGCTTCGGAGACGGCCGGGAAGCAGGCTGGGTCCAGGGGGGCTCAGCTTGCAGAGGGCCGCAGGGGAGTACTGGAACAACCACAGCTCTAATTCAATTTCTACCCATTTTCCCTTTTGCCTTCACTTCATTATAGATTATTATTTTTTAAACAGAAGCAAACAGAGTCATTTCTGCTTCCAACGGAATTGCCCACGGGCTGGCTCCTCTCCTCCAGCCAGCTGATACAATCTTTACAGCAAGCTCCTTCTCAACGGACCYGCAGTCTTCAGGGAGCAATGCCTCGTTTGGGGAGAGTCCCTCCTCTTTTACGGAAAGCAGCATTTAATTTCCAGTTAGTGGCCATTTCATGCAGCTTTTCAACTAGATAAGAAATGGCATCCATGCACAGACTTAAAAGAGAGTAATTCCCAGTTTGAATTGGGACAAAAAGTTGGGATCTCAACATATTTTGCAAGTGAGGTGTCCAGAGCAATGACAGAAAGGGTCATTTCACTTCCATTTCCAGCCTTTTCTACAGCCCAACCTACTTGTTATGCTGCAGATGAGCACAAATTTCTAAGTAAGTTGTTTCAAAGCAAAAAACGAACCATTGTCCTTCGAAAAGTGTCAATGTGAGACTTCACAAAGATTTCTAAATATAGATACTTCAAAAAACAAATGCAATAAGGAGACTGGTCAAAACGTATCCTTTTCTGCGCAGACTGGCAGCTTTGAAGAACCCATGTTTTCTGATGAAAGGATGCTAAACTGCAAACCTYCCCTGGGCAGGTCCCTGCGCTGCCGCAGCCCCGGCTCACCCACCAGTGGCAGCATGGCTGCTCGTCCCGGCGCAGGGGGCTGTGCTGGTCCCGTCCTGGCACCGAGCAGGGAAGCTGCTGCGTGCGGGATGACAGCCTGACAGCCTTTCCCAGGCCCATCATGGCTCTCTTCCACTTTCTTCACTACCTGCCTCGCAGTTTGGGGTCCTGCTGTGGGGTACACATAACTTGGGACAAGGGGAGTGCAGATGCTTCACCGGGCTGCAGGACTTGGCTCGGCCGCCTGGCCAGGACCCCTTGCAATTGCCCCATCCCTTGTCCCATCCCTTGTATAACCTAAACTCAATGGGTCTTCCCAAAGGGCGGCAGATCACAGCTCTGATCCCATCGCCTCCTGCAAGGCTGCAAAAGTTACTTTTGGGCAAACCCCATCACCTGCCTCCCCTCGGACGTCCCACGCTGCGCCGGTGAGAGCCCTGCAGGCAGGGGATCAGCACCCGGGCAGCAATCAGCAACAGGGACAGTCCTGCCTTTCCTGAGCAAGTCCAGCTGAATCTCACCAAAAGATTTCTGAGCATTTTTGTAATGATTTGAGCTGTTCTGGAGCACTCCCTGAAGACTCCAGCCGGGTTTCGGGGGGAGCGTGCTCCTCTGAGAGCACTGTTTCCTATTTTTGTCGGCACATTGAACATAGCCTCTAAATTAAAATCTTCTATTTCAAGTCTATTTTGATCAACTCCGCTGCCTTCAGTTTAAAAGATACAATAAGAATAGATGAGCTCTTACAAATTAAAAGCCTCTCTTGCTTAACAAATTGTCTCTCTGCAATAATTGATTGTCTGGAGAGAGATTCCAGCCCTATGTTTTTGGCCTCGTTCCAGGCTGTGTAAGGGGAAAAAAAAATGTATATTTGGGAGTTTGTTGCCTCACCACGCTGGCTCTCATGCTTCCCATACAAGGCAGGACGGGTTTGACCAGTCCACCTGGGGCGAGCCCATCCTGGGCACAGCAGTGTCTGCTCTCCTCCGTCAGCACGGCTGTCACCAAGCGCCTGTCACAAGTCTCAGCTTGTGGTTTGCAGTGGGAAGGCTCCAGGCACGTTTCACTGCCTGCTTTTACTTTTTTTCATAGGTGATTATTATTAGACAGCAGGTCTTTCGCTCTGAGCCACTACGGCCATTCCCATGTTGATGGTTCACAGAAGCTCATGGTATATAGGGGTTGTATATATGGAAGATGTGAAAGCAATGCACGGGTGCTGGGGCGGCTGCTGCTAGCAATGACTCTTGCCAGGTGCTCCAACACTGTGCTGACTTTGGGACTTTGTCCAAGCTAAACTTCCTTAAGAAATTCCTTCCAGTGTGTGACTATCCTTATGATGAGTAAGTCTAAATTAATCTTAGTTTTTGCAGTCTAAGCCCTTGGCTGCTACTTCTCCTCTCAGGGGTAGGGACCTCCTACTCTCGTTCCCTGTGGTGAAAYTGGAAATATATGCAGGTTATGACATCTGCTCCTTCAAAATCCCATCAGTCTTTTCTCAGAGGACATGTCCTCCAGGCCTCTATCACATGTGCTCCTCACCCTTGGAGCTTTTCAGCCAGAAAAGCCTCCATGAAGAGGAAAGTCATAGTTGGCTTTGCTCACCCTGGTAGATGCTCCAGGTCCTCCTGCACACAAGAGACAAGGGAGAGGCTGGTATCAGCCAGGATCAAGCCTGGGACTGTGAAAAGTCCCACCTGCAGCATAGGACATTCACACTGTGGGTCTGGGGAGAAAGATCCTCTACTTCTTTACCCCCTCCCATGTGCTGCAAAGTCATTGCAAGCCAGGGAGCAGCATCCCACAGTCGCAGCCCCCATTTTTACAAAGTTACCTGTAGTGGGACATGAGATGGAGGTCGCAGCACTTTGGCACAGAGGAATGGCACGTTGCGGGGAGGGTGTCACAGCCTCTGTCCTGGCCTGGCTGAGCTTGCCCACACCACTGCGAGGAGCCACCAGCAAAGCAATGCTGCTCCCACCCCGGGTGGCCCTCACTGTCGGGGTCTGCATGCGGAGACCTGCTGGTGCTGCGCATCCACACCGGTGCCCAGCTCCTCACCTTGTGCTGAGAGCAGCTTGGCATCGCATTGGCTTCATGGTCCCTCTGCAACCCTCGGTCCTCACAGGGCCCCCCCGTGCCCCGTCTGCCCGTGCTGGCAGGTCAGGCAGGGGCACAGCAGGGTCTCAGTGGGGGTCCCACGCAGGGTGTGAGCTGGCAGCAGCAGCTGGCAGCCTGCCTGGGCAATGCCTGCATCCAGGTCCATGCACCAAGCTCCGTGCTCCTTGCCAGCCCCATGGTGGTCCCGCTGTGGGGGAGCGTTTTGCTAATCCTTTCGTTCCTGCCCCATGCCCAGCAGCACAACCTCCTGCCAGCTTTGCAGGGAGATCAAGCAGGCAATCCTTCCCTGCAAAGCAATGGGGCAGGAGCCAGCTTCCAGCCCTGAGAGGTCCTAAACCACCCAAACAGCCTCAGAGCAGGTGCTTATATACGCAGACCAGACTTCACTGGCCCCAGGTTGAAACTAGGCAGCTCATTCCCGCAGAAATTGGCTGACCTTCCTGACAGAGGGCCCAAAAATGCTGGGAGGGGTCTGAGCAGGGCTGCAGCCCGCAGCATCCCATCCTCCCACCCTGCTCCTGGACCAAGAGCAACCCACAGCTCAGCCTCCTCCACACCCAGAGAGGGCAACAGCTTTGCACAGCCCCAGATTAACCTGCTGCCACAAGATATCACCAAGGCCATGATCTCAGCAGTGTTTGGAGGAGGATTAAATATTTATCTGGAAAACAAGGACATGCACAATTGCATTTGGCAGGATTAGTGCTAAAGCCCATAAAAGACCCGCTCATCGGAGCCGTAGCCGGTTGCTCCCTTCCTGGGGACACCTCGTGCACACCGGCGGGTGGGTGCACGCTGTGCCAAGGCTCCCACTCCCCTCCCAGCCTTGTGGTCTGGGGGGGAATGACTGTCACCTCATCCCATGGACCCCAGCCTTTCCTTTTTCTCTTTACAGTGCATCAGAGAGATAAAAAACCCTGTACTGGTGTCATACAAACTGCTCTCTCCCTAGCACAGTTTAATTTATGAACAGCTGTGTTTGAGTGAATTCAGGACCCTCCTTGGCCCTTGAACACACTGGAAAACATGGGAGCCTTCAACTGCCTGAAGGATGCTCCATACTAGTGTGAAACCAGCCAGCACCCTCCAGTCCTCGTTAGAGCTTGGAGAGCTTTGTATAACACAAATAGACCGGCAACCTGGAAATAAACCTCTAACATCTTCTCTCTGTACTAAGGGAAGCTTAAGAAATATATCACAGACTGTGTCTATAGTCTGACACTATATCACAGCAGATGGGATCCTGCTAAGCCTCCTTGGGATCAGCATTGCAGCAACCAAGGGGGTGGGAAAGGCCCGAGCATCCTTTTCTTTTCCAGGACATGTGTCCTGGTACAGGAAAGGTGCCTTTGGACAGAGATATGCCTGGAATAGCCAGGATTTATGGCATGCCAAAAATATATATACAAGCAGGATGTTGCTCTAGAGCTCAGCCACAGCCCAGGGAGGGTTTCCCACCGCCGTGGGGAGCTGCCTGCTCTGCAGGCAGCAGTGGTTCCTTGAGCTGCCGCCAGGCCCCCGTGCCGGACTCACTGCAGCTGTTCTACACATCCTTTCCTTGCAATATTTACTTCCCACAAGTATGCTCTGGCTTACACAGCCCCCAAAATGGAAAATCAGAGATTTATGTCATAATTTACCATTTTGTCCAGGACAGGATTTCACTGGGAAGTATTTGTTTAAAAAATAAAAAAGCATATTAACACATGGGGGAGGTCTCTGTCTTTTATTTTCACCATTATTATATAATCCACTGGAAGTCAAAGTGTTCGGATGGTTCAGGTAAGCTACTGGCCTCTCCCATCTAGCCAGGAAGAGCAGCAGCCTGTGACAGGGGCAGGACCTTTCCCTGGCTTTTTAGTTTTGATTTTTCCAGAGAAAACAACTAAGCACAAGTCCCATTTCCCTAACCCAGGATCTTCTGCCAGAGTTCACATAAATGTCTCTGAAACCCAACGGGACACCCCACCGGCTCCTCTCAGCCTGCACTGCCTGAGGAGCTGCTCCACACCCAGATGCTTTGTTTTCCAGGTATTTTCTACTCCTCTTGCCCCTCCTCCTTCGGTTTTTCCAAACCCAGCCCAGGCTGGGGARAGCACCACAGAGCTACACCTCCGAGCCCTTCTCAGAGCTGAGCTGCCATATGTGATCTCCCAGGTTGGCTGCCACTTTCCAGGCGTAACTTCACTATCTGAGGCTTTTCAGGAGCTCCTGTGTTTGCCAAATCTCGCATCCCTACTCCTGGAGTCCCAGACTTTCCCTGACTTCTCTAGCACTTTCCCAGCTCCCAGCATTGCTGTAGCCTTTAATAACTGCTGCTTTACACACACACACACACGCACACACACAGGACCTCAGAAGACCTCTCCTTGCCATTTCCTGACTCATTACTCACTCCACAGCTCAGCACAGCCCACTTGCGCAATGTCCCAGTTTATGAGTGTCTCTGGTTGCTGCCTGCTCCATGCAGCCCAGCGAGCCTGGCCGAGGTGGCCGCACTGCCCGGGCACGCATTGTGGGTCAGCCGTTGGGTCTGATGGGTCTCAAGTGCCTCCCTCCTTTTCGGAGCTTTTCCAGCCACAGCCCCTGCAGGTATTACATCTGCCACTTTCCAGATTCCTTCTGCAGATGCGCAGTGCACAGCAGCCTGTGCCAGCGGGAATGCCCCTGCACAGCTCCTTTCGGCTCTAGGTCCAGCTGCTTCCCTGCACCTCACTGTATCGACCATGCAGACTGTACTTCTCACATCTCSAGTGCTATGTTCTCCAACTAACTCAGATCTAGCATACCAGGCCATACAGCCCCTCAGAAGCTCCCTAGTCACCCAGCCATTGCACAAGGTCAGATTTCGAGGATCTCCTGTGCTCGGGGGTTTGCAGAAGTGGTGGGTTCCCCCATGACCCAGACGCCCCTGCAAGCCCAAGGCTGCTCCACCACTGCACCCCCAGCACCCTGCATGCAGCGTCCTTCTGCAGAGCTGGGACCGAGGGATCCAGCCCAGGGACAGGCACGGTAGCCCGGCCCCAGCTCCAGCCACCAGCCCAGTCTCTGGCTGCTGGGTGGAGTGGGTCACGGTGCCGGTCCCGGCGGCCGAGGGAGGCAGCGTAGGGAGGACGGTGCAACCATTCCTCTCTGCTGGCTGCCTGTGGGGGCTGATGAAGCCAGGTGAGAGTTTGAACCCTTGAAGCTCCCCAGAGGCATTGGGAATATGGAGCACACTGAGCTCAGAGCCTGCCCCATGGGGGTCTCCTGCCCCCCAGGCAGCAGGGACCTTTTATTGGGAGGGATTAGGGCAAGGGGGTGGAGAGGGGATCCTGCCCTGCTAACCAGAGCATTTTATCCCTACATGGATCTTCCCATCCTGAGACTTCCAGATGGAAGATCCCTCCTAGAGCAGAGCCAAGTGAGGGGCCCTGGAATAAATCAACACCCCAGCGACTTTAGCTGACGCAGACATTCCTGAGCAGATCTGCATCTTGTTTTGCAGGAGGGATCCCTCCGCGGCTGCAGGCTGCACATACCAGCCACTTGAGAAGCTCCCAGCAGCCAGTCCACGGCTCTGCTACCCAGACACATCACAGGGCTGCCAATTAGCGGGAAAACTCTACGGCTCCAGCAGATCATATGCTTATTAAAGATAGATCTGTGCTTTGGTCTGCAGAGGTAAACACATCTGTCCTGGTTTCAGCTGGGATAGAGTTAATTTTCTTCCTAATAGCTGGTATAGTGCTGTGTTTTGGATTTAGGATGAGAATAATGTTGATAACACATTGATGTTTTCGTTACTACTGAGCAGTGCTTACACAGAGTCAAGGACTTTTCAGCTTCTCATACTGCCCTGCCAGCGAGGAGGCTGGAGGTGCGCAAGAAGCTGGGAGGGGACACAGCCAGGACAGCTGACCCAGACTGGCAAAGGGATATTCCATACCATATGATGCCATGCTGAACAAAAATGGGGGGAGTTGGCCGAGGGGGCATAGCCACTGCTCGGGAACTGGCTGGGCATCGGTCAGCAGGTGGTGAGCAATTGCATTGTGCATCGCTTGTTTTGCATATTCTTTTATCATTATTATTATTTTCCCTTCCTTTTCTGTCCTATTAAATTGTCTTTATCTCAACCCACGAGTTTTACCTTTTTTCCAATTCTCTCCCATCCCACTGCGGGGGAGTGAGTGAATGGCTGTGTGGTGTTTAGCTGCCTGCTGGGTTAAACCACAACAACATCAAAGGCATTTTGGTCTGTGTGCCAGTGCCGCCGGTATCCCCATTTGGCAGAGATGGAGGCTGGGACGTGCTCTCTGTTCCCAGCGCAGGGCACTGGAGGAGCTCAGCCCGGCTCGGGGAGCAGCAGGATCCATCTCCTTCCAGCTTGGGGAGCCCAGGGCCACATCCAGACTGTAAAAAGTCAGTCCCTGGCTATTTGCTTAGGGGGCTCAGAAGTAGCTGGTGGGGACCGAAGCACCTCACTCGCAGTCCATCGCTGCCGGCACAGCTCTTCCCCGGCCATGTGGAGCCAGGGGGGTGGCCAAGCTTCGCTGGAGCTCTGCTGACAGCCTGGGACCTGCTCAGCTCGAGAGGGAGAGCTAAAAGGGGAAACAGGGCCTCGCACAGCTGGCCTGGCAGTTGATATTTGCACAGTGCTTTGAAACCCACAGATGAAAGATTTGAGATACATGAAAGGCTGTCACTGCTTGTTTGTCATTTGATGTGGTTCCTCCCTGMCATCGTATGTGCAGGGGACAATTTTCAGCAGAGGTGAGTGCAGCCTTGCGGGAAAGAGGCCCAGCCCAGAGCACCCCTGCCACTGACCCGGAGCACATGAAGCCTCTCCGCACCATGTTGCAGAACCCCCAGCATGTCGGCGTGGGCTCCTCCTGCCACCTTGAGTTACACAAGGAGCAAATTTGCACCCCAGCATTGGCTGGGCTCCAGTTTCCTCCTCCCKCTTTGCAGCTACCCCCCCTTTTTCCTTATCTCTCCCCAATGCAACCCAAGAGCCTCGATCCTCCCTGCAACCTCTGAGCCATCTCAGATGGCCCAGCTCCAGGCTCAGCTGTGCTTGCTCTCAAGGGGCTCACACCGATTGCAAAGCCAAGTTTGCGCAGGAAGCGAGTGACGGCATCAGGCATCCCGGCAGCAGGCAAGTGCGTGCCTGCAGCAGAGAGCCACTCGGGAGGGAGGCTTTGCACATGGCAAGCAAGCAGCAAGGACCCTGAAACCTAAACATTAGCGAGGAAGGTGACAGTAGCACGCAAGGAAGCAGCAGCAGCAGGAGGCAGCAGGCATCCCACCCCCCTCTCTGTGCCTGGCACGGCTCGGTGGAGCCTGACACACCGCGTGCCTGGAGTACAGCTCACTTTCAGCATTTCAAATTTGCCGGATGATAACCTCAGTGTCTTGAGTTCACAGCTCTGATCCCACCCACTTGTGCTGCCGTCACAAACTGAGCCGCGTACGCCGGGGGAAACTTGGAGGCAGCACAGCCACCGAGGGCTCCCACCTGCTCAGGGGCTGTGGGAAAGCAGCACCTTTCCCAGGTAAAGCTTTTGCCTTACTTTTTGCTTGGTTGTTATGCTGGTAAATCACTTTCTAGGTGAGATCTCAGAGGGGTTGGTGGGTCCTTGCTGAGGTTGGGGTGTGCTAAGCTCCCTGCAATGGGCCACCTGGGTCAGAGCAAGAGGGTGTCACCCATCGGACCCTTGCACCATCATCATCCTGCTGTGCTCAGAGCAGAGGCTAGTTTGGGGACTTTTGCTGGCTGTTGCTGGTGGGGCAGGAGCCGAGAACATCAGGGTAAGAGAGAGGATGTAGGTGGAGTGTGCCCAGGGCACAGAGGCAGAGCCCTGCCCTGCCTAAGCATCTGCAGGTGTGAAGCATCTCTGCCCAAGCAGCCTCTCCATGAGGTTTGCTGCTAAGCCAACTTCATGCACCGAGCTGCCCAAGCCCTTTCTCCAAGCACCCCAGCCCCTCCATCCAGCCCTCCGCACTCTGGCAGTTGGTGGGCATCTGCTGGAGCAGGGATTGCCCCATCCGGGGGCACGGTTGGCTCTGTGGGGCAGGGCATCCCCAAGCTGGGCTGTAGCACTGGCACAGGAGGGGTGGGTAGTCCCCAGGGTTATGCAGTGCCCACTGTCCCCTGGCCGGAATAGGCTTTGGCAGGAGGCTGAACCCTGGGACTTCTGCTGGGAACTCATGCAGCTCCAAGCRCACCCATGAGCCCAGCACTTCTGTTTTCAGTTTCACCTTTCACGGGCACCCTCTGCGGAGCAAACTTTAGAAATGCTGACTGCTCCGCTGGTTTCCACATACCTCTTCGGGTTTTCTGCTTTCAGGGGTCCTGACCACAGAGCCCTTTTCCTCCTGGGGAACATGATGGAGGGCTGGTGGCCATGATGGGAATTGTGTCCTGCCTCCCCCAGCCCCTCTGCTCGCACCAGAGGCAGTAATTGCTGCTGCGTATCAGTCAGGGTTCAGGCTGGGATGGGGCAGAGAGAGCACCAGGCTCCAGAGGAGACCAAGGAGCAGGGACAAAAGTGTCTGGGGATGCAGCCAGGCAGGACCCCGGTGTTCCCCCACAGCCCCAGAGAGGTTGCAAAGGGGCTCTGCAAAAATGAGACTGCAACTGTCTGCGTGCACCTGTAAGATCGTGGGGTGAGCTGTGTCTACCCACCTGAATGAGGGCATGGGGCACCTTGGATGGGTGAGCACCCACGAGCAGCACACCCGACAGCCCTGCCCCAGGGAGCGGAGGGGAGATGAGTGATTGCAAGGAAGAGATGGAAACAAGGGAGCAAGAGCTCCAGCAATAGGGCTCACCTAGCGCTGGGGCAGAGGCGTGCTGGGTGATGCTATGGGGTGCAGCACCGCATGGGGGGCGTGGGGAGGAGCACAGCCCTTCCAGAAAGGTTGCTCATAAACTAGAAACAACCCCATAACCTCACCAAAGCCCTCCACAGACAGCAGGGCAAGGTAGTTTCAGCACCACACTCACATTTGTCCCCTCTCACATTGCCTTCAAGCCCCAACTCTAGCAAATTTGGTCTTTTCCTGTTGTGAGGCAGGCTCATGGCTCTGGCAGAGGATTGAAACAGCCCTTTGCCAGGGTCCCTGCAGCTCCCGGCCSTGCCCGCTCCTCACCATCGAACCTCAAACATCATCTTTCAGGCCAGAAGAAATCCCCACTCTCCTGCCCATCTCACAGCCTTGGCTGAAGTACYTCTCACAGCATACCCAGATGTTTAATCTCTGGAAGCACTTGAACATAATTTTAGAAAAAGCCATGACGCTCTGCTGCAAGCTCTGCAGGTCCAGGGAATTTGCTTTGCTCCTAAGTGACTTCTGCCAGCACTTTGCTCGGAAGGAAGCTAACGCAGGAGGCAGAGTGTCATTTCAGGTCTGCCTGAGAGCAGRAGCTAAAACGCTTCATGCGGAGCTTCTCCTGAGCCCCCAACCATCGCTGTCGGTGCCCTTTCAGGTAGTGGGAAACAATTCCCAAAGACAGGCTGCCACATTAAGACGCTTGCTGAGCACTCTTTTCTGCCCAGGTATCCACTCGTGGTGCCAATGTACCTAGGCTTTTAACAGATTTTAAACAAACCTGTTATGCCAGAAGCAGAAGCACATGAACGGAGAGCAGCAAATAYATTACCTATGCTGCCAGAGCAGGCGCTGCATCCCGTTAGTCTTGCTGCAAAAGTCCACAAAGTGCTAGAATGAATGATGCTGAAGGAAAGGATGCTGAAAGATGGGGAGGAAGAATAGAAGGGTAAAATGCAACAGAAATTTCCCATGGATAAATCACAGCCCCCTCCCCAGAGGAGATAATTGCCATTTTAAATGGGAACACAGTGGATCAAATGTAACATGGGCTGCAACAGAGCAAAAAATATCTATTCAGGCAGGAGAAGGCAGGAATTACTATGAGAATTGTAAGGAGGCTAATGGGGAGATGATAGTACATTACAATGGAAGGATCATTAATGCTCCCGAGAAGGCTATTAATAGAGTTCCTTAAAGATCAGCCTAGAGRTAAATTTTATTTAATGGTTTTCGTTAGTGATCTTGGCTCAGAAAACAGGAGTTTCTCTAAGAAAATGTACTGGTGAGAAACCTGGGAGACGTTTTGAACTGGACAAGTGACTAAGTACTACAGGAGAAGAACCAGAGGACCCAAAGATCAACAGAAACACAACGGGCTGGCACAAGTGCACATGCTTAGGGACTAACAGCAAAAATTGCTACTCTAAGCAGCTGAAAACACCATAGGAAAAATATCTGGCTTTTAGGGAATCCCGGGATGACTGCAACAAAACAAATGCAACCTGACAAGTCTTCACAGCAGAGAGATCCATCAGAGCACTAGTGCCACTGGAAAAGGCACTAGAAGGATGACCCAGAAGCAATGCCCTACTCTGGTCCCTCACTGTCAGGAGGGTGATTTTGAACCAGGAACAGGTCCAGGCTGTGATAATGAGGATAATCAGGTAAACGTAAAAGCTGCCTGGTGAGACAGGGCTGGAAAGGTATCATTTATTCAGGCTATTGCTAGAAAGGCTGCCATGGGAAACAGCTGCTCCGCTCGTACATCAAGGAAGAAATGAACTCGCTCTGCCAAAACACAACAGGAGCAGAGGACACAGGACCTGGTATTAAAGGTGGCTGCGAGTGACCTGGGCAGAAAACCAGGGGCAGATGTGGAGTCCCAGAGGGCCAATGCTCCAGGAGAGAGCCCCAAGCTGGGTGCATTGCCCCGGGGACTGCGCTCTGAGAGCAGTGGGCTGACCCCACAGTCCCCCGTCTACACCAGCCCTCCAGCCTGCTTTTCCTGCAAAGCCATGTCTGGAGGCTGTGATCACTCGCGGGAAAGGATCCTTGAGATAATTTGGCCGAGGGATATGGGAAAGTCTCTCACACCCCGCCACAGTTAGGGTTGCAACATCCCACATCTGAGCTGGCAGGCGGCCCTGTCCCGTGGAGGAACAGAGTCCCAAGGGTTTGCCGGCAGCCAAGACCTGCAGCCCACGTGTGCAGGGAGGGTGCCCTTGCCTTAAGAGCTGCCGAGAGCCCAGCTCTACCTGGGCTCCTCTGCAGGGATGGGGACACCTCTGTCCCCTTCGTTTGGGGACCCCTGCTCCTTCCTTCCACAGCTCAGCCCAGTGGCTCCATATCTCACTTGGAAATACTTTCTACTCCCTTTCCAAGGAGGGGGGAAAAAAAAAAAAAAAAAAAAGAAAGCACCCATTTCTTGCCCTGAGCTAATTAGAAAAAGCAGTAAGAAACAAAACTACTTCTGGCCAGGTCTGCAGCGCAGCAGGTGCTGAGCGCGCCGATGTGCCCAGAGCTGGGAGCCACTGGGAGCTGGGACCCACCAGCAGAGCCCGAGCTGAGCCCTGGCAGAGCCCACGTGAGCTGCAAGAGCTGGTGGCAGGAGCAGGTTGTTGATGTGTGGTGAAGCAGCCACGTAGGAGGCTGCGATCCACCCACAGCATTTTCTAAGTGTGCTACTCCCCCTATAATTTATCCTGCCATTTACACACGTTGGGAGCAATGAAAAAACATCCCTTTCACTTGGAAATACCCTTCTCTGAGAACAACCTGTTCTTGCCATTGCCGTCAGCGGGCAGGCAGCGCCTAGCTTGTTCCACGCTCCTTTTGTGCACGAACAAAGAGCTTTCCATGGCAAGAGCCTGCGCTGCAGCAGGAGGTGAGGAACTGCTCCGTACACTGCTGCCGTGCCTGAAAGCATCACATCGCTCTCCCGACAGCCTTAATCCCAGCACCCAAGTTCAGAGGACCCCCTGTCTGGCAATGAGTTTGCTCTGCTCAGCAGAAAGCTTCCCACGGGCCGGTTCATCACTTGTCACTCACTTTCAATTCCTTTAGAAGCAACAGGGCTGCAAGTATCATCTCCAATCTCACCAGTCCAGTCCCCATCTCTCCACTGTACAGCTCCTGGCAATCAGTGGTTATTTACTCACACAGTCTCCCCGGTATACTCCCTCCCTTGGCCCCCATGCCTTTAACCTTGAACCAAAGACATAAATCATCTGAAGAGTATTTCAGCCTGCTCCACATTCTTATCGTGTTCTTGCAGGGCAAGTTTAACTTTAAATTCTCACCTCTGTCCTCTGCCAAGGCTGGACCTTCTCCTTTCCTGGAGTTGCTTCTGTTTGCTCCATCTCTGCAGCCTGTTGCACCCTGAGGAGAATCAGCTCTACCTTCCTGCACAAGCCCATGCCCCACCAGGGAGGGCTTCACTGCCGCTCCATGGGCTGCGGAGAGCCTGGGGAGCTGGGTGCTGCACCACCCATGGGGACCGGCGCAGGCACTGCATCCCCCACCAGCACATCAGGGAGGATGGGGAGACCCATCACCTCACCTGGGAAGTGCATGGGGGGAGACCACAGCTGCGGCACAGGCAGCTCCATGGGGGTCCCAGCACAGACAGTTGGGCTCCTCAGCCTGCTCCCAGCACCCTCTCTCTCTTGCCCCTGCAGTGCCTCAGTTTCCCTTTAGGCACCTTCCTGACATGGGTGTTGCTTGCAATCACACAGGAACCAAGGCCCCTTTGAATCTAGTAGCGGTGTGGTCCTGGAGACCACTATAATCAGCAGCTAAAAGCTCTTCTGGAGGT
Organism: Phoebastria nigripes; assembly: GCA_035582835.1. NCBI lineage: Eukaryota > Metazoa > Chordata > Aves > Procellariiformes > Diomedeidae > Phoebastria > Phoebastria nigripes. Next base: position 364,353 of record JAYKAV010003155.1, on the reverse strand, counting down.
CAGAGGGGTTTGCTGTGTTGTTCCTGCCCTTGCAAAATATGGCTTTTTGTTATTTACATCCAGACAGAAAATAGTCATAAAAAGTCAGTCAGTCTACAAGGGATGTTCTCCACTCTGTGTCCCTGTCCCATAGCAGGAGCAGCTCCATCTAAACTCTCCCTGAAAAACAAACCTCTGTGCTGCCCTTCAGCTGCTGGGAACGGGACTGATGAAGCTGTCAGAGCCCTTTCCAGCCACTTCCTCCCCAGGACATTGTACCACTGACAAATGGGTTCCTCTTTCCTCCCAGGGCCCTGAGCAGAGCAAGGATTTCCTCTCCAGGCTGCAGAAGCCAGCACCGTTACTGACGGCAGGGACCAACACAAGGCATGGGCTGCTGCAAAGTACAGATAAAAAGGCAAAGTTTAATGAGACTTACAGCCACAGCCAAGCTTCAGAAATTACATAGTGGTGACTAATTTTGCTAGATTGCATAAGAAAAGCCCACTGCTTTCTCAGGAAAACTCTTTCCTCATATCCTCCCAGTCCTCGTTGTTACCGTAAGCCTGTAGGAACTCAGTGCCTCCAAAATCCCTGCCCTTCTCTCAACATCCCTATGTTACATGGGCACCCCTGGGGCTGGGGGAGGCCGGCTGGCAGGGACACGTGCCTGGCTGCTAAGGGACTTTCCAATTCAGGTTTAAGTGGGCTGGAGCATCCAGGGAGGTGCAGATGCCCCGTTTCTGGAGGGGTTTGAGGGGCAGCTCAAAGGACCTTTGCCCACTGCAGCTCTGAGTTGGTGCTTTCTTTGCAGGTTGTCCTCGGGAGGTGGCAAAGCTCTGTCCCTGCTGGAGCACTGCTGACGGCTGTCACCACGTGCAGAGCATGTGAGACCCCACAGGACCTGACCCCATGGTCACTCAGAGGAAAGGAGAAGGCAGGAGAGGAAAAGGGAGCAGTTGAGACCCACCAGCAGCTGCCATGGGGGATCGGCTCCAGCACTGAGCTCCCAGATGGGGCCAACAAGCACAAGCGAGTTGCAGGGCCACGTCTTTCCTTAGACCATGTCATTCCTAGCATACAAGGCTGAACACATGAAATGACTCTGCAATGTTCTCCAAGGTCACTCTAGGCCCAAGGTCGCTTTGGAAAGGGCTCTAGGGCTGCCTGGTAGAGCCTCACTCCAAGTAGCTTTGGAGCCGGTGAGAGAGGGACTGCTCCATCCACGCGACTGCACTATGGATCCGTGTTACAACCATACAAGCTCTCAAAAAAGGATGGACTTCCCCCTGCAGCTGCTGGTCGGGTCCTGCCTCGCCATCCTCATCGTGATCACTCTCTGCGGTAACATCATCGTCTGCCTGGCCGTCACCCTTGACCGCCGGCTCCGCAGCTTGACGAACTGCATCATCGTCTCCTTGGCTATCACTGACCTGCTGCTGGGCCTCCTGGTGCTGCCGTTCTCCGCCTTCTATGAACTCACCAAATACTGGCCCTTCGGCAGCACTTTGTGCAACATCTACATCAGCCTGGACGTCATGCTGTGCACGGCTTCCATCCTCAACCTCTTCATGATCAGCCTGGACCGCTACTTTGCCGTCACCACGCCACTCCGCTACAGCCAGCTGGTCACTCCCTCCCGGGTGGCTGTGGGTTTGGTTGTTATTTGGACCGTTTCACTGATGGTCTCCTTCCTACCCATCCACCTGGGCTGGAACACCAATGGGACAGCAGTCCAAAACACAGTCCCCAACTGCAACGAGGAGTGCACGCTAGAGGTGAACCCTGTGTATGGGCTAGTGGTCGCCTTGCTCACCTTCTACATCCCTTTGGTCATCATGTGCATCACCTACTACCGGATATTCAAGATAGCGAGGGAGCAAGCCAAGAGGATAAACCACACATGGTGCTGCAGCAGCAACACCCCCATGCCGCCCATGGTGAAAGAGCACAAAGCCACCGTGACGCTGGCGGCGGTGTTGGGAGCGTTCATTGTGTGCTGGTTCCCCTATTTCACAGTGTTCACATACCGGGGGATGTGGGGGGACAGCAGGGTGAAAGGCACACCCATGTCCATTGTCCTCTGGCTGGGCTACACCAACTCAGCCCTGAACCCCATCCTCTACGGGACGCTCAACAGGGATTTCCGGGTGGCGTACCAGCACTTGCTGCACTGCTGGAGGACTGGGGGCCCCACGAGCTCCCACCTGCCTCCTCTCCAGAAGGCCCCGTCCAGAGGCAGGAGCTGCAGGCAGGGCCAGGGCAGGCAGAAGGGTAAACCCCTGAAACTGGAGATGAGGAACGGGAAGGGGATCTTGCTGACCCATGGAGCTCTCAAGAGGTAAGAGCCTTCTTACATGTGGGACTTTGATGGTAGGTCCATCCCCAGAGAGGAAAGCAGAGGTGGGGAGCCCACATTGTCCATGAACTTTTAAGCAACGAGCCGATGCCCCAGCAGGAGATCCTTGCCCAGGCAACTCTTGCTCTTTGCAGCCACTCAGAAATTCATCACCACCAGCAGGGACCCAGCTCACGTCCCTTCATGCTGGCAGCACAGGTCCAGCTACTCCAGCTTCACATGTGGCTGGCCACCCCTGCAATCGCCACCCGTTCACAGGGAGCACAAAATGTTCCTGGCTTTGCTGGGTAATGGGGACAGTTTTGCCATCAGAATGGGGTGCAGCCATTAGCTGTGGCTGGTCCCAAAAACCGGCCATGTTCCGCTCTCCAGTGGCAGGTGGCCAGCAAAGCCTGGGCATGCAGCAGAGCTGCGGGGGGCTCGGGAAAGGTGACCACCCATCACAGGGTGGGCAACAGGGTGTTAGCCCTGGGGCACAGGGTTGGGGCACCCGTGTTCAGGCTGCGAGTCCCTGCAGGAGCCAAGATCTGGGTCCCTAGCTCCCTGCAGAGTGGCTCAGCAGTTTCCCTTCCCGGCTGAGCTATGCACCCTCAGCATTTCGGCTTTCAGTTTGCATCAGCAGCGAATTCAGCCAACAGCAAGTTCCATTCCCATCTCTGGAAAGGAGCAAAAATAGCCAAAATTACATTGGCAAATGTTTTTAGAAATACAAATACCCATGTAAAGTTAAAGCCAAAAATTCCCTCAGTGTCACCCTAAGCACGTCACGGGGGTCAGGCCCCTCGGAGGGGTGCAGGTGCAGCGAGGGAGCAGGATGGGTGCAAGGCAGATAAGCTCTGTGCCGGGCTGTGGCACCAGTCCCCTCCCTAGGCACCCACGTCCCTGCAGGGCTGGGCCACCCAAGAGGCATTCACCCACCTGAGCATAAGGAGAACAGAGAAATGTGCTGTCTGCCGCAGTGCAAACTGCTGCTCCCAAGACTTTAATCTAACTTCTAGGCAGTGCCTGATAAGCAGCCCAGAAACTTTCCATCCATAGATAAGGAGTCCTTTGACTCCCCGTTCCCACCGTGCCAGCAAATAAGCCGCGCTCATGCTCTCCTGTGGCACGTGCCCTTGATCCTGTCCCAGAAACACGGTCTCAAGCCACTGAAAGGAGAACGCAGGGAGGTGAACCAAAGGGCAGAGCCATCCAAAAGGCTCAGCCTCCATTGTGCCTCCCGTGGGGCTCAGATGTGACTTTACCCAAGGCAGAGGGGCAGCTTGGGGCAGGAGAGTCTGCCCCAGGAGACACAGAGGGACGGATGGGCGCAAATACAAGACCACAGCTCCCTGGGGCTGCCTTTTTGGCTTCTGAGGAACTAATAAAGAGTGCAAAGGTATAGCATTTGGTAAACGTAGTTGCAGGTGTATATAAAAACATATGGAGAGCATGGGCCTGGCGCGGTAGACATGCTTCTGCAAACATACAGAGACAAAGAAAGAGCTGTGCTGTTTACTCACACAAAAGTGCAACTCCTGGGCAAACTGGGAGCTCATGCACTGGGGCTCTGCAGCTGGCCGGGGAGAGGTGGCCAAGGGGAACAAGCCCGTGGGACTTTCCTACACAGCTAAGAGGGAGAAGAGAAGAAAAACATCAATGACTTCTCAAAGTGCTGCCTTACCACAAAGGAAGAATAATGAGATGGAGGGAAAGAAAAGGGGAAGAAAAATGGGTTTCTGTTCCCCGGGCAGAGGTCAGGGTCACTGGAGCCTGCCTCCTCCTGGCTTTCCCCCTCCCAGCTTTCCCAGGTAGACAAGGTCCTTCCCCTGGTTCCCCGGAGGACCTGATCCTGCTACAGGAGTTGCATCCAAAGCCCACACTGGGGTCAGTGGCAGCCAGGGGACCTCCATCCCCACACTCTCAGCGCACGGGTGCCCGGTGCCAGCAGGGCTTGGCAAAAGCCCCAGCACAGGGACCCGGCACGTGGCTCCAGACTGTCCTCACCTCTGCAGGGTGAAGTTCCCCCGCTGCTAAAATCAACCTCAATGAGTCTCCCAGCTGGATTTGCTCCCAAGGGTGCAGAAGGTTGGAGGGAAGAAGGCAAGCGGCAGCCGGTGCCACAACAGTGAAGATACACAAGACAGAGGAACTGTGGGGAAGCGAGAGAGGAAGACTCAAGCACGGGGATGTTTCTTGACCTTTCTAAATCCAGAGATCTCCTTCCACCACTGCTGTGGTTTCTGCTTGCAATCAGATAAGAGTTGCTCAAGCACAGAATGATCAGTTATTGCTTTTACTTTCTCTACTTCTCTTCTTAGCCTGCTCACTTGCACAGAAATGATGCACCAAGGATCGCGTGGGGCCCCTTCCAACCCCTTTTTCCATAGTCAGATATATAAACATCTGCTGTTGGCAGATGATCTGGATCAACTAATACCACACAAGGCAGGTGGGCAAGCCTGGCAACCAATTTCACCCCAAGCACAAACTGAGCTGATTCCTCTCCCCGCTTCCCTTCTGCGTAGTCTTCCCAGTCATCTGCCCCAGCCACGTTAACAGAAAAAGACCAACACAGATCACTCCACAAACTGATAACCCCTCATATAAGAAGGACCAGAGCTCAGAAGAGCTCAGCTTGGAGCAGCTCCACAGGGTCATTCAGGAGAAAGCACAACCAGCAGCATTTTGAACCATTACCCTTAATAATAATGTTCTTTCCTGTTATGAGGCATAGAGAAAAGACCAGCAAACAATAGTGGGAATACTGGACAACTGCAGCCGGTCTCAGCGGTGTCAGAGGCAGGGAGTCAGAGTCATCGCTGCTTTGGAAATCAAAAGGCCATGGGTGCACCGCAGCCGTTAAAGGAGGCATTTCCATGGGTGAGGACCAGGTAGGGTGGAGAGTGCAGGGCCAAGCAGGGATGCCAGGCAAGAGAGCTGCTTCTGCCTCCCCACCAGGCACCAAAGAGGCAAGGCAATTCACTTCACACAAAACCAGTAAAGGAAAGCATTACTTGTATGCACAACACCTGATGGACCTCAGGAACCTGCTTCACTGCAGTGGGACAGGACTCCGAAGAGGAGCGTGCCGAGCACTGGCATGGCTGTAGGTTGTGAGACCAGTCCCTGAGGTCCTGAGAGGTTAAAAGCCTGAGAGAAAGAGCATTCAGCACTAACAGGGAGGTATCAGGCAGAAAATGCCGGAGCTGAGCGAGTGGCTCTGGATCACCCTCTTGCACACATCAGCTGTGCTCAGGACAGCTTGGGGCAGGAGCGTGGCCACAATATACAGGCAGAGAGAAGCCAGTTCCCATAGGAAAGGACCACTGTCCCAGTCACGACGTGCCTGCCCCAGCCTGCCTGCCCCGGCTGCCAGCCTCGCGGGGGCAGACGCCAGGCAGGCAGCACCTGGTGCTCCACAGAGCAAAGCCGGGCTCGACCAGGCTGGCACTGACCAACTGATCTCTTCTCTTTCTCTCTTTTCTTTATGTCTTCTTGTGCAATTTAACCCTTTCCTGTGCCAGAGCTTTCCCATGAGTCTCAGCCAGCCTGCTGCCCTAGGACCCAGCCTTCAACTCCTGGCTGCCCTCTTCCAAAATCCTGTGAGGTTGAAAGGACAACACTCAGTTTTCCTCAGGGAGAAACTCAACGGCAGAGGCGAGGGCTGCGGGGTGAGTACGGGGCCAGGATCACTGGGTGCAATCCAGAGGGGAGGGGGCATCTCTCCCTGCTGTGGCACCCGCTGCATTTTTCCTGGTCCAGCCATCCCATCCCGATGGTGCGTGGTGCAGAGGGTGTCACCATCAGAGGTGCATTCTCGCTCCTCTCTCTCCAGCACCATTTGCTCTCCAAACCCAGCCCCAAGCCCAGGGGAGGTGCACAGAGCTGTGCACCCCCCAGCTACCCTGGAGGTGTGGGCTTACACAACCGCCCTGAGATGCCCTGGAAGATGCCTGCATCCTGCCTGTCCCTCTRCACACTGCAGAGGCAGCTGTGTTCAGACCGTGGATTTCCAGCACGCTTCATTTTCATGCAAGCCTACATCAGCTCCACATAAATTGCCAGCAGCTTTCACGGGGATGCTGGCTGGGCTCTCGGGGTGAGGGGCTGATGCTGCACCAGGCATTGCTGCTCTCTCCCAGTGGTGCTGGGCTGGAGGACATGGCTGCCATGCATGGGGATGCCTCTCAGCTCCAGAGAGCCACTTTGTGCAGCCCTTCTCAGGAAGAGCCAGGCAAGGTCACCCTGACCTCCACATGCTTTTCCTCCAACGCTGCATGCTGATAACCTGGGCTCTCCCATATTGACTGTGCCCTGGGGGGGAAAATACAGTCACCCACATGCTGGAAGCTAGGTACATTTGTCCCTGCTGCACGCTGAGCACTGCTAACCTTYGCCAAGGTCATCGCGATGGTGAGAGCCGGTGCTGCCTGCCTGCACGTGCAGCTGGGAGGGAGCTGGGGCTGCTGCAGGAGAGCGCAGGGTCCCCCGTCCTGGGGCACAGCATCAGCCTGCACCTCTCAGAGGCAGTCCCCACGAATGATCCTGGAAAGGCCATTGCCCATCAGCAGAAGGAGAACCAGAGGCTTGGAGAGCAAGGTGCAGGGCAGCAAGGTCCCCGTGACCCCAGCAGGCCCTGGTGGGCTGCAAGTCCCTCGATGCAACATACCAAGGCACAAGCATCGCTCAGCGGGGAGGTCGCAGTGCAGAGGCTGCTCCCCGGAATGGCATCACCATGGCCCCAGCGCTGCCCCATGGGAGGCAGCAGCGTGAAACCCCCAGCCTGGAGGGCACAACAGCTCACAGTAAACCTCCCTGGGCAGACACAGTGCTCACCCCCCCCAGCAGTGCAGGCACAAGGCAGAGTCATCTCTGCTGCTGTCATTGCTCGACAGCAGGGGCGGAGGGGACGCCAATTCCAGCTCTTCTGCTTCATGCTTTCCCTCTCTGTGCTGCACATATCTCCGAAACGCATTTAGTTTCCATGAGGTAAAGGCAAAATACCAGCCACTCCCTGAGAGACTGCTAATCTAATCAGCAGAATGAAGCAAAGTCAGTCTGGGGAAGAGATTTGCAGGAGATCTGAGGTCCTGGTGTGGCCACAGGTTTCCTCTCTGCACCATGGGGGTGGGGACAGGAAATGTCACTTCATGCAGGGCACCCACCCGCAAGAGTCCCTGACCCACTTGCAGCGGCGGGAAGAGGGGCCACGGGAGAAGGAGCACCCAGGAGCAGAACACTGCCAATCCCAGGACACCTACTTTTATCGAACTATTTGCAGAGGTGACAACCCCGCTGCTGCTGGCTGGCCCAAGCGGATGGAAAGAGCAGGCAGAGAAAGCCACAAAGCAAAGTGATGTTATTCAGAGGGATGTCGGATGATGAGTCCTGGGGTGACGTGAGCCTGCTCAGCTCTGCCCAAATGTCAGCACTCAGCATATAGCTGTGCTCTGCTGAGAGCATCCTCACAGCATTACACCACAGTCCCTCCCAGGCACAGTGGGTGCTTAATACAGCATCCCTTATGCTAGGGAGCATGAAAGGGGGGAAAAGGGACCCATCTGCACCCTGCAAAGCCATTGAACCCCCTCTCTGTTCCCCTGCAGGATCCCTGCTCTGGCACACAGCATTTGCTCCATCCCCAGACACTGCTGGAGAGGCCTTTGCCTGCCCAAGTTTCTTCCCAGGAGAGTGGTATGTTTGAAGAGCCCTCGGGGGAGCTGCAGAAGAGCCTGTCCCCTGCCCCATCAGGGCTGTGACACCTCCAGCGTCAAGCCCCGTGCCAGCAGGCAGTGGTGCCTGAGGAGCTGGGTCAGGAGCCAGCATGTGCCCCCAGCAGGGCCGGGATGGGGGTGCCCTCCCCAGGCCCAGGGCAGTGGGTCAGGCTGAGAGGGCACAGGGCGGGGGGGGAAAAGGGGCTGCGGTCAAGGTCTCGGTGCCAGACAGACCAGCCTAGGATGGAGGAGGAGAACACAGGCACTACACTCCCTGGTGCCCTGTCCAAGGGCCGTATCCACCCCTTGGAGGGGGCAGGGGTCCTGGCAGAGGGGCAGGCAATGCGGCAGGAGGGCTAGGCTCGGCGGATGTCAGCAGCCATGAGTGCTGGATGTCCGTGCACAGGATGCCCAGTCCTGCAGCATCCATGCCGGGGCAAGCTTGCCTCCCACGTTGGGGATGTTTTGGCATCATCAGGGCCGTCCCTGCTCTCTGTGTCTGCTTCACACCCCCTGTCCCAGCCCCACTGCAAGAAGGAGAGAGGCCCTAGAGCCTGCTGGGCCATGGGGAGACACTAAGCAGCTGAGGTTTGTCCCCGGGCTCAGCCTTCCCCGGCAGCTCAGCAGCTCAACACTAAGACTGCCAAAACAGGATGTTTCTGCACTGAGCCTGTGCAGAAGTCATCAATGGTATAAAAATCTATTTAACACAGAGGGAAAAAGAGATGATTGATTTATTTGGGCATGCTCTGTCCTGGGAAGAGCCTCCCTGTCCCCCTATACCCTGCTGTCCCATCCCCATCCCTCTGCTGGGACAGAGCCTGGACACACACAGCACAAGCACCCAGGACACAGGTTGCAGCCGCGCCAGGCAGGGCTGGCACCCCCCCCCAGAGAGCACCTTGCCCTGTGGGACCAGCTAGATGATCCCACCCTGGTCCCTGAGCTGGTGGGAGAGAAGGGGGCAGCAGGCAGTGAGGACCAGGTAGGAGAGGAACAAACAAGAATCCCTTGCTGTGCTGTGGGGCAAGAGTTTTCCTTCTGGAATAAGCCTGACCCACATCACCCCTGGGCACAGCGTGCTTGTTCTGCACCCCACAGCACCCCCAGGGCACAGCAGGGGACAGGCAGACCCCTGTTTGCAGGAGCCCCCCGTGAAGCGAGGGTGCTGAGCCCCCAGGCCAGCTGGTTTCGTGTGTGCCAGGGCTCTGCCCTGGGAGGGGGAACAGGCGAGGGCAGAGCTCAGTTTCAGGTGCCCCTCCAGCTGCTCCGTGACTCTCCTGCCCCAAGCTTCAGGGGTCTCCCGGCGGGTGGGGGTGCCTGGAAGGGGCTCCCTGCACGGGGCCAGGCCAGGGTGCCTGACACCCACTCGGTGAGTGTTGGGACCCAGGGGACACCCGGACCCACACCGCCCAGAGCGGTGCTGCCGCCCTGCCGGGCCCCGCATCCCCGCCGCCCCCCGAGGAGCAGGGGCAGGCAYGGCAGCAGCACAGGCTCGGAGCTACCCCTGCTTGCTGCCAGGGGCGGACCTGCCCGCCTGGCCCCCTCGCTCCCAGCCACGCCACGGGGCTTCACCCACGAACGCACCGGGCTGGGTGCCCTGAAACACCCACGGCTCGGGCAGGGCTCCCCTCCGACCCGGCACACCAGACCCCGCTCAGCTCCCCAAATGCCCTGCCACCCCCGGAGCGACCACAGCATTTCATTTCAGCACTTACCAGTTGCACCTCTGTGGATTTGGCCCTTCTACTAGTAATTAGTGACTGCAAAGAGCAAATGGCTTCCAGAGAGCACAGAAGGCTGGGGCGGGGGGTGGGGGTTTGCAACCCCAGTGCCCCCCAGCACCCAGCCTGGACAGCGCTGAGCCCCACCAAAGCATCAGCAGGCAGGGAGAGACCTGCAGCGAGGTGATGCCCTAGCAGGCAATGATGTCCCCTGGTCCTACCTCACGTGGCCTAGGGACAGGGAGCTGCTGGGGTGAGCATCCCACAGCAGGAGACATTACCTCAGCAGCACCTTCCTTTGCAAAGAGGCAGGAAAGGAGTGTCCACAGCCGAGCACACAGAGGACTTCTCTTCTCCAAACCAACCAGACAGGAGCAGGCCTTGAATTGCCTGTAGCATCCACGCTTCACTCCAGCTCGGGGAGAAAGAACTGGCAAACACACACCCAAACCCCTGCCACCTATGATAACAATTAGAGACTTATCTAATTGCAAAAATAATTGTAATTGAAGTGTTTAATTACCATACTAAGCAGGAAGAGCCACTTCCGACTGTTCCAGTAGCACTCCCGATCCATCAAACAAGGTTTGGGGCTTGTTTGGGTGTTGGGTTTTTTTGATTATTAGATTGCAGCCCCGGGGGATGAAGAGATTTGCTAATTAGGGTCTTGGAGAACAGCTACCAATTCACAAACACTTGCTTTTAATTTCAATACTAACGAGGCTGGAAGGGGAAGAAATCCAAAATGCAGAACATCTGTGGCAGTTGCTGTCTGCAGCTCTGCTGCCTGAGCCCCTCACCAGGCTGGCAGAGGCCTGACACCACTCGGTGCATGGATGGGTTAGCACAGTGCAAGCACAGGCAGGGTGAAGCTGCTACTCCAGGTCACTGCTGTCACCACAGCCATCGTACAAACTAATCCCAGCATCGATCATCTATCTGATCCCCCTGGAGACCATTGACCGTGGCAGCTTTCTTGGTGATCGGCTAATCCCGGTCCTGGGGCAGCGGTGCCAGCCCCGGGGATGCAACGGCAGGAACTTCTCCAGGTGACATTTGGTTTTGTTCTCCCCTAAACTGACAACAAGAGAGAATTCAATTCTCTCTCCAAGCAGCAATTCTAGGAGGGAAGACAAACTGCTTAGGAAGCTCCTAACCAACATCTGCTTTCTGAGATAGGAAATAACCCCCTGCTAGCAGTGGGAGCGCAGACAGGGACGGCTGCCAAGTACACGGGGACACCCCCATCCCCCTGTCCCTGCGGGGGACACAGGAACTCACGCTGCCCTGATATACGGGACCCCATCCTCACCCTGCTCCACCAGCCACCCCAGGGACCTGTGGTACCTGGCTGGGTTTCTCCCGCCAAACCACCTTTCCTGTCCTTGCTGCAGCTCTGGGTAGGGTCCAAAAACAGACAGAGAGGAGACGCGGGGAAGGGGAGACGCTCACTGGAGGCAGGAGCAGCTGCAGGGCGTCCAGGCATCCCCTCCCCGAGGAGTGCAGCTGAGAAGCGGTGGCTGCCATGGGCTGGAGGCAAAGGAGCGTTTTATTTCTTTTAGATAACAAGAGAAACATTAGTAGAATGAGAAAAAAGGGTGTTGGGTTTTTTTCAGGCTGTCATGTGATTAAACACAGAGGAGACAGAAAGGTAGCGAACAGCCCCAAGCAGTCTACAAATGAGAAACTTTGTGTTAGAAATCTCAAGATTTGATTTTCTGGAATAAAATGCATTTTGGGGTCACTCACCCAACAGTTTTGGCTGGGAATTCAAGCCTCCGGAAAGGCTTCGGGATCCATTGCCTCCCCCCAGATCTAAAAATTACATTTCCATGCCAAACCATCTTGAAACCAGCCTGAAGGAAATGACTATGGGGACGGCATCATGCAGTGCTGAGGTGCCCTCCTGGCCTGACCCAAGACCTTCTCGCCCAGCGTTTCCCCACTGCCTGTGAATGCCAAGGCTGGCAGTGCCAGAGGCGCAGGGCCAGGCTGACCCCGGCCACCGTGGGATGGTGGCCATGGGACCAGGAGCGTGGTCATGGCATTGGGATGGTGGCTGTGGGACTGGAGAGGGGACAAAGCCACTAGAGGGCACAAGTATAACAGAAACATGTCCCCAAATCAAGGGACCTCTGGCTCCCCCAGGGCAGCAGTCCCAGAGGTCCCCAAAACCCCCTATCACCCCCCATCTCCAAAAAGTTCAACCTTAGTTGAGGTCCTGCTGGCCCCAGGGCTTCGGTGTCCCCCAGGCACCTGGAGCTGCCGGTGCTGCATAAGAGAGATGTGTCCATCTATCCAGCCACAGACACCCAATGTCCTGGCCCTGCTGGGAGGGCATCATCCCAGACAGCCCAAGACCCGCAGCCTGGGGCGGTGACAGCCCGTGCTGCACGCAGGCAGCACCTCCAGCTTGCTGCCCTCCGGCTTGGGGGCTGCACAGCCCCACAACATCCGCCCAGCACCAGCCTGACCCTGCACACCAGCCAGCACTTTCTCACGCCCAGAAAACGGGCTGAACGCGACCCCCAGACCCTGCCCCCCACCAGCAACGCACCTTATCCCGGTGGCACGAGACCCCGTCGCGCAGGGCTGCGGAGAGCCGGGCACCCCTGGCCAGGCGGCGAGACGCAGGTCCTGCCAGGGAGCCATCTGGCCACCACCAAGGGCTGTGTCCAGCGTCCTTCTGTCCTTTTCTTCTCCTTTCTCCCCTAGTGCGTCCTCCAGGCAAGCGCTCCCCTCCCCGCGCCTGCAGCCGGCACCGCTTTCATTAAGGCTCTACCACCAAACCAAACACCATTTGTCAGGGAGACGGATGCCAGAGGCAGCTCTGCTGGAACAGATGCCCCTGTGTCCCCCCCAGCAAACACACGTTGCAACAGCCGCCTTCCTGGTGTGCCACACACCTGCACACATGCACACACGTGTGTGCGCGCTGCCCATGTGGGTTTGCTGTCCTCGATGCAGGATGGGGTGCTGGGTCGCAGGCTACTATCTCCCAGGCTATATTCCTGCTCCCAGCCTGATGGGCACCCTGGGGACTCCCCCCCCGCAGGCATCTGAGCCGCTTTCAGCACCGGGGCTGCCCTGTCAGAGCCCAGCCACCCACCTCGGGCAGGGCTGGCAGGGTGGTGCTGCCCCGGTGGTGTTTGCACAGCTGCCGGGGCCACACACTCCCAGCCTTATCTGCTCTCCCTGCTTCCAGCTCCCATTCCAGCGACAGCAGCAGATTTGCTCCCTGCCAGCAGGAACCCAGAGCCGCTGGAGGCAGAGGCAGCAATGCCCTCCAACCCCAGGCACACAGGGACTGATGCTGATTAAACTCAGCGCCAGCGCTGATAATTAATTTCTTGGAGGATGAATTACTCGGGAAAGCTCCAGAGCGAATGTTGCTCTTCCTTCCACACACCCGTCGCGTCTTCTTGGGCTTTTAAAAAAACTAACAGCAAAGTGGAAGGAAAGAGCATCCCCTGATGAACACCCGCAGCCGTGCCCTGCCTGGGCTCGGGGTCCCTGCCTGGGCTCGGGGTCCCCGCCGGGGTTGGGGTCTCTGCTGGGGGCTGTTCCCTGGGGCCATACAGATGCAGGCGGGGCAAGAGGACACATCCCCTGCTGTGCCCTGGGGATGCTGTGGGGTGCAGAACAAGCACGCTGTGCCTCAGGGCTGACCACGGGCTTTGACCAAACCCCCTCCAGGGGCTCCTTATGCCCTCCATRTCAGGGGGATCCCAGTCCCCCCGCAGGACCTCCCCAGGAGCTCACAGGGATCTGCGTGGAGGGCGTCCGCCCGCCCTCTCCCCGGGCACGGCCCATTATCTGTGGGGTGGGTGATGGATGCAGCTGTCCCCACCCCAGAGCTGCGGGGACGGGAGCTTGTCCCCTCCGGCCCCCGTCTCCTGCAGCAGCACGCGGCGCATCTCGCCGTAGCATGGCTCCCTCTGGGCGCTGGCACAACGCCATGCTGGATGCAAATACGGAGCGAGAAGCCCCTGCAGACAGCGCTATTACGCAGGGCTCCCCATCCCTTTTGCTTAATGGGAGGCATTTTTCTGTTTCATTTCCCTTACCCTTGGAGCTGAAACTGCCTTTCTGCAGCAAAACGCACCAAGCCAAAGAAATCCTTTTCCCTTTCCAGCTCACAAACTCCCCTCCCTCCTCCGCCAGCAGAAATGCCCACCCCACAGGCCACCCCTTCCCCAGGGTATGTTGTATTGCTGGAGGCACAAATGGTCCCCATCCCGTGTCCTCCTGCTGGCACCACATCCCTGGGCTGCACCCACTCCGGGCTGTATTTGGGTCATTCATCCTCATTCCCCAGGCTGAGACGTGCAGCCGCCCTGTTCTGCGGGAGAGCTGGGCACCCCATAACCCCCCAAGCACGGCAGCAGGGCCGTAGCCCCTTTCCCTGGGCAGGAGACGGGTGCCAGCAGCCATGAGCAGGATGATGGGATTGACGTGGGGGACGGCAGCGAGGGCGCAGGGGGACGCCTTGGGGACAACAGGGACAGAAGTACCAGGGGGCTGCGGGGTTTTGTTCTCTCCATGTATAGATCTTGCAGATATTTGCAAATACCACAAAAGGCAAAGCATACCCTCAGCTCACCTTCCCTGTCCCTCCCCGAGGGCACTTCACTCGCTTGGCCTGCTTCAAGGTTGAGCTAAGTCCACCGTTCGTTATTGGGTAATTAAGCTCTTAATTAATGGGCCGGTTTCCCCTCAGAGCCCTGCCAGCATCTCTTGGCCCCTCTGGCAGCCGCTCCCCGGCGGGGCTGATGCTGCGGGGCCGGGGGAGCGCTCCCCTCCCCAGGATGGCTCCAAGGCATTTCTCCCACCTCCTATGTGCTCTCTCCCTGCCAGCCTGGCTCCCGGACACTGTGACCCAGCCTGGAGGTGGGAGCCTGCTCTGAAAAGGTGCCCGGGGCACAAGCAAGGCTGACACATGTCTGGGCTCAGGGTAATACTGGGGGAGTTGGGCCAAACAGGGGTGAGACATCCCCACCATGAGTGATGCTTAAGACTAAAAACTCCAAGCCTAGAAAACATCCCAGCTTATAAGCCTTAAAAAAAATCAATATTCAAGATATTCCTGCCTAAAGAAAAAAACTCTCAGCAACCTTCACTGCCAGCAGGTCCCCTCTGCCCCCTTCTCCCCACTTTGGGACTGAGCAGGGAAAGGAGACAGCAGTGCCCTGACCCCGAGCTGGCTGGACCGTGGGGAACAATATGGGGACCCTGCCCCAGGCTCCCCACAAGCCTCCAAACGGCGGCGAACTGCAGCAAACCAGCCATGATGAGCCGCTGTCCTCAGTGAGATGGCAGGGGCTGCCCTGCAGCGCTCCGGCTTCCGTGCATTCATCACACATCAGTTCCCCTTAACCGTGAAGAGAGGGTTATCCTCCCCCCGGGGCAGAGCCGCCGTCCCACTCCCAGCGGCGTTTGGGGACACGAGGGGTTGGCACCGAGCAGTCCCCATCCCGCTGCCAGGCCGGGGTGGGAGGAGAGAGGCGAGTTTGGCTAATCCAAGTGGAAGCTAACTTTTTCATTGAGGTTTTATCTCTGCAACTGGCAACACGCTCCTCCAGGAGATTTAGTGGGAAGTTGTCTGGTCTCTGCCAAGAAGGCTGTTTTTTTAGAGAAAGCACATTATGCATCAAAGTTGAAATTCAAATCCCTTTTCCTCCATTCCCAGAGTATATTTATGAGGCTCCAGATATTCCTCGGCGCATCGTGGTTTGCGGGAAGCCCCCAGTCTGCCCTCTGACACCGCTGAAGGAGCCCAGGACCAGCTCAAAGAGCCGGCTGAACTTCTTCTGCTTTATTATTTTCCCCTTTGGTTAAACTGTTGCTGGGGGGCCGTGGGCAGGCAGGTCAGCTGCAGGCGGGGAAGGAGCCGCTGCCCATGCATGGCTCCAGGGCTGGTGAAGCCCCCCCAGCCCTCCCAGGACTTTCCCACCCAGGGCTGCTCCTCTCCATCCCAGCCCTGCTGCAGTTTATGCACCCCCCGGACCCCCCAGCCCCCCCAGCCCCTAAACCAGCTGCAGCCTGGTGTCTGCAGTCGCATCGTGGATGGGGTTGGCAGCAAATCGAGTGTTTTTCCCTAAAGATGCTCTGGTTCTCCTCCCTTCAGGGGGGTTTAGCAGGTTTCAAGTGCCACCACGCCAGAATGTGAATCAGCCCAGCCTGGAGCCTGCACCCCTGGGCAGGGGGGGCAAAGGGGGGGGACACAGGGGAGGGCACATACGGGAGTGGAGAGGGGGCAACACAGGACCACAGCCTTCTCTCAGCCAAACCCTTTGGGGTGTAAACCCACCCGGTTTGCTGCGGGCAGGCCGGGAGGGGGGGCTGGTGGGGGGCTCCTTCCCGCCCCAACAGCCCRTCTCAATGCATCAGGACAGGCCCAGCATCTGCAGTCACTGGAAAATCACGCTCTGTTTCCAAAAGGGAAAGCACAGTGTAAATCTCTCTCTAAGACACACATTTGTTCCTCTGCAGCAAGAAAAGTGGCAAAAGCTTTAATTTCCAAGCTGGGAGGGAGAGACAATGATACATCAGCAGCACCCTGGGTGCAGAGGAAGAAAACATCAATTCTGGGATTACACCAGCGGCCACCAAGATTTCTCCCTCCCTGGCTGTAACCCAGAAATACCGCAGGTTTCCCTGCCGGCCCGGCASCTCTTACCTCTCTGCTGTGTTTAGGGGGAATTCAGGTGCCTTCATGGTGATGAGGATGGTTATCACACGAGTGTTTGCCCAGAAGTGCTGGGGCAGTTATTCCTCCCCCTCCAGCTGGATTTCRTATTCAGAGCTGGCCGGCCACGGTGCTCAGCTGTCCCCGGAGGTTCCCTTCATAACAGAGAGCAAATTCCACTTATCTATCGAGGGGAAATTTGCATTTTAAATATCCCAACTCCAAATGTCACCCAGTTTGATCCCCTAAGCTGAACAAATGCACTGGAGCAGGGAGGGGGCCGGGGGCGGCTCACCGGCGCAAACTGCCAGGAAGAGAGGAAAAACCCAAGGTTAAAAGCATGCAYGGATGTTTAATCCGGGCTGAGGTTGAGGATGGGAGCAAACATGGCAGTGACCTTCCYCCTCTTCAAGCCTCTGTCGGGCCAGACACGGGGGAACAGGTATTGGAGGCTTCAACCATTAAGGATTAGGGATTTCGTGTTTGAGATTTTGTTTACACAATAAGACTTAAGCGATTGCTGCATGGAGTGTAGGTGGATTCTCCCCGATGCCTGCAGAGGGATTAGTGCCTATAAGGCAGCCAGAATGAGCTAAAAATTGGAGAGATCAAAGTGCAGAAAGAGGAATCCCACGTTCTCGGTGATGGGAGGGGAGGGGAGAAAGAGGCCAGTGGTCAAACCTGAGATGATTTCGGCTGCTGGCCCCAGAGAGCCCGGGGAAAGGCATGGAGCGTTCCTCACCCTGCAGCTGCAGGGATGCCAGCAGGCACCTCGGGGAGCAGCCAGACCCTGGGTGTTTTCCATCCTCTCCTGGGGCTGCAAAACCTCTCTGGCCAGCACTAGCCCCCAGGACAGGGATGACCCCAGCCCTTCCCGAGCTCCCCACTGCCACAGGGCCATCTCTGGGGAGCATGGCAGAAGAGGGGTGTCCAGCCCGGACCCCCCGCTGCAGTGCTGCACCTACTGGGTCCCCCATGAGCGAGGTGACACTGCCCCATGTCAGCCCATGCCACAGGAGGAGGGGACATGCTTGCCTGGGCCCAGGGGGGCTCTGCCGAAGCCCCAGCCCTGCAGCACCCAGCCTGCTCTCCCTGCCTGCCTCCGCCACCCAGCCGAGCAAATGAGCCTTCTCCTCTTCACCTTATTAAAGCCATGAGCTGATTCAATTAAAACGGGGCACCAACCCTTGTCCCCAGAAGGCGAATGGGATGAATGTTTAAGGCATGAAGTTTTCTCGCCCCCGGTGCCTCGTTAACCACTCCAGCCCCCCTGCGCACAGGGCACTGCCTCCTGCCAGCTCCCTCCCTGCCATGCACGGCAGCTGCCTGCACCTAGGGGCAGGTAAAYGCACCCAGGGTGGGAGCACGATGCATCTGCCAGCTCTGCACTGCTGCATCTTGGCCCCAGGGATCAAGAGCCCAGCGGGGCCATGCATGTGGAAAACCAGGTTCAGAGCTGCCTCCAGTGCAGGCAGCTTGGGGGGGGTCTTTGGCCGCAGCAGCCCGTGGCAGCAGGGCTCACATATCTGCAGGCAGCCCGTTTTCCTCCTTGGCATCTGCAGTGACCGAGTCTGCTCCATCACTCAGTTTTTTGAGAGGCAGAGGTGCCACCCGCACAGCTGCCCCGTGCCCCTGAGCCTCTCCCGCACTCAGGCACGGGACACAAGTTTTATCCTCACCCCCGTCTTAAAACCCGCAGGCAGGCAGGCACTCCTTCATCACAAATGAGTCTGAAACGGTTCAGAGAAGGACTAATTCCCTCCCTCCTTAATGCATGGAAGCTTCTTACGCTAAATCTATACAGACACAATTAGCATTATTCATATTCCATATGCTCCGCTCCCTTGTGATGAATATTAATCTGTTCCCTGCTCCCAGGCATTAGAGATAACGGCGTTACACCATGCTGCGCTGCGGTGGCAGAGATGGTCTGAAGGAGCGATGCTGCAGGTGGAGGCAGTTTCACTCCTGCATCGGGAAGGGGAGACTTTGCGTCTTTTGGAGGGGGGACTGGTTTTACAGCTGCAGGGCTGGGCTGAAGCAGGGCATCATTTCTGCTCCTGCTCCCAGCTGAACTGGTCCCTCCCAGGGCTGCCCAGTCCCCCCAGGGCATGCAGTGGGGTCAGGCAGCGCAAAGCCCTGGCCCTCCCTGCAGGTTTTGGAGGTGGGTGGCTCAGGCAGCGCACATTTTCCAGCCTTTCTGAGGCCAAGAAGTGGTCACGGGTGTTGCAGGAGCTAGACCGCTGGCATGCAGGCAGGGCTGCATGGACCATCCCCAGCCCTGTGTCCATCCGTCCGTCTTTGCCCTCCACGTGTGGCTCCAGGCCAGGCCGGGGGTGCTGCGAGCGGGGGGCCTGGGGCTGCGAATTGAAATGCCATACGCATGGTGGGGGTGGAAAGGATACAGGCCAAGAGGCACCGCGTCGCTATACATCCATTTGCATGCTTAATCCGCTGCTGRGGAGTATAGCGTCAGGTCCCCCATCTGCTCCGCATCTCGCATCATTAGCTGGCTGGTTTCCGAGGCGGCTCTGAGCAGAGATGGGAGTCGAGCAGAGAGGGGAGAAGGGAGGCTGGTCCCAGCCCCATGTGCCATCATGTGTCGGCAGCCTGGGGAGCTTGGGGGGATCCTGCCCCTTGCTGGACCTGGTGGGCAGCATGCGGGGGGCCGGGGAGGGATGTAGGTGGAGGGGGGTCGGTCCCTATGGATCCCTGGGGTGATGCTGTGCTCTGAGCTCCCTGCGAGTTGGGGGTGCCACAGCAGCAGGTCCCTTGTGGGCAATGTGAGGGGGACAGGGCATCTCCTCGCCTCTCGCAGGTGCTGCCCACACTCCAGCTCTGCCCAGGGGGGTGCCTGGGGCAGCGATAGTCCCCRTAGCTGGTCCCTCTCTGCTGGCAAGCTGGGAAGCACCCACAGCCACCAGCCCACACATGAAGGAGAGCTCAGCTCCGCCACATGGATCCAGCCACATCAACCATAGCCGCTGCCACTAACCCAGGGCGATGGCACCAGGGCACAGCCCCTTTAAATCCCTGCACTTGCAGACCAGGCTGGGACACTATAAAGGGAAAAATAAGGCAAAGAAATTATTTTCTTCTTGCCGGCAAGCCTGGAGAGCTGCCCGTTCCTCAGCAGCACGCTGCCAGCCCTCCCACGCACTGCGCGGTGGAGGACTGCAGAGGCCAGCGTGGGCTGGGGGATGCCAGGGGGACTGGGGCACAGTGGGACCCTCCCATGCCAGACACCCCGGCTCGCTGAGGTGCCACGGGGGTCACAGGACCCACATGGCCCCTCTTGCCCTGGGGTGCACGGCACGTCCCTCCGCTCCATTACSTGCCCCGTCTGCCCCGTTCTCTGGGGCTATTCCCCATCTCTGAGCTCTAAAAGGGCTCAAACTCACCCAAAATCCCTGCTGAACTCCCCAGGCTGGGGCCGCAAGGAGCTACCCCAGCCAGCTGTGCTGAGCAAACTGGGGTTCCTCAGCAAGTGGCGATGAAGAGGGGATCAGAGGGATGGAGGGGCTGGGGGGCCAGGGGGGCTGGGGAGGGGAAGCCCTGTGCCCCTCCAAGGTCACGCTCCCCCTCCACTTCSACGCCCGGCTGGGTTCCTTCATTACTTACCCAAGCTGTAAATTGTCTAATTTGGAGCACACCATTTATCCCTGATGTGCACTTGAGCAGCCAGATTTTGTTTTCAGGTGTGTAATTAATTTTTTTAACGTGATTTCTCTCCTAGGAAACTGCAAACAAACAGTTCTGGCTTTCGGGGCTGGGCGGCTCGGGTGAGCGTCAGGGCAGGGAACAGGCAGGCAAGGAGCTGAGGCCAGATCCTGGAGGATGCGAGCACCTGGGGCTTTGCGGCAGCTTCCCATGCTCCTGCTTTCCAGCCGGAGCCGCGTCCTTYGGTGCAGCCCTCTGCCTCCTCCAACACCGCCATGCTCCCCGTGGGCACYGGCGAGGGCTTGCGAGGGGAAGCGACAACCGCTCTCCCTGTTCCCAACTCAATCTGCTGGGAATTACCATTTTTATTAAGACCTAACACGTCCTTGGCTGCTGGGAATGTGATTTGCTCCTGGAATAAGATTACAGCAGCTCCTGAGGAGCCCGTATCGGCCTCCACCTTGCCATGATGTTGCTCCTGTCCCCAGTCGGAGGAGCCTCCACCATCAGATGCTCCCGGGCATCTCTGCCACGGGGAGAGGCTGCGCTCGGGCACAGCACGGGGGATGCACCACCCTGGCCTCTTTCCCCTCAGCTGGGGTGTGTGCTGTTCAAAGATGATGCCGCGATATTTTTGCACTGCCCGTCACCTCTCGCAGGGCAGGCACAAGTGAGGATGGAGGAGAAGCAGCAACCAAGGGTGGGTAACTTCTGCCCTCGCTGCGCAACCCTGTGCCCAGCTGGGTGTGGGCTGGGGGAACAGGGGTGCCTGAGTGCTGCTCCACATCCCGAGCTGGAGCGATCCTCCTCCTCCAACGAGCAGCACGGAGAATCACCTGCTGTGAATGTGCAAGTGCATCTCTTCACCTCTCCCGCTGCCAAGGAAGTTGTTAGATGATTTTTGCCAGTCGTTTTCCAGATGAAAGGAGGTGAAAATCACCTCCATGATCTGGGTAGAGGCAGGCGAGAGGTTCTATGGAGAGAGCGCTTCAGGGCTGACTCTGTGCAGGTCCCAACCCACTGCCCTGCAAGACCCCTGGGCATGGGGTGGCAGTTTGGGGGCACGCGAGATGCTGCTGTGCCATCCCCAATGCAAGGACTCAGGCCAGGGGCCGACGCTGCGGGAGTTTGGGGGCGGCTGGTGCAGAGCAGCCTTACGGCTCTGCACCAGCCGCCCCCAAACTCCCGCAGCGTCGGCCCCAAGGATGCTCTGCTCTGTGCAGGCTCAGCCAGCAGTAATGCTGGGGGGACTACAGCTGGTGACACCCCTGGGACAGGTCCCCTGCACTTCTCTGCTTGCTGTCCCACCAACTCAGCGGGTCCCACCGGTTTCAGCTGCCTGCAAAATAAAGCCACTGCTGCAGCCCCCAAAATGATCCTCCAGGAGTGGGTCTGGCAGTGCTGCCCCCCAAGCAGCAGATGCCACCATGGCCACCACAAAACAAGCAATGACCTCTGGAGGGGGGATGCCACTGCCCGAACCCCCAGGACCACGGGCTGAACTCCGTGGGGATTTTTTTCCTGCATGTTTAATTCTCTGTTGTGACTTTTGGGAAAGGACAGAGCGGTCCCCGGGGGCCATAGGAGGGGGCTGAGTGCTCTGCTCCCATGTCCCACTGCCCTTTGTGCTTTGAAACTGCCTTCCTAGGAGCTGCTTAGCATTCGGAGCAGGCGCCCATGCTGTTTCAGGGCAAAAACCCTCGTTTGCCTTCAAAAACACATCGATCTTCTGCCATGAAGGGCTGCGCCTGCCTCCAAAATGGGACAGCGGGCCCATGAGGGCCTGGCTTGGCTTTCCCAAATGCAAACAGGACAAAGGGACCCCGGTCCATGCTCCATCCCACAGCAGCACCCCACCGTCGCACCAGAGCCCCTCGCCCATTACCGCCCGGCTCTGCAAGCCCCCGGGGTTCAAAGGGAAAGGCATCAAAGCCCTGATTCCTTTGATTTCCCTTTGCTCTGGTTTTCTCCCCCTCCTTCCCCGGAGGAGTTCAGCTCCCAGGTACTGCCTGCACTTCAATTTCTGCAGTAGCAGAAATTAAAATCCCCGGGAATTGCTGCTGTCCCTGGGAAATTCCTGGCAGGCGTCCAGGCAGCTGAGGCGATGCCGGTCACTCGCTGCCCCATGTTTGGCCRCTGACGGGACCGTGGGCAGGCTCCATCCTGGCTGCCCCCAGCATCCCCTCCATCACCTTCTCACCAGGAACCGGCACCTTTTCCTGCAAGGTTTGGTGCCATGTGAGTGTTACAAGCTYATCTGCCTAACGGGAACGGCTCATTTATCTGCCTTCCCTCTCCTGATAAGGGCCTGGCTGTGGGCTCGCCAGGCGGAGGAGGTAATACTTAAATAGCTTCTTTTCTTATACTTCACATGGGGATTATTATGCCTGTCTTGAGTCCCCCCCTCTGCTGCCAGCACGGGAAAAATCCTCGCGGTGGCACTGTCAGCAGTACTGCCACCGGGCAGGACAGGACCACGTCCCCTGGCACCGCAGCCTGGCCCCGGCACCACAGGCTTCCCTCTCCCACCCGTGCACAGCGGGTACATCCTCTCAGGCACCTGCGGTGGCACGGGCAGAGCCGTGGAGCTGAGTATCTCCTCCTGCATTGCATGCACCAACGCAGCCACTGCCGCCTGCTGTGAAGGGTGAAACCTGTCACTGCAGGGAGCAAATTTCCTGCACGCCACAAGCCCGGGGACCTTTGCTCCAAAGTGTTTGCTTACGACTAATCGCAGCTACCCCAGTGCCAGCATCCCCAGCCAGGGACCAGTGTCAGCTGTCCCTGTGGCCTCAGCAGAGCCACCAGCTCCCCGGTGCCCGGTTGCAAAGCTCCAGGCTGTGGTACGCACCGCAGCTCTTGGAGATTATAAACCTGCAAATCCAAAGGAGAAGCAGGTCCCATTCCAGCCTGCCCATGGCCAGCTCCTCCCGGCCGCCCGGCCGCTCCAGGGAAATGACAGGGCTGGTGGCTCCCATTAGCAGGGTGAAGGCTGGGGAGAAAAATGACTATTGATTGTCCCTGCGAGTTCAGCAGTGAGGCATGCACAGCCCACGGCTGCAATCAATAGTGCCGGGGAGGCATTCGCTCTTGCTCTCGCTGTGGTTTGTGTGTCCATCTGGGGCTCCAGCAGGAAGCCTGTGCCAYCACCATCCAGCATGGCTCCTGCACGGGTGCATCCTCTGTGGTGCATCCTCCGCCAGGCTCTCCGAGACGGTATTTGCATCCATAGGAGGCAGGAGAGCAGGGATGCTCACTCGTGCATGGCAGGGGTGAGCAGGCAAAGCAGCYGTCGCACGGCCAGAGCCTCTCCATCCCCTCGGCTCCCATGCTGGTGGCATGGAGACAGCCCCAGGGACTCTCTGCTGAAGGATGGGGTGGCAAGCAGGGCTTCCTCGGTGTCAGAACCCTGTGGGCTCCCTTCTCAGCCAGGGATGCCCCCTGCACAGAGGCTCCCATCAGAGCCATGCTCCTGGCCCATTCCCCATCGCCAGGGCCGGCTGCCCTGGTGCTCCAT
Source organism: Phoebastria nigripes (assembly GCA_035582835.1). Taxonomy (NCBI): domain Eukaryota; kingdom Metazoa; phylum Chordata; class Aves; order Procellariiformes; family Diomedeidae; genus Phoebastria; species Phoebastria nigripes. The sequence goes on along the minus strand of JAYKAV010003155.1, from coordinate 340,730 downwards.
GGGACACCCAGCCTTGGCACAGCGGGAGGGACGGGGTGAAAATCAGAGATTTCCATCCCTCCAGAAGAGGATGTCAGCAAGGAAGGCAGAACTACACTTCCCAGAGTGCTCCTGGCCCTGCCTGCCGCCAGGGGAAAGGCTGAGGGACCCAGCCACCAGCTCCTCCCTGCTCCTAAATTATTCTCATTATTATTTATTTGTGGTTTTTCTGCACTTAACTGTCTGCCTCGTCCACTTAATTGGGGGATTATTGCCACTACCTGCCTGTCCGCCAGAGCCCAACTCATTACTGGGGCTTATTTATTAGCAGCGAGGCAGCAGAAATGCACCCTGCAGCTCCCTCTCCTCCGGCGCAGGCAGCTGGAGGCAGTGGAGGAAAGGGAGCGGGGGCCAGGACAGGGCCAGTGACGGCGGGTACAGCCATGGTTCGGCCAGGGCCGAGTCAGAACCAGCCTCTGCCGGGCATGGAGGCATCACAGAAGCCTCCTCCCATGTCTGGCATCAGCCTGGGACACTGCTGCTCCTGGCAAAGCACGGGAGGAGCAGCGAGAGCCTGGCTGCTTCTTAAAAGTGCTCCCCGAGCTCAGGAAAGGTCAGTCGCACAGCACTGTCCTTCCACTCACAGCGAGGGACCCCATCTCCTCAGCACAACGGCGGCTGAGTGACAGCCACATGGCAGGGCGATGCCAACGCCTTGTGGGAGCCCACCGCGAGGAGGCGAAGGGACCACTGCCCCCCGAGCCCAGGAGGAGCCGGCAGCACCGCACGGCCCCTCTCCAAACTGCTGCTCCCATTTCCAGGCAGGAGGTTCCAGGAAGAATGTGGGACAGCGGGAATGAGCCTGCATATTGAGCGCTTTGATAAATAAAACATGGCGAGAAGGCAATCAGAGCTGCCCACTTGGCTGCAGGCAGCTCTGTCTGCGGTGGCTGCATGGGGGGAATTCACAAGCGGTACCACCCCAGCTGTCAGGCCACCAGCCCCGGCGCTGGTCCTCCRTTTGCATCCAAGTTCCGCTGCCTCAGCACCGAGGGGGATTGATTTATTCATCAGCCTCTCCATCCCGCAGCAGCCCTGCAAGAAGGAGCATCACAATGAGCTGCGATGTGATGTGATGAGCAGCACGGCAGGGAGCAGGGTGGGCTGACCCCAGAGGTGGCTCCCAGCTGACCCACATCCCACCTGCCATGATGCCTGGTGGAGGAGGGACTCCCTGGGGTGGGAAATGTGAGCAGCAAACTCCCCCGGGACTGCGCTGCTGAGCCCTCCTCAGGCACTAAGGCACAGCCGTCCTGCACCCCCTTTCAGGACAGAGAGGCAGGACTCCATTTTTCAGGAGATCGGATCCCAATGGCTGAACCTATTGCAAAGATGAGGTGCAAAGAGCGGAGCTGACCCCAGAAAGCAGTGGCCCCGGAGCAACCCCAGGGCTCAGCAGGAGCCGTTCTGCGCACCCACAAACCCAAAGCAAAACCCAGGGAAAGGAGTGCTTTGCCTGCCTGCCAGGGAAGCGAGGGCAGCAGCCTGCGGAGAGGGGCTGGGCAGTGAGGGGATGAGTCCCAGCCCTCCAGGCCAGTGGGGATCTCAGGAGTCCTCTTGGCCATGCCCAGCTCATCTCATCCCCCATCCTCGGGACACCCCGCAAGAGACCCTGGGCAAGGGCTTTGTCAGGTGCAACAGGGGTCTCTGACTTGGGAAGCACTGCTGGCACCCCAAGACACCCAGACATGCCCTGTCTAGATACCCCTCCTCTGGGGGGGCTGACAGTGCCATGGGAGGGAAATCACTGACTCTCGGGGAGAGAAGTGCTGGGCCCTGGGGGGAGGATGAATATTGGAGGGAATTGCTGGATGGGGGGGACTGTCAGGTAGAGGGTCAGGAGGGATGGCCAGGTACTGGGGGGAATTGCTGGGTAGTGGGGAAACAGGGGTGGCCAAGAAATGGGGGTACTGGGAGGCATGGCCGGGTACTGGGGGGTGGCTGTTATGGGCACTGGAGGTGCAACTGCTGGGGACCAGGGGCATGGCCAGGTACTGGGAGGGATGCCTGGGTACTGGGGGGCAATTGCTGGGTGCTGGGGGGCATAGCTGGGTACCGGGGGGATGGCTGGATAGCAGGGGTGCAACAGCAGGGTACCGAGGGGGGCGGCTAGGTACCAGGGGGGGCAATTACCGGGAACTGAGGGGACCTGCCGGGCAGCGGGGGCAATCGCCGGCTACCGGAGGGGAATTGCTGGCTTCGGGGACGGAAGGCCGGGGCCGGGGGCTGCCGCCGGGGGCGCGGGGCGGGCCGGGGGCGGGCCCGGAGCCGGCCCCGCCCGGGAGGCCGTGCGGCGGAGGGGGAGCCATCACCGGGGCCCCCCCCCGCACCGTTACGGCTCCCGCCTCCCTTCCGGCGGCGGCTCCTTCCCTGCGCCGGGGGCGGACGGGGCGGACCGGAGCCGCGCCGAGCCCAGCCAGGTGGGTGCGGGGCCGGGCCGGGGCCGGGGCGGCCGTGCCGCAGAGCCCCGGGGGGGGGGACCGGGCACGGGCACGGGCACGGGCACGAGGACCGGCCCGCCGAGCCTCCCGGGGCCGCCGGCTTATGTAACGGGGCGGCGGCCGCGGGGATGCGGGATGCGGCATGCGGTGCGGGATGCGGGGAAGGATGCGGGGCGGGATGCAGGATGCAGGTGCGGGATGCGGGTGCAAGATGCAGGGCTGAGCGGTGCGCCCCCGGACTGCCCCCCCGCAGGGCTGGGGAGGGGGGGGACGCCGATGCGGAGGGGATGGCAGGAGAAGGGCTGTCACCTCCCGGATGGTGGTTTGCATSCCCCCACCTCCAGCCCCTTGGTGCCTGGCCACCGCTGCGGGGGGGCTCTGCAGAGCGGGGCCATAGGCAAGGAGAGGAGGCAACCTGCTCCCCCCACCACCCCTGCCTGCGCCCGGGGAGGCTTCGCACAGCCTTCCGCTGCAGGGAGCTCCTGGTACTCCACTGGGCTCTTCCCACGTCTCCCCATCACATCTCCCTCCTCCATCCTGCTCTCCGCGGCTAAGTCCAACCACTCGTGGAGCATCCCAGCTGCACAGTCCCCTCCATGGTCCTCCGGTCCCCAGRCTCCAGCCCCTCTCCCCACTACACCATCCCTCTGGGGTCCTTCCGATGCCCCACACTCCAGCCTCTCTCCCCACTGTGCCCCCAGTGCCGTGGCTGCAGCACACGGGGCAGGTGGCTGCCGTGATCAAGGCCTGGCAGCACGCCGTGGCACTGCCCCCCGCATGGCACGAGCGTGACCGGGCAGCCGCTGCCGGAGGCAGGCAGTGCAGTGAGTCAGAGCAGCGAAGCAGGGCTGGCACTTTGGCTCAGGACAGGGCTGATGGCTCAGGGCTTCTCTGCGCAACCAGCCGGGCTTGGCAGTGGCAGCCGCGGGCCAAGTTTGGTGAAGGAGCCGGAGCAATTTGAGTCAAGCCAAGGTGTTGTGTTTGGCAAATAGAGGATGAGGAAGGATGGGCTGGGCTTGCAGAGCAGAGAGGTGTCCTCCCTGCCAAACCTGCCCTCGTCCCCCCAAGGATGCAGGATCCCGAGGGGTGCCAGGATGGGCTCTGATGTGGCCAAGGGAAACAGGGAGCTCAGCCCCCGGCCRGCAGCACTGCTCCAGGTGTCCAACCCTCACTATCCTGGGGAAACTGGAGACAGCTCAGCTGAGACAAACCGGCACAGAAAAATGTCTCAAAGTCTCCCTTGGCTATGGGCTGAGTGTTTGTTTCTTCGATTGCCTCGCGTGATAACATTAGTATTGAAATGACCCCAACCAGACAGAGCTATTAACACCTTGCAGGGCTGGAGGATGATTGTGGTTCGCACCTTGGCTCTTCCCTGGGTTTCTGCAGAGGCTGCTGCCAGGCACAGCCTGCCAGGCCCRGTGCTGCTTGTCGGGAGCTGAGGGGAGCCGCGTCGAGTTGCCCATCACGGTTTTAGCACCAGAGCTGAGAGGTCCCAGCAGAGGTCCGGTATGGCAGAGAAATCCCTCTGGGGAAGAGATGGTAACCACTGGCAATGATGGCACAGCTCTGCTCCCAGCGCTTGGCATCCGCATGCCCCCACGGCCCAGAGCTGGAGAGGTCTGGTCTGGCAGGTGGGCACGGGCACTGCAGCCTGGGCTGCTGCCTTTCCCACCGGCACTGAGCCCAAGCCCTCAGGCATCACGCGCYGCCCAAACAGCCGGAGCTGGACCCCCCTGCCCAGACCAGGACCTTCCCAGCAGCCGGAGGATCTCTGCTCTTGCCCACAGCCTCCGTGTGTTCCTGGCCAGAGCTCCCCATTTGTTCGTATGCCAGCATCATCCTCGAGTTTAAACGATCCTTCTCCCTCCCTGGTGTTTACTCGCCGGGTGTATTTATAGAGAGCAATCAGGCCTGCTCAGCCAGGGTAAACAAGCTGCGCTCCTGCGGGCTGCTCTCGCGTGAGCGCTCTCTGCTCACTCGTCCCAGGAGCTTTCCCCTCCGCCTCTCCCAGCTCTGTGGAGCCTTCCTGGCCACGGAGACCTGGACCGTGTGCCTCGTCCAGCCATGGCCTTTCCAGGCCATGCCTCCAAGCTCTGGTGTCTCACTGGGTTGCCCAGTGCCTCACCAGGAGCCACTGTCACCTTTTCCATGCCGTTCTGCACCGCAGGTGCCTGTTCCTCCTGTAAGCAGCCAGGCCAGCAGGTCCATCCCTCCCCAGCTGGTGCCACCAGCTCCTGCTGTAACACTCACCAGAGGCTCAGAAACATCATTCATCTCAGCCAAATCCCAGAGCCCCATAACGGTGTGACCCAGACCTGCCCCAGCCCGTGGCAAGATGAAATCTGCAAGAGGTGTTGAGATTTTTGAGGCTGAGGGTCTGCTTTTTGAAGGCACGGCAGGTTGGCTCAGGTACAGGACCCCAACTGGGAAATGCCTCTGGGGGCTGCCCAGTGTGGCATGGCACCCCGAGCCCTTTACACCCCTCCGTGAGAGCCAGGATGACACACTGCCGGCACTGAATCTGGTTTGCAGATATTTTGTCCAAACGTCGTGGCTCTGAGCCTTCTTTCCCACCCCAGTGCCCGGACATGAAGCTGATGCCAGCCCCAAGGCAGGTCACAAGAGCATTTCCCTTAGGCAGGAGAAGCGCTTTGAGATGTGGCCCAGAGTTTCCCAGCCCATGCACCCCACTGCTTCCCTTCCCCACCCACCTCTGCAGACGTTTGGACAAGCTCAGCTATAAAAGCAGGGTGCCAAGAGCCAGAGGTGCCAAAGCAGAAGAGCTGTGGACTCGCTAATGGTCTCATCTCGAGCGTGAAGTTTTCCCTGGATACTGTCCTGTGTCCAGACCTCAGCTGGATAAAAGCAGCCCTGCCAGCACCTGGGGACACCGCAGTCCCTGGAACTGGGGGTGTCCTGGCACCATCACCCTGCTCTGCTCTGCCCTATCCTCTGCTTTTGGCTGTGGTTCGTGTCTGGTTGCCTGGACAGACAGACTGAGCTAGTGCAGATGTCCAGGTGAGATGCATCTTCATGGTACTGGCAGGCTCTGCCCATTGCAAAGGCAGGAAAAAAAACACTTCAGTCTGTCTCAGAAAAAAAATACCCTGCGGGGATCAGAGCAGCACCCCCCAGGATCCTCTGCATCCTCTTGGGTCCTCAGGCGGGGGGTGCCCACTCTTCCCACCCTCTGGGGTTTCAGCACAGAATGACTAATTTGCACCACAGGCCATGGCCAACAAAGCAGGGGATTGGTCCTGTCCCAGCCCAGCTCATCTCCTTGGTGCTGAGCTGTCTGGAAACCAGCCACCCCCACATCCCCGCAGCACTCTGCAGCCCATCTTACCCCACTCCCCAGCCTTCCTGCATCCCGAAGGAGGCAGCAGTTGTCCCCAGCAAAGGTCACCTTCACGCTGCCGCTGAGCCCTTTCCAGGCTGAGCTTTTAGCTCTGCATTTCCCAGGGAAGCAGTCGCAGTTCTGGGGTCTCCTCAGGGATCCCTCTGGGGACCCTTTGCCCCTTCCCCACAGCCCCCAGAGCTCAGGGTCCCCTGGGTGAGCCTGCACCCTCCCCAAACCCAGTGCTGTGCCTGGGGGCTGGCAGTGTCTCCTGCCCCTGGGGCTGGGACGAGGCATCCCTGCTCTGTAATGTTTTTAAAAATGCAGGCTCCATCCATCCCAGCCTCTGCTCCTCCAGCATCACTGTTTGCCTGTGTTTCCCCTGGCTCCCCTGGGTCATATATTTATCTCCCATTTGCCAAAGCCTCCCTCCTTCCCCAGGGTGGAGGAAAAGCCTTTGCTTGAAGTCAGGATGAATTTGTAACTTCCCGAGGAACGGGCTCCCCGAGTCRCAGAGCACAAATCACACTTGTGGCACCCATCGCAGTGACACCAGCCGCACCATGAGGATGGACCACCCCGAGAAACCGCCAGCGTGGCACCCAGCACCCTGGTACCTGGGTCTCTGCACAGCCCCCGCCCAGGCTAGCGTCCCCCAGCAGCACCCCCTGGGTCTCCCTGAGCACCACAGGGGGATTTCAAGGACATTCAGGGAAGGGACAAGATCCCCGGGCAGAAGCTTCCTGAGGTCCGGCAGAAGTGGGGAGCCCGGAGCGGGTCCACGCTTTCTCGAATTGCAAAGTCTGAGCAAGGGCTTTTGTTTGGCGGCTTGCTTTAACTTGCCATTATGTTCTCCAAAGAATAAATTCATCATTTCCAAGCTGAGGAAGGCAGAGTTAATGTGAAATTTTAAAACCCTCAAAGAATTGAGAGCCTTCTAAATACTTAATGAAGGCATCCAAACTGCCGGGTGTCTGCAGAGATGGCCAGGAGCCCTCTGCCAGCAGCGGAGGTGGTGTCCCTGATCTGGGAGAGGAGCAAAGACCCTGATGGGCTGCCACTTCCTGCAGCCTGTCACCCTCCGTGCGCCCTGCTGGGCTCCCACCTGTGGGGAGACAGTGCACCTTGGCAGCAGGTTGCTCCCATCCTTGGAGGTTGGGATGTGGAGGGGTGCACAGACCCACCCTGGGCTCTGCGGATGGAGGGAGAGGGCAGCGGGCAGTGGTGTGCTCTGTCCATCACCCATCAAGTGATTCTGCTTTGTCCACCCCGTCCGGTCCTGGGGCCCCACCACAGAGCTGATCCTCTCACTGTCGGTGTCTCCCGCAGGCCCCGCTCTCCCTGCGATGCCCAGCCACCCCCGTGAGGTCCTCAACCCCCTGCGTTAGGTGCCGAAGCCTGCGGACGCCTGGCGCTGCACGCACCAAGGTAGGCAGCACTGCCCCAGCCACAGACACGGTGCAGCCATGGGATGGAGGGGGGGCTGCAGAGGCAACACCTGGGGCTGCCTCAGCGGAGCCAGTCGGGCCCCCCAGGATGGGGGGTTCATCATGGGCATCCTGGCGAGACCCCAGTGCAGGGCAAGAGGCATCCAGACCAGCTCAGGACCAGGCTGAGGCCATGGGAGGGGGGAGCAGCTCAGGCTCCAGGGCAGATGCTGGGCATGGTCCTGCCTGGGGACCATGGCAGGTGACGGTGACTGTGGAGCTGGCACAGGGCCAGGGGTTTTTGGTTTTTTTTTTTTTTTTTGCCTTTGAAAGCCCCCAGATGGGAAAGGTATGCGCCAAACCCCACTGCAAGCAGCCAAGAACGAATTTTCTGGCCAGAGCCCCAGCAGCTCTTGGAGTGGCGCCGTGCCCATCCGGCGTCATGCTGCAGCGGAAACCCCGAGCGCAGGCAGGCTGGGGGAGGTCTCAGCCATGGTGGGCAGTGAGCCCCCCACCCATCCCAGCTGCTCCCCGGTGCAGGGGTCTCATCCCTCCCAGCACCCCGAGCCAGGGCAGTGCAGGCTCATCCTGCTCCCACCGAGCTGCAGCTTGGCTGGAGCCCAGACACCCAGATGTCCCCCCCACACCGCCACGGAGCCCCCCACTGTGCAGCCATCTGCTGCCGTCGGAGGACAGGGTGTCCCCGGCGTTGTGGCCCTCGGCCAGCTCTGTTGCCCAGGGCATGGGTCATCTCAGCTCCCAAACCTCTGCTCTCATGGGATGCGATGGGCCCTTCTTCCCTGGGAAGGCAGATGCTCTCCCAGAGCCGGGCTGGGAGTTTGGGTAGAGCAGGACCAGCTGTGATGGTATCCCCGCTCCCCTCTTCCTCCTGCTCCCCAGCCTCAGCAGTGCAGGGTGGGGTTAAAGCACCCCAGGCTCTCTGCCCTCCTCTCGGGAGCCCCGAAGAGCTTGCAGGATCTTTGCAAAACCAACACCTGTATCAGCACGAGGCTGAACCCCAGAGGAGCAGCGCCTGGGGTCTCATTTTTGAGGGCGCTTCGGCTGGAAGGGGGACAGGCAGGGGCTGCCATTGCTCTGCTGTGATCTAGATGCCCAGTCTTGAGCTAATCGTGTCCTTGTCCTTCATGCCTTTCCCCTGCTGGTGAAATGAGGGTGGGTATAACCCCTCTGAGGCTCTCTGCAGGGAGTGGGTACCCAAATCCCATCCTGACACAGAGCCAGAAGGGGACCCTCAGGCATCCACTCCCCACACAGTCCCGACCACCTCCGTCATCGGCGCCTGCACAGGCCCTGCATGTCCCTGCCGGGGCGGCGGGGATGGAAATCAGTATGTGCACGGGCTGGCTCCTTCCCCAAAGGCAATGGCTGGGGCGATGGGGAGGGATGGGGAGGCAGCACAGGGGYTCAGTGGGGCTTTTGTCTGCTCCCTGAGCAGTGCCTGGTGTGCTGCACCCATCTGYGCTCCGCACCGGCCCCTGCAGAGCTGTGCGGGTGTGCGTGCCTGCCATAAATATTGATGGGGTGGACTCAGCGCAAGTGTGCCTTTACATACGGCGATTGGGATGTAAATGCTATAAGTACCTGCTGTGTGGGCAGGAGAAAGCAGTGTAGGTGATAGCACCGAGGCTGAGTGCACGGTGGCTTTTTTACAGGGAGGTGGGATCCATCCTGTGCGGGGTGGGGAGGTGGGAAACGGCCGGGTGAGTAACCTCAGGGGTCATAAACCTGTTTGGGGAATCAGCCAGACCCACAGCAAGCCTAAATCTTCCGGCTGAGACTGCAGCGAGCCACCGTGGCTCCCACAGCCCGCTCCCTGCACAGCCACACCAGGATAAACAGCAAGAGGCTGCAGTGCCTCTGTTTAATAATGCATGGCACAGAGGCACCGGACGCACGCCGGGAGTCACGGGGACGAGGAGTCGTCACTGCAGCGCTTGTGGGGGTCCATCCTGGTGTCCCCTGGTGCTCACGGGGCAGCAGGTGGCTGTGGTGTGGTGGTGTGCCGTGGCCCTGGCAGAGCTATGGGGACGTGGACACCTCGGGGCTCTGGGTGGCCCTGAGACTGGGGCTGGGTGAGCAGAGCTTCCTATCGCGGGGCACAGAGCAGCGGCGGCAAAGCCAAGGCACTTGGTCGCGCAGTGGCTGACATCCCGGCTGCACTGGATGCTTCTTAGCTGGAGTCTGGAGCTGGGTCCCTGTCCCCTTGGGCGCTCTCGCTGGGAGATTCAGCACCTCTGTCACTCTCTCTTGCACAGATTTAGGCGTAGATGGTCTTTTTGGGGAGCTCTGGAGGGCAGCACTGGAAGCACCCCTCCCTTTCCGGCATCCTCCTGGGACACCGCCATGCTGGGAACAGCTGGAAGTCGTGGGCTCGGTCCCTTCCTCGACCCATCCYTCCTTCAGCTGCGGCCACTCCGGCTCGCACGCCAGCTGCTGTGCCCGGGACAAGCAGGCGCGTGCTGAGGCCCTGCAGGCACCAGTTCACAACCAGCTCCTGCAAACGGCCCCCCCCGGGGGACGCACGCATCCCTCATTGCGCGCAGTGCCGTGATCCGGCCCTGCCGACCATCTGCCGCAGCAGCTCCCCGCCACCCACTCCCTGGCCCACGCTACGCCCCGCGGCACGGAGCTGGGCAGGGACGGGCTGGGGGTGCCCAGCGCAGCCCCCTGCCCCGCAGGCAGGAGCCYGGCAGGAGGGAGCAGACGGGTCTGCAGGGGCGATGCTGACGGGGCCGTGGTAGTGATGCAGATGGGTCTGCAATACTGATGCCGACGGGGCCGTGGTGTTAATGCAGACGGGCCCGTGATAGTGATGCAGGGGAGCAGGAAAAGCCGCAGCATCAGCCCGGAGCCCCTCTGGCTGCAGGAGTGCTTTGCTGTGCCCATGCAGAGCCGGGCACGGGGAGGGCAGCGGGCAGGAGCCTCCCCTGTCCAGCCAGCAAATACCAGAGCCAGGGAGACCCTCAGGGCATGGCGCCAGCAGAAGTCATCCTGTGAGGGTGGCTCCAGGGGCGGATTTGGCTCATTTTCTCTGTCCCTCACTGGTGAGCTCAGGGGGCCCTGCCACCTGTGGCCCCCCGCCGCCATGGAGCTGCTCCCACAGTCGGGCAGAGCATCACAGCAGAGCCGGTGTCAAGCCACAGCACGAGCCCACCTCCCTCCCTGCCAGCCCCAGCGCTCGTGGCGCGCTCCCACGCCGGCCCCGCGGTGAGACCCACGTTCACACCCCCTGCCCGGTATGGGGGGGATAATGGGGGAGGGGGTGCTGGGGGGGCTGTGACTTGCTGCAGGGGCAGAGCGGTGGCCTCGGCATCCCCAGGGGCTGGACGTGGGTGGCTCTGAGCACCACACGCTCGCCCTGAGCACGGCATAACCCGGGAGTGACCCCGGGTCCCCCTTGACTTGTGCGGTGTCACGGGCGGGAGGGACAGCGGGGTGGCACGGGCTGTCCCTGTGGTTTGCGCGCCCTCACTCTGCTCAGCCGCTGCACTGGGTGGTCCAGCCACAGCCTGAGGCTACAGCACGCTGGTGCCTGTCCCTGTCCCCATCCCTGCCAGGTGCCAGCCCCAACGGGCCGGGGCTGCTCTTCGGAGGCTGCAGCTGCTGCGTGTTTTGTGCTGCCTCTTCCCCTTCTCCCCGCTGCTGTTTTTGTTTTGTTTAAGAGGCTGGCTTACGAATTTTAAACAGGCTCCTGAAAAACCCAATTACCTCCAGGAGACAACCTGATAAAAGCTGCCTAAGTGGCACTGTGGAAATCTCCTTGTGCAGCAGCTGAGGGAAAACCAACATAACAAAGCCTTTGGAAATGGAGTTAACCACTTTTAATCCCTTGGTGCGATGAGAAGGACCAATAATTATTTTCTGCAGAGATGGCAGGGGGGGATAAGTAAAATAACTGTCCTGTGCTAATGGGTGGCAGAAGGCTGGGCTGGCAGTGTCACAGGGATGGGTGCAGGTTCTCAGGCACCCGCTTCCCTCTGCCTGGGAGCTTTGCAAGGGCCCGCAGAGGCTGTGACCTTGCAGGGTCCCTGTGTGGCTGCAAGGCATGGGGATGATGCCAGCAGCAGGACGGGCAGGTACCGCTCGGGGTGTTGCTGGCGGCGGATGCGGTGGGTGATGCGGCAGCGGCAGCCAGCCCCATGCCCTTTCCCCGGACGCCAGCGGGGATCGGAGCAAGTTGGCATCCGCGCTGGCTGCATCCCTGCCACGCTGCCCCCGCGAGCCGGCAYGGAGGCTACTCGCAGGAGTTGGCAACACTGAGAGCTTCCTCCTCCATCTGGCCAAGGCACTGCCCCCCTGTCCCTCCCATCTCTCCCCGTCTCTTCCCTTCCTGCCTCCCCCGGCAGCTCCAGGCAGCCACCCGGCAGGTGACACTGTCCAGGACGATGCCAGGGGACAGCTGTGCCCAAGGAGTGCCCCTGCCAGGCGCAAGCAATCTCCCAGCACCAGGAGCATCCTCCAAACACCTGCCAGAGCCAGTTCAGCTCTGGGACTGCAGGGGTCCTCTGGGCCCATCCCCATTCTGGGAGCAGGGGTGTCCGCAGGGGTGTGTGGCGCAGGAGGACGGAGGCGATGCCCAGGGCTGGTGATGAGCCCCCGGCTGCCCTTCCCATGAAGCCTGGCTGGCAGGGCAGAGTTGAGCACCTGCCAGCCCATCGGCTGCAGTTGCGCTGCCAGCACCAGCAGCTGGAGTGCCGGGGTGGTTGGCCATAGCACACGTGAGCCTCATGCTTTGCGCGGCAGCAGGGATGGGGGCTGCTTCGCCCACCTCCCCCCGGCCACCCCGCACCCCGCATGGGGTCCCACACTTGGAGACAGCACTCCAGGCCACCAAGCCCCAAGGAGGGCGAGCCCGGCTTAGCACTGGGTGCTGGCACAAGGGACGGCCCTGCCGGCTTGGCCACAGCTCATACTGGGAGCAGTCCCCGGGCACGCTGGGAGCTACTGGGGGAGGATGTGCTTAATGAGCCAAGGCATCTCCAAAGATTGAAAGACTCAAGGACCCATCCCAGGAACAAAAGGAGGCGTTTGTCAGGCGCTGAGAGACAGGCTCGTTAATTCCTCCTGGCTGTCATACTTATCTGTAATGAATTTGTGCTCCGCTGTATTATTTTTAATACAATAGGAGCGGTGCCACCCGCCCACCGCCCGGCTACCGGGAGCGCTGACGTCAGCGCCTGGAGCAGGGCTGCTGCAGGATGGATGGATGGGCCAAGCGCAGGCCTGTCCCGCTGCCCACGTGCCTGTCCCACCAGATCCTGGTGGGCAGAGCGGGGCTGGGTGTGAGGGCAGGAGGCATTTCTTCTGTGGAGGTGGAAAAAGGAGTTGTTGGTCGATGCCGCGGCAGAAGGAGGCTGCAGGCTTGGGGCTGGCAGAGACGGGGTGTGCCAGAGGGTATTTGGGGGAGTGGTRAGAGGGGGTGAACAAGAGGGCCATGTCCTCAATGTGTTGTCCCTGTGCCAAGACCCATCTGCGGCAGCGGCTGTGCGTCGGGGCAGGAGCTGGCAGTGGGTGCACACACACAGGTCTGCCAGTGCTGCGTCCCTGTAGAGGTGCTGGGCTGGCACAGGCATGGTGCAGCTCYGGCCCCCCCAGCTGTGGGATGGCTCCCCACTGCTGCCCCACATCCCACATCGCCCCCCTCCTCCCCACAGCAGCCCCAGCAGTGCCCAGCAGCACCAGCAGCATCTCTGCAGCCTGCACTGCCGGGCTTGTGGGGGCAACTGCAGCCCGTCCCAGCTCCCCACAGCCTCCTGCATGCAGCGGGGAGGGTCCCCGAAACAACCCCACACCCAGACCCTCTCCAGCAATTTTCCAGGCCATAGCCGCGAGCATCCCCGCAGGGCTGCTCCTCCACAGCCTCACCATCAAACACCAGCTATCCCCAAAGCCTGGCTCAGAGCACCACTAATCTGATGTGCAAAGGGCTCATCTTGTTTCTAATAACCCAGGGCTGGATTAATTAAGAGGCACCGGCAGCCCCTCTGCAGGGTGGCAGGGCTGGCGGTGGGGCGCACGCCCATCCCCAGCACCTCTCTGTGCACTGGGACAAGGTCGGGAGACCCGGGGGAGCCCTGTCCTGCAGCCAGGGAGGGCAGGAGGGGCTGCAGGAGCACGTCTCCCTTTGGGCAGGCGTAGGGGGGACCGGGCAGGGTGGTGACCCCCATTTCCTTCCTGGGGACCCTGAGCTCTGTGGGCATCATGGCTGTGCAGCCCCTCCCAGCATCTCCTGCCTGAGCACCCCCCGCCTGCCGTGGGACCCCCCGGAGGGGCAGCACCAAAAATCCAAAGCTGGGGCCTCCGAGCAGCAGCTGTTGGCGGAGGGGGCGAGATGATTTATCAGGGACTTTAAACTCCCGCAGCCGCCCTGCACTGCTGCAGAGGGGGACGGGGTGCTGCAGATCGGGATGCCGGGTGAGGAGCCGGGGGGTGCGGGACTGGGGGGGCACAGCTCTCCAGTGGCCCCGACTGATTAATGCCTCGTTTCGCCCGTTAATTGCCGCGGAGGTGAATCATTAACCCCGCGCAGGACTCGCTCCCCCCCCATCCCTCCGCTGCGGAGCGCGGGGGGGGAGGTTCGGGGGGCCCCGTCTGCATCCTGGAAAGCGGTGCGGGGCTCCCCGGGGCCCCCCCCGGGGCCCCGGGACGTTTCGCCGGGGGTCGTGCGGCGTTTCCCGGGGGTGTGGGGGGTGTGG
>JAYKAV010003155.1:259328-326173 GCA_035582835.1 Phoebastria nigripes | reverse complement strand
CGGGTGTCCCCTACGTCCCGTGCCCCTGCTGTCCCCCGCCCTCCCGGCGCCCCCCCGTGTCCCCTGCGTCGCTGCAGCTCGTGCGGCCCCGGTGTCCCGGCGCCTGCCGGTGACCCCCGCGTCTGCTGTGTCCCCCCGCGTCGCCCGTGTCCCGTCACCCCCCGGTGTCCCCCACCTACCCCGGTGTCGCTGCGACCCCCCCCACGCGACCCCGCTGTTCTGGTGCCCCCCCCGTGTCCCAACGGCCCCTGCTGTCCCCTGCACCCTCCCTGCGGCCCCAGTGTCCCGGCTCCCCCCGGTGTCTCCACGTCCCCTGTGTCCTCTGAGCCCCTCCTGCGGCCCCAGGGCTCAGCACAGTACTGCCTGGAGGAGCCCACCCCACGGTGCCGCGGGGTGCCCCGGGGCTGGGAGCAACAAACTTCCCTGGGTCCCAGTTCATGGAGCCCCCCCACAGCCCAGCAGGGTCCTGGGGAGCTGGTGTGGGGGGACCCACGAGGCTGCGGCACCCACAGGGCGCACGCACGCACACACGCACACATGCTGCAAACTGCACACCCAGGCTGTGAGCACAACCTGCAGCCCACACACACACACAGGGCACGCGGGGGGCACGGGCACACACACCCCCCTCCCACATGCGCGCACACATGCACCACACACATGCGCGCGCGTGCACACACACCGCCTGCAATCCCCCACATGCACACACACGCAGAGCATGCAAACAGCCTGCAACACCCCCACACGTACACACACGCGGCGCAGTCTGCAAATTTGTGTGCGCACTCCCCTGTACAGCCTGCAAACCCACGGACCTGCATACACAGCCCCCCCACACGCACTAACACAGCCTGCAACCCCCCCCCAGTGTGCAAACACATACACGCAGCACAGACACGCAAACACAGCCTGCAAACCTCTGTGCACGCGCGCGCRCACACACACACMCCCCTTGCAAGCTCTTGCACACACATCCACAGAGCTTGCAAACCCCCAAACTCACGCACGCAAACACTCAAAGCTTGCAAACAGGCTGCAAACCTGCACACGCAGCTTGCAGCCCCACAAACTTATACATGCGCGCGCGCGCACACCCCCCATGCAAACACAGCCTGCAGCCGCCCGCAAACACACCTCTTGACCAAACAGCCTGCACATACAGCTCACACACACACAGAGCGCATGCAAACACGGTGCACGCACACGGTCCGTCCTGCCCATGCAGTGCCCCAGCACGCTGTCACCCATCCCCAGCACCCCACAGGGATCACACACAGAGTCACAGGTTGCTGCCTACAACCCCTACAGCCCCCACGCACTGTCACAACCTGCCAACAGCCTCTCCTCCATCCCTCTGCAGAGCACATGCATTGCGAGACACACACACACACACAAACATATACATGCACACACAGCACCCTGTGTCCGGCTGCACCACACTGGCATCCCCAGGCAGGGTCTGTCCCCCCACCCTCAAAGCAGGGGCACACAGTGTGTGGTGGTGTGGTGGGTCCCCATCCTGCCAGCCCTCAGGCAGCACCCCAGAGCTCCCAGGCTCCTGCTGCCCCACCGAGGGCACTGCTGGGGTGGAAAGTCCCTCCGCAGGTCCCCAAGCCCAGTGGGGATGTGGGGAGGGTGCCGAGGGGAGCAGGCACTGCCAGCAGGCAGATCTGCCCACCCTCTGCCTGGAGACCCCAAAAGCTCCCTCTGCCCATCCTGGAAGGCATTTGGGGCTGGAGACACAGAGGGTGCATCCTGCAACCTGAGGGACCGTCCTGTCCCTCATGCCTGGGCAGTGGGGACCCTGGGCAYAGCATCCCCGACCACGTCCCTCTCTGCCCACGCAGGTGGCCCTGGTCGGCGAGCCTGGACGGCAGTGGATGAGCGCTGGGCACTGGCCTAGCCGCACGTGCACACCGGCACCATGGACTTCGTCATGAAGCAAGCGCTGGGCGGTGAGTGGGTGCTGTCCCCCCTCAGTGTCCCCCCTCCAGGAGCGATGCTGGCCTGGCACCCCGGGGAGCATGGTGGGAGGGACATGGCGGGGGGACGGAGCCATGGGGAGAGCCACCGGCAGCAGGGAGCTGCTGCCGGAGCCCTCCGGGGCTCCTGTTCCCAGCACCGGCGGCGCCTGGCTGGGGAATCCCAGCTCTCCCRCCGCTAAGTGGGATTCCCCAGCGGGTCCCCTGGGTGCCAGCACCGAAGGAGCTGCCGGCGTCTCCCCCGGCTGATGCTGAACTAAGGCAGCGCAGCCAGCCCGCAGCACTCCCCATCCCCGCAGCCTCCAGAGCCTGTCTGCAGCCAGCTCCGGTGCGGGTGACCCTCGGAACGTCCCAGGTCGTCCTTGCTGGGGGGCTCCATGCCCTCCCTGCCTCTGCAGAGGCTTCAGCAGCCAGTGCTGGGCTGCAGCACCCTTGGGGACCAGCCAATGGTCTTGTGCTGCGCAGGGGCCACCAAGGACATGGGGAAGATGCTGGGGGGTGAGGAGGAGAAGGACCCTGACGCACAGAAGAAGGAGGAAGAGAGGCAGGAGGCCCTGCGCCAGCAAGAGGAGGAGCGGAAAGCCAAGCACGCCCGCATGGAAGCCGAGCGGGAGAAAGTCCGGCAGCAGATCCGTGACAAGGTGGGCACAGGCCTCCCCTGCACCCACCCCTGCCCATGGCACCCAGGGTGGGGCTGGGACAGGCAGCCAGCATGGCCGGGGAAGAGGGTGGCCCGAGGCGGTGGTGATGGGCATGGAGCAGTGTGGACAGCACCCGCTGCCTGCCCTGCTGAGGGCCTGTGTCCTTGCAGTATGGGCTGAAGAAGAAGGAAGAGAAAGAGGCGGAAGAGAAAGCTGCGCTGGAGCAGCCGTGTGAGGGCAGCCTGACGCGCCCCAAGAAGGCGATCCCAGCGGGCTGTGGGGACGAGGAGGAGGAGGAAGAAGAGAGCATCCTGGACACCGTCCTCAAGTACCTGCCTGGCCCGCTGCAGGATATGTTCAAGAAGTAACAGCACCGTCAACCCTGCCATGGGGTGCTGGGGCACGGGCGCCCTCTCCCCTCTGATCCCTCCATCAGTTCCCTTGGCTCCGGGGGGGGGCGGCCCCGCACCCCCTCCTGCCCTTTTCCCGACCAGACCAAAAACCCGCCCCGTCCCGTCCAGGCAGGGCCCCCCTCACCACACCGTGCCAAAGGGGAGCGGCCCTGGCCGGACAGGGTGAACCGGGACCAAATGCACTGATGTAACCTCGCGGCAGGCTGGGGGCACCCCAGGCCCTACCGGCACCCCCGGGGTGGCTCCCCGTGCCCCCTGCCCTGCCCCTCCTGCCCTCCCAGGGGACCCTGGCAGGCCTCCGCTCGCCTGCCCTCGTCCCCAGCACTGCCATCCCCCTGCCCTGTCCCACCCTGGGCCAAGCCCAAAGCACAAAGCCAGGCGCCCTGCCCGCAGCTCCCCCAGTCCCCGGGCACGGGGGTCCCCCGGGGCTGCCCGGTGTGCCCCAGCATCGGGGGGTTGGAGGGGACCCCCCCCTCCCTGCATCTCTGGCCCCATAGTTAAAGCCATATCAGTTAGACTGCAATACTTCAGCACCGGGAGGAGCGGGCGCCACGCTCCGCCGACCATGTACAAAGGCACGTGCGGGGCAGGGACACCCCTGCCTCGTCCCCCCCGCCCTGTCCCCACTGCTCGCTCGTCCGTGTCTTGGCCCCGCTGGCCCCTGTTCTTGCATTAGTGTCTCTGTGCCAGGGTGCGCCCCATCGCTCCATGCGTCCTCGTGTCCGCTGCTCACGCTCCCACCCCCCGAGTCCCCACTGTCTGCAGGGCCACCCGCAGCGCTAAGCCGAGAGCCCCTCACCGCGCTGCCGGGGCCCCCGCTCTGCCCCCTGCAATAAAGCCAGCACAGGGCCGAGGGCTGCCGGGCCAGTCCCGGGCTGGGAGTGCCCGGCTGCCCCCCACCCAACACTGGACACACGGGTCCCCTGGGCCTGGGAAGGGATCCCTGGGCAAGCACCCCAGGTATGTCCCAGGAGCTGCTGCTTGCACCCCAACAGGGGGACACGGGGGCACGCCCTCACCCCGGCCCGCCCTTGCCACACCATGCTTCCCTCTCCCTGTGCTTCCTCCGCCATAGCCCCCAGCTGCTCACCAGGGCCCTCCCCGGCAGGTGGTGGGCAGCTCGGGGCCCCGCAGACATGCTGTGACCATCCTGCTCGAACTAGTCTTTGACAAACTAATAAAATAAAGGGATTTGTACATTGCTCCGGCCTCTTCTCAGCCGTTGCTTCCCTGGGGCCCCGCACCAGCTCTCTCGCCCCTCCATCCCCTTCAGGGCTAAGACCTGGCAGCTCATCACACTAGGGGAGGCCACAGGGCCCACCCTGGGCAGCACCCAAACCAGGCTGCAGGTGAAGGGAGAGGCCACACACAGCTCCCAGAGCCCCGCTCAGTCCAGCTGCCTCCCCACACCCCCATGTCCACCCTGCAGGCGCCTTCTCCGGGGTTGGGGACAAGGTAAAAGGGATGGGTGCTGGTGGGCCCCCGTCCTACAGACATGGCAAGGGGGCTTCTGCCCCTTTCCCCTGACTCTGGGACTCCCCTCACAGAATGACTGGGGATACCCCTGGGGTACAAGGGCTGTTTCTGGTGGGGCACAGCCTTCTGCCCCCTCCAAGAGCAGGGGCACGAGGCTACAGGCAGGCCCTGGGCAATAGGACACCTTGTGCCAGCGAGGCAGGGCCCCTGGCAGTGCCCAGGCTTGGCACAGCCCTGGAGGCCTCCATCCGGAGCCAGCCTCAGCTTCGACTGATTTGCCATCATTTACCACAAAGAGCTCAGCTGTTACCCAGGCGGCATCAGCAGAGCAGTCACCTGGAAAAGCTTCTGTCAGAAGAAAATATTAGGGTAGGAAATGATAGAGATCTTGCAGGCAAGGTCTCCATCGCAGGCAGGCTGCGCCCGCACCTCCTCTGCAGTGACAGTGTCCCCTGTGACCCAGCGTTCCAGGGGGAGAAGCAAGCCCCACAGCTCTCCCTGGGGAGCAGGGATGGGGAAGCGCTGGCAGGGGCACGGGAAGGGCTCTGCTCGGGGCCGGTGGCCGTGGCGTGGGACAGATGGCATCTTCTGCTGGGGCCACGGCCGTGTTCCATCCATGCGGGGTGCTGCCAGGCAGGGGCAGGGTTACGGGAATGGGACAGGTCCCTGCAGCTGTCCCCGCCCTCTGTGCAGTGTCCCCGGTATCGCGTGTCCCCAGCGTGGGGGCGCAGCGCCCCCTCGTGGGGGCGCAGCGCAGGACAGGAGACAGGGACAGTGGGGACAGGCAGTGGGGACAAGGGGGACAGCCCCTCAAGACAGACCCCTCAGCCAGGGCCTTGCCATGGCCAAGGGGAAGGAGGCAGGGGAAGGGAGAGGAGCTCGCAGGAGAGCCGCTCGGCACCACGCTGCTTCCCCCCTTCTGCCCCCACAGCAGCCACAAGCACCTTCATTATGGAAGAGGATTTATCAAAATTAGAAAAAACAACCACACATACAAGCAGCGTATGTCTGAACAAAGACCAAAAGCACACGAAAGGCTGATCATAAAAAAAAAAAAAATGAGTAAAAAAAGGCAAAAAAAAAAAAGCCCCAGCTGGGAAAACATCCCCCAGCTCACATCCCCCCACCCTCCCCTCGCTGCCCCAGTGCGGGGAAGGGACACGGGGTGTCTGGGAGGGGAAGGGGCAGGCTGGGCTCCCAGGGCTGCCCTCACCACCAGGCCGTGGGACAGAAGGGGATGGTCACCTAGCTTATCACTGCTGGGGAGCCTGGAGCTCCTCCCTCAGGAGGCTCCTCAGCAGTCACCTTCAGTGACTGACTTTCTTTGGCCGCTTGCCTTTGGAACAAGCCCCTCCATGTCCCAGAGAGGAGGTGGCGGCAGCCCTGAGATGGCGAGAGGGGCTCTGCTAGCACCACCTCCCGTCCTCCCCAGCACACAAGCTGCTTCTTTTATAAATGCTCCCGAGAGCAGTACGCACAGAGCTGAGCCAAAGGTCGCAGCACTGCCAAGCAGGCAAGGAGGGGAGCCATCTCCTTACCCCATCCTACACTAACTAAGCACTCTCCCATCCCCGAGAGCAGGGAAGCGTTGCCTCCCCCCTGTGTGGTTTCATTAGGAGTCATTGGGGAGCCCAAAGAGCTTGACGGTGCCTGCCTCCCGGCTGCTGTCGTATTTGCCATCTTTGTCATCACAGGCGAAGGCCAGCAGCGGCCTCTTCGGGTGCCAGGCCACTGTGAAGGTGGGGGACTCGCACTGCACCTCCCAGAGTTTCTCTCCTGCATGGAAAAGGGGCCATGTCAGCCTGGAGAGCCTCCAGCYCTCCGCTGCACGCTGCCCTGTAACGCACACCAGAGCCAAGCACCTGCTTTTACTCTCCCGCACAGGGCAGACGAGGAACAAACACTGCTTCAGCGCCTTTTAATCACCTGGTGACAAGGCACAGACATGACATGCATGTCTACCACAGACTAACAAGGCAGAGGCTCCCCCTCACGGCGCTCTGCTCTGCACAGCCAAGCTCTTCCTTAGCAGACCGATATTCCCTGTGCCCTCCCAGCTCCACCAGCACTTCTCCATCCAATTCCCTCCTTGCTGTTCCCCAGAAGGAAACCGTTACCTGTCTCCACCTCTGCAATGTCAATGAAGTGATCTTCTGATGCTGATGCCAGCATCTTCCCATCATGGCTAAAGCTCAGCGTCCGCACAGGCCAGTCAAGCCTGCAGCAACAGACCAAAGCAGACAGTGAGCCATCTCCCGCACCGTCACTGGAGAGGGGAGGCAAACGACTTCGGGACAGTACTACCTACCTTGAGAAGCACCTCACACACACCAGTTCATCCACATCCCAGAGGCTGACTAACGCGTCAGCACTGCCCGTGGCAAAGTACTTCCCCATGGGATCAAACTTGATGCAGATGCAGTTTGAAGGATGAGCGTTGATGGACTGAATGGGCTTCAGCTCCGGGTAGCTGCGGAGATGAAGGGAGAGGGCAGGAAGCAGTGAGAGGAGTGTAGGGCTCATCTACAAGCAGGGCAGGCTTGGAACTGGGACTGAGTAAACCAAGCTGGTGCAGGGCCATGCTCTTGGAAACCTTGAGTGCTGAGTGAATGAGGCAAAGCATCAGGGCCACTTTTGGGGAGCCCAGCCCAGAACTGGGGCAACCTCAGCTCCAGACAAGTTCGTTCCCACCAGAGAGCTGGGAATCGCTGGGGTGTGGGACTCRGGTTCCCCAAAAGCAGCAAAGGGGCTTGCAGACTGATGTCTGCCTCAGCCAGCCCAGCTATCCTGCCCACCCGCTGCCATGGGCGCCTACCTGAGGATGTTGATGCAGCCGTTCCCGTTAGTGAGGAAGAACATGTTGTTATCGTTGTTCCAGGAGATCTCATTCACCTCAAACTTGAACTGTTCCTCAGCTTTGGAGCGATGCGTCTTGGCATCAATGAAAGTGACCACGTCATCCTTGTTCCCCACTGCAATGGTCTGTCCGTCAGGGCTCCAACAGATGTTGATGTTCTCCCCTGGAGGGACAGAAATGCAGCAGGTCCCGTTTCCACTCAACAATCCACAGCAGCCATGAGTTAAGCAGGCAGGCGGCTTTCATTCCTGATCCAAGGCCACAATCTGTTCCACTAACTCCAAACCACACCCAAATGGGAAAGACTGCCAAGTCTGCAGTCTAACACACAAACCCTATACAGTAGCTGTCCAGCAAATACATACAGTTATTGAAAATTAAACTTAACAGAACCACAGCTTCAAGCCAACATGACTACATCACTGCCCTTCCCATTTCGGCCAAGATGGGACCACAGCAACCACCAAACAAGCTCAAAGATCCTCTTAACCCAGTGATCTTCAAGATCCAGAAAAAAGCAGAAGCCAACAATAAATACATACGAATGACAGTAAGAACAAGGCAATTTTCTGTTTGCCATCTTACAATGCCATTTCCAGCCTCAACAATTCAAAATTGGAGATTTCCAAGGGCAGAGATGGTATCTGGGTTAACCAGCCCATGAATTCGAATAATCGCTTTCTGAATCCACGCAAAGTTTTACTTCCACCATGGCTCTCTGCAAACACGCCTTTCCCCAGTCTCCAGCCTTGCGGCCCACAGACTCCAGACACAAGTACACAGGACATTTTAACAGCCAGCATCATATTTCAGTAGTTTCTCCAGTCCTGACAGCAGAGTAAATCAGCCCTCGCGTTCACTGCTGCTCCTTACAGACGAGTGCAACACAAAGATAAAAGCAGTCAGCAAAGGTGCCCCGATCGCCAACACCTACACAAAGGGTCCAAAGCACTGTGCCACTGCAGACGGGTCCCACATGGCAGAAGTTCTGCCAGGACCCAACAGCCCTCCCGGGAAGGCAGGGGCTCACCTTTTGTATTCACAGTGGCGATGCACTTGGTGGTGCGGACGTCCCAGATGCGGATGGTTTTGTCCCCGGATGCCGTGACGAAGAGGTCAGGGTTGCTGGGGTGCCAGCAGAGCTGATCCACACTGTCCCCGTGACCCCGGTAGTTGTTCTCCTTCACCTGGAGGGCAAGGACAGCCATTCATGGGAGGGATGAGCCCAGCCCTACACCGGTCCTGCCCTGGATCCCAGTATGCTGCACCCCGCTCCGCTGCCGGTTACCAGATGGGGCGGGAGCCCAGCCCAGCGCCCCACAGCCATTTCAGTCACGCTCCCCACCCACAGCCGGCCGGGATGGAGGAGCCCTCCCCACCTCCCCAGCCAGGCACCAGCTCCAGTCCCGGCTCCCTGGCCCCAGCACCGGCCTGTAAGGTCCGTGGCGACGCTCCTCTTACCGGTACAGACCCGAGTCGCCGCTTCCAAGCCTRGTACCGACCACCGGGGCCCACTCGCGGCTCGAGCCACCTGTCTGAGCATCCGGGCCCGGCGGGGGTCTCTGGCACCGCCCTGGTAACGGCCCGAATCACCAGTCCCAGCCCAAGGGCTCCCGGGGTGCCCCGGTACTGGCCCGAGTGGCCGCTCCACGTGTCCCCCGGGGCCCGATACCGAACGGCCGCCCCCCGCCCGTCCGGTGCCAGAGGAGCTCACCAGCCGGTCCTTCTCGAGCAGGAAGACGCTGGCGGTCTTGTCGAAGGAGCCGGAGGCGAGGCGGCGGCCGCAGCAGCTCCAGGCCACCGAGTGCACCTTGGCGCCGTGCGCCGGGAACTCGCGGCTCCGCGTGTTGGCGCGGAACAGCTCCTGCATGGCCTGCACGTAGGGGGACAGCGCCATGGCGGCGGCGCCGCGCCGCGACCCGGGCCGCCGCCGCCACCACTGCCCCGCCCCGCCGCCGCAACTGACGCAGCTTCCGCCGCTCCCCTAGGCCCGGCCCGGCCCGCGGCCCGAGCGCTGCCGCCGCCGGCCCGTGGGGGGCGGAGCCGCCGCCCGCCGCGAAGATGGCCGACAGCGTCGTCCTCATAAGCGACTCGGACTCTGAGGGCAGCCGCTCGCCGACGCTCCGGCGCCTGTGCTGCCGCCGCCCGCTGCCGCGCGCGCTGCCGCCGCCCGCGGTGAGTCGGCGGCCCCCGGGGCGGGGCGGCGGGGCCTCCCGCCGGGCGCGGCGCCGCCTGCCCCTCACAAAGATGGCGGCGCTTCCGCCGCGGCCGTAGGCGCGGGCGGGGACGGGAGCCGCGCAGGGACATGAAGCCTCGAGGGCCGCGAAGGGGCGCAGCGTGTGTCCCGGGCCGGGCGGGGGCGGCGGGCCCAGAGCCCCCGCCGTGTGTTCCCTCACAGGACAGTCCTGGCCCCGGCCCCATCCCCCAAGGACCCCCCAACCTCCCCCAAGAGCGCTCGGGTCCCCTCGGCCACCTCGCTCCAGCAGAGGCCTGGTCCCCAAGCGTGTCCCCACGGGGGTCCCAGCCCCCTTGGCCACATCCCCCCCAGGAAGACCCCAGCCCCCAGCCCCCGGCCATGGAGTGTCTTGGTCCTCTCGGCTGCACGTCGAGGAGGGTCCCAGCCCGCCAGGGCTCAGCCCTGGGCACCCTGCTGGGTACAGCCCTCCGGCGGAGGTCCAGCCCCGGGCCGTGATGGGACAACCACCGTCCCCCTCACCTGGGCCACCCCGTGAACGGGGGGGACAATGGGCCGGTGCGGCAGCGGTTCAGGGCACGAGGCCACCGGCGAGGCACAGCCCTGGGCGGGGGGGAACGGTCTGTCCACCCCCTGCACCGGGCGCCGTTGGCCCCAGTTCCGATGCAGCTTTCAAACACCGGCAGTTCCCCGGCATCCGGTGCAGCAGGGCTGGCTGGAGCCAGGGCAGCCTCCAGCCCTCCTCGGCTCCACCGGCTTCCCAGAGCACGCGAGGCCTGCTGGGTTTTGCCGCCTCCCCAGGCTACAGGCAGGCCCTCCTTGGGAAAGGCAGCAGGTCTGAGTCAGGGGAAAAAAATGGATTTAAATTGTCCGCAAAACGTGTTCCTGCTTTGAGACGCTGAGGGGTTTTTTTTTCCAAGAGCAAACAGGCTCTGACCCCTCCCGGGCACGTCGAGATCCTGAGAAGTGCCGTGTCCTGCCTGCCGGTGGTGCGGACACAGCTGCCTTCCCTTGCCTGCTCCTGCTGCCCCTCGGACAGGCGCGTCCTTGGAGCTCTGGGTGCTGCATCACCCAGCGAGTCCTGGATGGGAGTCCCCAAAGTCTCAGGGCTGCTGTAGCTCTGGCTTGGTGCCATGGATGTGAAGGTAGCTCTGTTCCACACCACTTGTGTCTGTGTAGCGGGTGAGGTCGTGCCGTCGGGGTGGGGGTGCCGAGGTTCGGATCCTGCGCTGCTCCTGCCAGCGCCGGGCAGGAGCCCATGGGGACGGGGGAACAGGAGCGCTTGCTGTGCTCCCCTTGCCATCCCCGGGCACCCCAGCAGGGCTGGCATTTCCCCATCCCGGGAGGGAGCTGAGCAGGCAGCCAGGCCCGCTCTGGGCCAAGGCAAGAAGTGTTTGAAGCAGAGAACACAGCCGTTTGCCATAAGGAGCCCCAGGGGGAGCGGGAGGTTTGTCTCTGCCAGGAACAGGGAAAAAGAGCCCAGGTCAGGCTCGGGCTCAGCCATACTGCCGGGGCAGGCCGACACTAGAGCTCGGGGCTGCTACCCCGCAGGCTGCCCCATCCCCTCAGCCAGGCAGTGGGGTCTTTGCCCCTGGTTTCTCTTCCTGGGCTGGTGCCAGTGAGCCCCTTTTCTCTCTTGGGCTGGGGCGATAGTGCCACCATAGTGCCAGCAGAGGTCCCCGGCAGGGGAGGACTGAGGCACCCAGGTGCCACTGTCGCTGACAGTGCTGGCCCCTCTGTCCCCACAGGAGATCATTGATCTGACCTGCGAGGACAYGAGCACAGACCCGGCGCCGTGGAGCAGCCTCACCATCATCGACCTGACGGAGGACACATGCAGCCCTCCCCGCAGCCCTCCCCACGCCACCGGCTGGGCTGACCAGGACCCCGGGCAGGTGCCTGCTGCTCCGGCAGCACACACATCCCATCCCCGGCTCTGCTCCACCACAACACAAGAAAAGGAGGTGACGGCGGGGCCAAGCCCTGCAGCAATCTGGCACAGCGCTCCCACAGAGCCTGGTGCCACCACGGACGCAGCAGAAAGTGTGGAGAACTGGAGCTGCTTCTCTCCCACCTCCAGTCGCCGTGGCTCCTCCTGCAGCCCGGAGCAGAACTGCAGCACGGAGCAGAACTGCAGCACCACCACTTTTAACAGTGACTTGGGCTCCCTGGCCAGCATGCAGCTGGACTCGGACCTGGTGTCCCTGTCCCCCTCCAGCCTGGACAGCAGCAGCAGCTGGAGAGCCGGTGGCCCAGAGGAAGAGACTCCCCACCTCTGCCAGCAAAGGGAGCTGCCCCCGAGGCTAAGCCCTGCCCCAGCCATCCCCACAACCCCAGGGAAGGCCCAAGGGCCTTTGCCGGAAGCAGGTGACTTACCACCATACGAAGCAATCCAGCAAGTGACCTCAGCCAGGACCAAGGCTGACAGCAAGGCCTGGCTGAACAAACTGCACTATTTCAGGAGGAGCGGAGTCCAGCACCTCTTCCTCCAAGGCGTAGCACCCAACAGGGAAACACAGCAGGTAAATGGGGTTCAGAGCAGCCRCTGCCAAGCCCAGACGGAGCCTGTTCAGAGCAGCCCCTGCAGTAGAGGATGGAGCAGGGGCAGCCCCTGCTCTGCTTCCCCTTTCAGGGGAAGCTTTGCCAGGCAGTTGGGATCTCTGGTTATTGTAGTTCCCTTCACGGTGGGCCCCACATCACAGCTGGGTTCCTCTGTGTTGGGGGGATCCGGCTTTCACCCATTGCCTTGCCTTGCACACAGCAGAAACCTGAGCTCATCCCCAGCGGGAAGCTGAGCATGGTGCACACCACCATGGAGGAGAACTTCCTGGAGGGGACCTTGCATTTCCTGAGCGAGTTCGTCTCCCGCCAGCACTGTCCCCCCAAAGAAATCATCTCCCACCTGATCAGACAGATCCTGTTGAACCCCCACCAAGGGGAGATCCTGAAGGACACCTACATGCTGCTGATGAAGATCCAAATGTACGTGTTCCCTTTGCCACGGTGCCCTGGGGCTGGCTTGGTGCTCCTGGGGGCCTGGCCAGCATAAAGGTTATTCTCTGTGGTCCTCACCCACAGAACAGGGAGCGATTTCCCCTGTAAACCAGGATGATCCTCCTGCCCCTGCCTCCTGTTATCAGCCCAGGCACACCCTGGGCTGTCTGAGGGTGGGTCAGGACCATTGCTGGCCCAGACAGCAGCCGTTAAACCCCCAAGTGGATGGAGGATGCGGGGGCGAGAGAGGCAGGGGATGCTGAGACAAGAGGGAAAGCAGCTCCAACTATATCATGAGCGTGCTTTAATCATTTAGTAGCAAGCCCTCACGGTGCAGGGATGGCCTGTGACACCAGGGAGCCCTCTAGGACAGAGGAGTGTGTTTGCCTTCCTCCTGAAGAGCAGATCTCATTCTTCACTGCTGTGACATGGCAGAAACACCTTCCCTGGGCTGCAGCAGGGGCCATGGGCTGGAGGTGGCTGGAACAGTTCCCCCGCTGCCTTCAGGGTTCCCACAGAGAGTCACAATGTTTTGTGAGGCCATGGGCCCAGGAGTGCCAATGCTCTCCATGGAGTACAGCCCCAGTCAGGTGCTTCCAAAAAAATTAACGTGGTCAGGGGAGGAGAAAGGGAGAGGGCAAAGCTAGAGAGGAGAAGGCAGGGCAGGCCCCTGAGCAAGTGGGGCYGGGGGAGGGCCAGGGGCTGCCATGCCTCCAGGCAGATGGTCGGGCAGTTCAGCACAAATGGACAGTGCTGTCCTTGCAGGCTCCATCCAGCCAACGCCGCCACAGTGGGATGGGACTGGACGCTGCTGAGATACATCATGGAGGACCAGGTACTTGGCACCGCGTGTGTCACATGAGGCAGGGATCATCCAGTACGTGGTGCCTGAGGGTAAGCATTGCCCCAGGGCTTCATGGCCGTGCTCTGCTGCAGAATGGGCCAGTCCAACATGCAGTTTTATTGCAGCCGCTGAGGGCAGCAAATGCCAGTTGGGTCTCCCGCTTCTATCCGCAGTGCTCCCTAAGCTGCTGCACAGCTGTAGGCAGGTTGTCTCATCTGAAGACACAGCAACAGACAAAGCCTCTGTGGGCCACAGCCCTAGTGCAATGGTAGAGCAGGTCCAGCCAAGCCCCCAGGGCATTGCCTGAGCCAGGCAGCCCCTCTTGGAGCTACTCCTCAGTCATGTACGTCAGCCCATTCCCGAGACAGCCAAATTCCCTGGTACTCCTTGCCCTGCGGCTCCACCAGGCTCATACTGTCTCCATCTGCCCTCAGGAGAAGCCCCCTGGCCGGCTCCTCTTCCTGCAGTATGTGGTACAGACCCTGGAGGACGACTTCCAGCAGAACCTGAGGTTGCGCCTGCTGCAGAAGTCGATTGCCAAGAAAGTGCTTTCGTGTGACATGTGCTTCAACAATGTCAAGTAAGGGACGCCTCCTCCTTTCCTATTCTCTAACCAGACACTGAGAGGCAGGGGCTCAGGGAATGCTTGTCGAGACTCCAGGTCAAACTTTCAGACTTTCCAGGAAACAAGCCTGGGAGACAGAGGAAAGTGTAGGGCCCAAGTATAAAGAACAGGAGCAGGTTTACAAAAGCAAACCACCAGAGATGATGCAAGGCATTTCCAGCCACAACCTAGCGGGCTTTTCCCAGGAACGAGGTCAGATTTGCATTGCTCAGGACAGGACTGAGAAGGAGGCAGTCCTGTTGACAAGCGTATAAATCTACTGCTCAAGAGAGCTACTCCCTAGCCTGTCCAAGCAGATGGGACATATTCTTCATCCTTGGGGCCTTTCCTTGAGCTCCAAGTGGATCTAGAGGTCAGAATGCAGCAAAACCAGGCCTGTCCTGTTTCTGTCCCAGGGAGGTGGTCGAATGGTTGGTTGCAGCAGTTACAGGAGTCAGGTTCTGCCAGCCCCAGGAGCAGCCGCAAGAGATTACATCCTCTTCAGCAGAAGCAAGGGCCGAACACAGCTCATCTGCACCATGGCTGTCCAGCACTGACCAGGCAGAGGTGGCTCCACCAGCTTTCTTCGCCCAGAAGTAAGCCCCAGAAGTCCTGACTCCCTGCTGGCAGTATCATGGGGCCTAAGTCAGGGAGAAGCCAGAGTCTCTCCCTGTCAGGTCAGGGAAGCCAGGCTGTACCTGAAGTTCTCCTTTGGGGTAGACATACACTTGGTGAGCAAGAGGCTTCCTCACCTGGTAGGAAACTGGCTCAGTGAGCATCCTCCTCTTACATGTAGCATAAGGCTGGAGCTCTTGACCCACAGCCCAGGCTGCCCTGTCCTGCTCCACCAATGCTCACTACAGCCACTGAGACCTCCCGAGGGCCCACCTGGGGATTAGCTCTGCTTCCAAGAGCATCAGATTCAAAAGCCACCAAGAGACACCAAATCTAGCCTGCTACATTTCCCTATGTCCCTCACTGCAAGGCATGAGGCTGAACTAGGTGCCATCCCCACTGCTTTACTTGGCAAGGCGAGGGGTAGTGTCTCCTAGTGTTGACTGTCTCTCTAACCTAGGGTGATGCTCCTGCTCCAGCGGATGTTGTCCATCGCAGTGGAAGTGGACAAATCTCCCAACTGCAGCTCCTGTAAGATCGCAGATGTGATATTCCCATTTATACTGAATATTCCCCTGAGGAGCCAAAGGTGAGACAAACATGTGCAAGGCAGCATCTGCCTGTGTGAGCAATAGTCTTATTCCCAATTTACATCCAAGTCTGGATGCATAAAGTACCCCAGGGTATAGAAAGACAGGCTCATTTATGACCCAGCCAGCAAACGCGTGGCTGTTGGACTGACAGATCCCATGGAGATAGAACATCACTAGCTGAACTCATCTCCCCAGCTCGTGCGTTGCTGATAAGAGTTCATTCTCCCACTTGTTAAAGTTGCAAGACCTTAAAACTGTAAAGAGGGTCTGAAAAGCAGCACTCTACATCAGCATGGTCAAGTACTGGCAAACACATCACTGATTCCCAGGGACAACTGAGAAGCTCATCAGAAATATGATACAGTTCCTACAGCTTTGCCTTGACATGCTTTTGTTTGCTTCTCTAAGAAATGTAGTATCGGAAGCCAAAGCACAAGGGCCTGACTCGCTCTAGTGTAGACACAAGACCACTAGACCCACAGATATTTCAAACCTGTTTGCCAGCCCCAGCAGGCAGCCCTTTCGGACCCTTTTAGCAGAACTCTTTCTGAGCACACACCGGGTCTAATCAAGCCAAACTGACTCTAACCAAGCTATCGCTCCTCCCAGGACAGATCTAGATCCGGCTGGCCGCTGACCCCACTTCACGCTTGCTTGGCTGTGCTCCCTGCAAGTCAGCAAGAATGGGTAACTTCCACACAGGCTGCTGGGCAGGGTGAAGTGAAGCAGCTAAGCTTGCTTCACAGACTGTACCAACCTCGAGTTGCCGCAGGTCAGACCTAAGGACGTAAGCATGTCCATGGCCGAGCTGCATAACGAAGGTCTCTGTCACATCTGGTGGTTTTCCTTCCACTGCACTGCTGGGCAGCCCCTGCAGTCACCTACATCTGCACCAGATCAGCACCAGCAGGACACCAGGAACAGCTGGAGCAGTTGTCCCTGGTCAGGCTGTGCTGTCTCCCCCAAAGTAAATCCCTTTTGTCTTCCAGGGAGGCTTTCTTAAACACCATGGAGAGCCAGCTCCTGCGCTGCAAACTGCTAGAGCTGTTGTTCCAGCACAGTTGCGATGTGCCCACGACCTTGCCCTTGTCTCTGGCCAAGATCCTGTACTTCCTGAGCCACTCCTCTGTACTGCTGCAATACCAGGTATCCAGTCCAACCTCTCCTTTGCCTTGCTTTCTCCTGAGAAACCTCTTCTAATAACCAAATACTGTCTCCTGTCATAGGATGAAACAGCAACCTGGCAAAGATGGGATGAGATGCTGCAGTACTTGAGTTTGCTGCTGATGAGTTACCAAAATGTAATACTGGGTAAGCAGCGTGTTCTGGCCTTAATAAACATGATCTCTTCAAGAGGCTGCAGTAGAACAGCCAAAGGACCCTTCCTCCTCTCTTCTCATCACTCTTGAGCTCACAGCCACTGAGTCTTAGAAAGATAATGTGCTTCCGTCCATGCTAGTAACTATTCCCAGCACTCAGAGCAAAGAAGTGATGTTGCATCAAGCAGAGCACCCAACCTGCTTTGCAAAGTTTAGCCCCTAAGAAACAGCCTACTTCCTAAAGGATCAATCCCAGCACTGGGAAGTACACAAGGGGGTGCTTYGTACCCACTATTGTCTAAGTTGCACACACACAGGGTGGAAGAATACAGTGGTTTAGGAGGAAAAGCAGAAGTCAAACGGATGGTAAATCCAGGACACACTCAGCACTTAGTAGACTGGGCAGGGAGCACCACCCACAGTAGCCATGGAAGGAGCAGTATTTCTGACCCCAGGTGAGCAGCACAGTCACAAAACACTCCCTAAAACTCCCTAATAGTCATTTTACCAGAAAATTCCTAAAAGTCTCTTCCCAACTTCAGCTGCTTTAGCCCAGGGTTAAGGCTTTCATGGAGGAATGCAGAGGAACCCACCACCACATGTGCATAGAGTCTTATTCTCCCTGAAGCCCTAGACGATCACTGTTGTTAAGCTCTTTGGAGACTCCTTTGCAACTGGACAGCTGTCCAGTCTGCCACTAGCACAGGAGAAAAGGATGCTACAAGCCCTGCCCCCTCCCCATTTCTTGGGCTCTCTCCATGTGCAGACTTGAGCTCCAGGAGGGGACAGTACCTTCTTCCACCAGGCTAGTCTTGTGCAGAAACATCAAGGATAACCATGACAGGATCAGCACAGTTCCCAACCGCTCCTCACCACAGCGCAGCCTGCAGCACGCTGCGATCTGTCCATGAACAGGTCAGGCAGCCCACTGTGTGTTGCCTCTCCCCACCAGCATTTCCTCTTGCAGAGCACTTACGGAGCTCACTCAACGACCGAATGGACTTGATCGTTCAGAAAGCCAAGCCCAAGCTCCAGGACAGTGATGACATCAGCCATCTGGACATTCAACTGAAGATAGAGGACTTCATCAGCCGAATGCAGCAGGTCCTGGGGCAGCCTTTTCCCCTGCAGATCATGGAGAAATTATGCATGCTTCGGGAGTTGTTCCTCATTGTCACTGCTACCTGATGGAGATAACCACTGCGGCAGGGGGCACAAAGAGCTTTGTGTTTCCTCTAAAACACCATCAAAACCCCCATCTCATGCTGCAGTCTCAACTGTCATACATCGTGTGGGTTTGTTTATACATTTCTTTGGAAAAATGTCTGGTTTACATGGTCTCATAATTTCCTTTCAAACTTGCCTCATCCTACAGTTTTACAAGGCACTTTGTACACTTTTAAAAAATAAATTATTTTCGTATTTACTGAGACTCTTCCATCTTGGTGCCAGTCCTGCCCAAAGGAAGTGCAGAGCTCTGTCAGCTGTACCTTGGGATAGCATTAGACTAACGCAGCCATAAACTTTGACAATAGTTTGCGCAGCAAGCAAAATGCCAAAATACCTGTTAAATATTTAGGAAAAGGTGATAATATTTAAGAAAAAAAGCAGGTGTGGGCTGCAGTGAGGGCATTCACAGTGCAGAGATCCCCAAGCCATGCCGGTCAGTCCTCGGGAAAGGAACATTTATGTTCCAAATCAAACACATCTACATGAATTTGCCCAAGGTGATTAGCATGTCAAGAGGGAGGGCTGGATAGCAGCATCAGCTGAAAACGTTTCGCCTCTTCCAGAATGCACTGAAGTGTCTGCAGTGCAGGCAAGCATGTGTGTTATGATGAAGATGAATATTCAATTCAAATACAC
The DNA here is from genome assembly GCA_035582835.1 of Phoebastria nigripes. Lineage (NCBI taxonomy): Eukaryota > Metazoa > Chordata > Aves > Procellariiformes > Diomedeidae > Phoebastria > Phoebastria nigripes. The sequence goes on along the minus strand of JAYKAV010003155.1, from coordinate 307,775 downwards.
TGCCATCAACTCAAATCGCAGCGGAGGTCAGAGAGCAATTAGGCATTTCTATAGAAGGTCTCCTCAGACCATTCAGAAGCAACAGAGGTTGGGAGTGGGAGAAAGACTCCTGTAGCTGCCCACCACCCCTTTATCTGTCCCTGTGGTAGGTGACCCTCGGCAGGGTCCTAATGAGAAGACAAGAGCCTAGGAGCATTGAGCAACACAGTCACAGCCAGGAATGGGTAGTCCTGATGTTGGTGCTGCACACACTGAAGACCTGGTGCTTGCTGCACAGCAAAGCCTCATCCAGAAGCCTGGCTTCATTTAGCCCAGAACTGTTTGGAAGGGTCTGACCTGGGGCTTACAGGTTTGCTCCTTGTTCTTTAGGAAGCCTCTCCCCAACTGCCAGATGTAGAACAAACCACTCATCTGCATGACATTGCCCTCTAATCAGGGATAAGCCATCCAGGGAAAAGTGAAGAAGTCTGTTTTCAGAGTAGTAGCCAGAAGCGTTCCCAACAGCACAAACTCCAAGTGCTCCCTGCTCTAGAAAGCTGCTCTTCCTGCATGGTATGCTCATTCAGGTATATTTTCCAGTTAGGTCCTTTTAACCGGATTAGAATTCTATCATTAGACTAGAAAAGAAGCCACATTCCAGCAAGAGGTCCATAGTTATGGATGTTATTTTCTGGTATGTTGGTCATATCCCCAAGAATGATATTGGAGTAAAATACAGAAAGTAGAATGAGAGTATCACACTAAGAGGCCACACTTTAACCCCAGCCTTTCCAAACTGAGCTATGAGATTAGCCTGTGTAACCAAGACCTGCAGCAGCAGCCTGTACCAGAGTATCTGGGTGCTTCAGCATCTGTTTCATCACTTTTAGTTCTGCTAATGCTCTAGGAGCACAGGAAACACCAGTGTTCAGCTCAGACATCCCCAGCCCTGGAGAACCATGTACTCTATCAGCAGTACTTTGGCAGCTAGAAATGCTACAACAGCACTCAAACCAGAACTTTTCAGAGGAAGGCAAAGCAGAGGTGGCCACACCACTGGGAGCTGGGCACCTCTAGGCAAGTACCAGCCTGGCTCCCACAGCTGTGCCCACCTCCACAGTACAGGTGCAAACACAGCACACAAGCTGCAAGAGAAGCAATGCAGAACATGAAGAATCACCATTTGAATAGCTCAAGAAAACACAAATATTTCATGTTTAGTTTCATCTGCACAAGCCCTAAGACAGGACTGAGTCTGGCTTTAAACCTAGTCTCCCTGTCAAAAGGCAGTTTTACAGAGCAAACATTTTACCCTAGTGCAAGTGCTGCCAGAGCCTTATTAGGCAGAACCTTGACCCCACACTCACTGGACAGCCCCACATTTCTTCCACAGATGCTTTGCCAGCACTAACACACACCAAAGACCTCCATTCACAAGAATTTTATTTTCTTGTAACGAACAAAAAAATCATACACATTAAAGACATGAATACAGACAACAAATAAATTAATGTCAAATGAGAGAGTGATTGCAAGGTGCAAATGAGTGGTGACAGTGAAAACTGCTAGGTTGGGTGGGAGACTTTCAACACATCATTGGCAGTGCTGTTGAAGCTTGAGAGGAAGCAGAGCCACAAAACGTGCTTCTTCAGAGGGGACAGCAGCTAGCCAAGTGAGCCAACCCTGCCTCACCCTCCGGGAGGAATGTTTGGTTTAAGGCAGAAACCCCAGAGCTCAACAGTTACCAGCTGTTAAGTAACCTCTGTATAATGAACTGGCAACAGAGAAGCTTCCAGTTCCAGATGCAAGGCTGCTGCTGCCACCTCGCCACTACAGAAAGCCTGCTGCTGGCCGAGGGAGCTCTGCAACACAATCACAAGATCAAGAGAAAGGAGACCTGTTTGCCACAGGACACGTGAAGATTACAGCGCAACACTGCCTATAATGCTCAAGGGATTAGATGGTAGCCAGGAGTTCCTTCTACTTTTCATGAAAGCAAGTGTTAGCTGTTCCCAGTAACTGCTTCTGACTAGGCCAAAAATTACATATAGCTGTATCAGAGCAGGGAGCAATGTTTAGCCTTGATCTGCCCTCAGTCCTCCCCCAGCCCTGCAAAATGCATTTAATGCTGATGAAACAAAAAACCCTATTTGAGAAGTGCCCCTGGTGTCTAATACACTTCTACATAATTCATACAAGATGCTAGGAAAAAAAAAAACCACACAAATCAAGCAGCACCCAGAGTGCCAGAACATCTGTAAGTCTGTTGTCTAGGAGAAGGCAGGACAGTGTTTTGCAGAAAGAAGAGAGGATGATTAATTGGTTCAAGCCACACCAGCGCTGATCATTTCCACCTTTTTGGAGGAACATGAAGAGTTGGAAGAAAAGCAATTCTTCCTTATTACTGCCAAGACCCATTAGATTCTGCTCCCTGCCTTTCTAGTAAGAGCATCTTAGAAAGGTCACTGCTCCACTTTTCCTTACTGACCAGGACATTCCCAGAGCAACTTCCTTCTGGCAGTTAACAGTCCAGTTTTTAGTCCTTGCTTGTTTTCATAATTTTGTGCTGGTGTTCTGTATATTCCAGACAGAACCACGGTCCTCCTGAGGATACTTCAGCACTGAACAGGACAAGACAATCAAACTACAGGTAGACAAGCCAGCCTGCTTGCACACCACATGCAGTCCTGTTCCACAAAACATGATTCAAGGTTTTACTGTGGTGCAGTGTACTGGGAAGCACATCTAGTGCAGCCTAGCAGACCGAACTGGTGCAATACAGCAGACAGGATGGTTTACATTGGTTTAGTACTAGTGCAGGAATTTTTTCCAAGACTGGCTTTAGGACAGTCACAACTGTTTCCTTTTCTGAGATGAAGAGCTGGAAGGGAAACTTTCCTATTTTACTGCAGCACAATGGGACAGGGAAGCAGAGCCTAAGACACCCTGTAGCCCACTAAAGACACCAGAAGCATTCTTCCTAGAACCCAGTGGGAGTGAGCACATTCAGATCCCGAGGTTTGATATTATGGGAACGTGGAGATTGTTTCCTCCCTTCTGTGACTGGAATGTCCATTTTGGGTGGCTTGAAGGTGACTGGATCCTCTGGCATCCTAGTAGCCTGAGCACGCATCAGCTCCATTGGGGATGGCTTCTGGGCACCCTTATAGGATTGGATGGTAAATCCTCCTGATGAAAAAAAATCACAGCAAGTAAGAGCTAGGAAAACTAGCCAAGTCCTTTTTCCACTGTTGCCAGGAGTGAGCAGTGTCACTGACGCCCAACACTGCAGAAAGCCTATGCAAGACCCAGCAGCTTCATGTCATCTAAAGCCTATTCCACATCAGGGGCTGGCACTTCCAGTTCTGGTTCCACCAGACAGCAGAGAAAGAGTAAAAAGCTGTCACCTTCACACCCTGCCCCTCCACTGCAGCTCAGTGCAAGTTATTTCTACTTTCAGATCCTTGGCATAGGTTTTACCTATCTGCTTTATATTTAGGCACAGAAATGATATAACTAGCATACATTCACAAGGTGGTCCTAGAAAGTAACAAGGCAAGCAGGATAAGGCTCCAGAAATAGCTAGCAAGTTCGTTGTGTGACAGTTCTCCCCTAGCTCTTGCAGGCCAGGAGATTTTAGAGGACATACCTGGATCATTGGTGGATTTCTGGATGGCTTTGGGTCCAAAAAAGCTCCATCTTTCAGATGGCAATTTGTCCCCACCAGCTTCCATGGCAAAGTCTGGGCCAGTGATTGAAGTAGAGGATCCCTGACTAAACCAACCCCTAGGGAAAAATCATTGAGATGTATAAAACATGAGAATACTTCAAGTGGCCCCACTGTGCCAGGAACTTCACATGTAGTTATCGGGGCAATTTAAACRATCTTAATAGGTTTGTTACCACCCAGGATGAAGATATGTATGCTCAAGTTCCACAAGCTTTCAACATTTGGATCTATCCAACACAAATCCACAGCAGGCTCTGAATTTCACCCCTTAGACAGTCCCTCACTGGATAAGAAGGTTATTTGTAGCAGCTCCCACCTCAGCAGCCTGTAGGAAACCAAAGGAGGCAGTGGTCTGCCAGGAACAGAGTACCTGTTTTTATGCTTGGGAGAGGAGTGGGGAGTGCTGCTTGGAGTGGACTGAGCAGAAGTCGTCTGTCTGTCATCTTTTGTCATCTCTCCACTCTGCATTTTTAGCTTCTGTTAGGAGAGGCAAGAGAAACACAGAAGCAACAGAGCTTAAATACAAGACATAAGGAACAAACAGCCAGTTTTATTGTCAAAACTGGACAATTGTTTGTATCACAGGTGATGAAAGGATTTAAGTGTCACTTCACCTAAAGCTAAACCCAGTACTACAATACTTGCATAGACCCCTTAAGCTTCCTTCCACATCAGATATAAGCATTTTGGAAGTCCACTATGCTCAAGACATCCTCCAGGCTAGAGGAAGTAAAATAACAGCTCACTCTGCAATTCAGAGTCACTACCCAACAGTAATGCACTGCTTCAATACCAGCATTCATAGGGAGGTTGCAGATGTAGCAGAGCTAGCTTACACATGAGTTTAGCYGCCTGGTAACAAGTCTAAATGCCCCAACAACCATTTGTCTGCAGCACTTTTCAGAGCAAAGCTTTCAGTCCCACAAGTTCTCTAATGAAAGCGAGACCAGACCTTGTACAGAAGGTACTAGGTCTAGGAGTACTAGACCCTGAGAAGTAATCCACATACAACAGGATGGAAACACTGCTCTAGCACACCRAGATGAACTGCATTTGAAGAGTATGTCTGGTCATAAAATAAACAGGAACTGGGTGTATGTAAACCAGGTTATTGTAAGTCAGACGGTACAAACTGAACTTTAAAGAAGTCACATGAAGGGCAGTTATAGTTCAAACACCAACTACACAGGCACCTTCTCAGAATGTTTCCTGTGGCTATCCAAGCCACACTAATGCAATTCACCAACACTGTTATTGAAACTTTGACCTTGTGGGAGTACACTTGGAGAGTTCACTATTAAACTCCAACTGCAAGATTACTGTGGGCAACTGAGCTCATCAGAAACATGTTGATTCAAGACCTTTGTCTTTATTTCCAGTAAGAGGCAAGCCCAATTTCATCTGCTGACTTCCACATCAGAAATGCACGGTTTACAAGTTCTCTTGGGACAAACGGTTACAAGTCAACTGCAGGGCACCAAAGGTACAGCAAGAAACTAGATTCTGTGTAGGGATGTCCCCACTTGGAAAGACAACTGTGATAGTCTGACATGACTGTGGAATATGACAGATTTCAGAAAAAAGTTTGTTTCAAAACTATAAAGGCTAACGCTAACTTTAAAATATAAGTGGATAACCTTTTTTATACAATGAGCTAAAAGCCTTCAGAGGAAGCAGTTTAAGGAGAGTCCTAGTAACATGCTCCAAAAGTTATGTCACCAGGTAGGTGTTGAGCTAGTACATGACCTATACAGAGAAAGCCAGTGCAAAACAAGCCTTACATGGACTGCCTCAGCCACTCGGTGGTACTTTGTCTCCTCGGTAGTGAGGCCTTTGTGGGGAGTGTAGCCAGCATCTCTCAGCCCTGCCTGCTGCTCAAAGCGCTGAATGCTCTCCTGAGTCTGCTCTGGAACAGACAAGAACACATATTCACACAGAAATGCCACCACAAGCAATTCTAGCAAACAAAGGCAACTTAAGCAACCGAACATAAGACACTTTTTTCATCATTCATACCTACATGTTGTGATGAGTTGATAGAGGCAGCAAGATGAAACTAATGAGATATTGACTTGAAAACCATCCTGAGTCATAGGGCTAAGTCAGATGAGCAGTGATTTGTCCCAAATCACCAGATATATTACAAATGCAACACCTGTAATTAAACCCATCTCGCCCAAGAAGCTGCATCACTCCTAATTACAACTTCCTAAATCTAGGAGACCCCAATAAGCTGGACATTTCAAGTGGCCCTCTAGATTCAAGKGAGTTTTTTTGGCCAACAAAAAATGAAGTCTTCTGAAAGACTGCCCACACTAGCTAATCTGACAATCACAGCCTTGCAGAACAGGTGGCAAAGACTTCCAATGATTCTAGATTAGGTAAAATAAGCTATTTCAGCCAAATACAGAGCCAGCATCTAACACACTGATGTCAACTTCAGTTCTGAAAAATATAAGCACTTCCCCCCACCACACTAGCAGCATAAGATGTTCACTCCCTAGTGGAACTAAGAAAAAAGTCAAAAGGAATTAGAGCACAGAAAGATTACTGGAAAATTCCAATGTCTTCTTTAAAACAGGTAAAACTTCCCATGTTACTGTTAAAGTTATTTGCAGGGATAGTGCACTGTATATATGAGAAATCTAGAGGACCTTTGTTTATTTCCAACTTGTGACTGAATGTTCTTCCTGGGAGGTGTAGGTTGGGGCTCCTGACTTCTTACTGCCAAGAACATTTTTAGGCCATCATGGTTTTAACTAGATTAGCATTTTATCATTAGACTAGAACAGGAGCTGCCTTTCAGAAGAAAGACAATATTCCTGGATGTTATTTTCTGATGTGTTGGTTATTTTTGAACCAAGACTGAAATAAGTGCAAATGTATAGCTATTCCAAAATGCTGGTCTGAAAATCTAGAAGTCTTTGGAAGCACTGCTTGGAGGAGAAGATGAAGCTCAGATCCCAGCTGCTAAAAGAAGAGGCAGCAGGGACAGATTAGACATAATTCCTCTTGTTGCAAATGGGCATGTCTTCTCTGCAAGCATAACTGACCCAATTTGATTTTAAAGCACCATGATTTATGAGGTTTGTTTTATTTTAAAGTGAGTGTTACTGTTAGCAAGACAGCTGCTGCTATTAACTAACATAAATGCCAGCAAGTGCTCTATTAGCACAGTATGTCAGCTCTCCACACCACTTTGTTTAATTTTAGAGCTTTACCTGTCATTCAGAAATAACAAGTTAATAAGCAAACAGAGTAGCAGCAGCAGCCGCCTCTGCACTCCAGCAACACAGTGGCATGGACTGCAGTGTCCTATCAGCAGGCTGCACTCCTCCCTCATCACCCACCTCCAGCACCTGGAAACACAACAGCAGTAAGTGTGGCCTATTCCCTAGTTCCTTGCTTCCTTCTAGAAGCATCCTCCAAAAAAAAACTCATACAGCTCAAGAGCAGAGTCAGTCTGAACCCACAAGCTGTTCAGGAACTCCGGTAGTTACCTTGAGGCATTACCAAGCCAGAGCACACTCACGTGCCCACGCCCCATTAGCCACCACATTAGAGGTGAGAGTTCTTACTTGTAATGAGAGAGTTCATGATGATATGAGTGGCCTTGGCCTTCACCACAGGTACTTTGTTCACACTTTCGGTGGACGATGAAGGAGTTATGACAGGTGCATTCATGTTAGCATCCCCTTCCTCAATCTGTGGGGAAGAAGCAGGGTACAGATGAGAAAGTATCTCAGCACCTTGCCAGGATACACCTCTACTCAAAGGAGATGCAAGGCCAAGCTGCTCTAGCAGCTAGCCTTCATCCCATGGAAGAAACCCGTATGCTGTTCTCACTACAGTGCAGGAATCTTTAGAGCCTGAACCTTATAATTCTTAGCAATAAACAAGCAACTTGCATCCAACATTTGAAAACCTACCAGGCTCAGAGCCAACAAGTTGTTAGTCTAAGTACAAAAAAGTCAACAGGAAAKAAACCAGAACGTATCTACTTCCATTCTCATAACTGCAAATTGGACTTCAAGGTCAATTGGGCAAGAGCACCCTTCCACAGACAGCTCAGAAACACAAACTATTYACAGAATGGCAGTCACACAGATTAGAGGCTGGTGTTTAGATCTTGTTTTCCCCCCCCTCATTCCTTACACCAGTTTCTTGCTCACTGTATCTAGTGGTCATAGCTCTACCACTGATGACGAGACCCTAGCAACAAAGAACTGGACAATGAATGCTAGAAAACAAGAAATCCTCTGAAACATAGGCTTCCTCCTCCTAACACAGGAGTTGCTGTTCCCAGACTGGACAGTTTGCTTTTTATGCCAAACCACAACTTTAGGTTTTCTTCCACAAGAAAGATTTTAAAACAAAACAAGGTGAAAAGTAGAGGTTAAGCTCAAAGGGATGCAGAGTTATTTACTTCCTTTCAACAACATTTAACTTCACTTCAAACTCAGCAAACAGCCTCTAAATTTAGAAGAGCTGGTCCTGCACTCAAAGCATCCCCACAGTCATCTCATAGAACACTTTGGGTTGGAAGGCACCTTCCAAGATCATCTAGTCCAGCCCCCTGCTGCACACAGGGACATCTTTCACTAGATCAGGTTGTTCAAAGCCTCGTCCCACTTGACTTTAAACACCTGCAGGGATGGGGCATCCACAGCTTCTCTGGCCAACCTGTTCCAGTGCCTCACCACTCTCATCGTAAACAATTTACATCCAACCTGAATCTACCCTTTCGCTCTGGTTTAATTACACCTGGCCACAGCGTGCAGCTTTTTTACCCATAAATGCCTCCCATAAGCGAGGGGACTCCCAGAACACGCCTATCTCAACCATACTTCAGTGTTCCCACAACAGGGCCAGGGCAGCAAAGCCGGTCTCTTGTCCCCAGCACCTCCCGCGGGCTCCCAGGGCCCAGCGGGTCTCTGCCGCGGAGGGCTGGGGGCAGCTCGCCCGCTGCGGTGCCTCGGCCAGGCAGGGGGGCTGCCGGGGCCGGGCTGCAGCGGCACACAGGCGGCACGCCTGGGCCACGGCCACCACGGCAACCGGCCGGCCCGTACCTTCGAGAGCTCCTGGTACTTGCGCTCGGGGATGACCGGCTGCTTCCAGAGGACGTTGGCGCACAGGTCGGCGGGCGGCGGCGTCATGGGCGCCGTGTCCTCCAGGGCGTCGTCGTAGCTGAAGGCCCGCCGCGGCACGCCGACGGGCAGCGACATCTTGCCTGGGCGGGCCCCGCCGCCCTGCTCCAGCGCTGCGAACAGAGAGGGCAGCGCTCAGCGCCCCCGCCCCACCGCCGCGGCCTACTCGGGCCGGTGGGGAGCGCGGGGGCGGGGGGGGCCTTACCGGGAGCGTCCGCCTGCCGCGAGCTCATGGCGGCGGCGGCGCCGCGGCTCGGCTGAGGCTAGCGAGGCTCGGCGGCGGCCGGCGGGCCGGGGGCCGGCGGGCCGGGCGGCGCCATGGCGGAGCCGACGAGGAACCCACCACCCCCAGCACCGCCGGAGGGGAGGGGCGAAGGGCACCGCCCCCGCGGGAGCACGCTTATAGGCGCGCGGTCTCGCGAGAGCTGGCGGCGGCGCGCGAGGCACGCTGGGAGTCGTAGTTCGGGCTGCGAGGGGCGGGGCCAAACGGAGGAGGCGTGGTCGTGCTGAGGGGCGGGGCCGCGCGGAGGGGGCGGGGCCGGGCGATTGCGCTGGGGAAGGCGGGTTGGGGGCAGAGGGCGCGGGGGCCTGGGGCGGTTTGGGACGGGGTTGGGCATCGCTGCCCGCCACACCCCGTCCCTGCCAGGCCTCACCGGCGTGGGGCGTTCCTGCTGGGGCAGCGCTGCCCGCCCCTGCCCGCCCTGGCGCACCCCYGCCCGCTCCCGCCCGCTCCCGTCCCCTGCCCGGCCACGCACCAGCTCTGCCAGCAGAACGCGTCGGCCCCCCGGTGCCCAGCCCACCCGCGGCCCCCGCAGCGGGGCTGGGGGTCTCTTGCCGCCCTGCTACAACCGCCCTGAGGGCCGTGGGGGCCGGGCATGGTGGCTCCAGAGAAGGCCCCGCAGCCGCTCCCGGTGGAGCCTGGCCCGGGGCAGGGATGCGTTGCGCCACCGGGGTAGATTGAGGACAAACGAGTCCCGTGGGCAGTGGGCGCAACCCCTGGGCCCGTGGGCGCCTGCTGTGCTGGGTGCCAGGCTGCCAGACGGGCGTGGGGCCTGGGGGCGGCTCACGTGTCCGCGCACTGGCTGGGGAGGCCCTGCCGGCTCCCTCCCTCTCCCCATCGCCCCTTCTCCTCCCCACCATTTCTCCCTCTCCCCGCCATGCCTCCCTCCCTCCTTCTCTCCATCCATCCACCCATCCGTCCATCCATCTCTCCCTTCCCCCCGCGGTCGGAGCGGCCCCTTTAAGCGCGGCGGTGACGTCAGGGGCGGGCACAGCTGGCGCTGGCGCGCCGCCCGCGGGCACAGCTGGCGAAGGGGGGGGCACAGCTGCGCCGCGGCCGCGCGCTGCCGGTGCCGGTGCCGCATGGCTCCGCCCGGCGCCCTCCGGGACCTGACGCTGGCGCTGGGGGCCGCCGTGGCCGCCCTCGGCTCCCTCCTCTTCATCGCCTGGAAGATCTACTTCCGCGGCACCGGCACCGGCACCGACTGGGGCGGCTGGTGGGAGCGGGAGCTGCGGGAGCTGCGGGACCGAGCCCCCGCCGGCGAGGCGGTAAGGCGGGGACGGACCCTCGCCGGGACCCCCGGCCCATCGCGGAGCGGGAAGGGCACAGGGTCGGGATCTCCGCGGGATCCCCTATACCGGGAGCCCCTATACCGGCATCTCTCCGATCCCAACGGGGCAGGGACGGGGCAGGGGTTCGGGATCCCTCCGGGTCCCTCACACCACCGAGACCACCAGGCTGGGGAAGGGSCAGGGGGTCGGGATCGCCCCTGTGACCACCAGGCTGGGAAGGCTCTGGATCGCCAGTGGGATCCCTCTGAGCACGTGGGGCTGGGGAAGGGGGCGCAGGGTCGGCATGCCCCTGGGATCTCGCACCAGGATCTCCCCGGAGCCGGTCAGACTGGATTCCCCAGGATGTTCCGCAGGATGACCGCCCTTGGGGATCCTCCTGTAGCCCGTCCTGCTGGGGAAGGGGTCCCCGGTCTGAACCACTTCTGGAACCCACCAGGCTGGAGACGGGGGCGCAGGGGCTGGGGGAGCTGGCAGGACCCCTTGCTCCAGGCTGGTCCCTCAACCAGCTGCCTGAGCACAGGGCTGTGGGTCCCGGGATCGGTCCCACACCCTCCTGCATCCCCACAGCTGGACTGGCGGCAGGTGCTGGTGCTGGGGCTGGACGGGGCGGGGAAGAGCAGCGTCCTGCACTACATCTGCAGCCAGACAGCCAAGGAGCGCATCGCACCCACCCTCGGCTTCAACTCTGCCCAGCTCTATGTCGAGGGGCTGGAGATGGACCTGCTGGAGGGTAAGGCTGGCCTGGCCCCGCCGCGTCCCCCCGGGGCTGAGCCTGCATGGCCCAGAGGGTCCCCCCACCTGCTGGCACTGGGCTGGGGGGGCAGAGCATCCCGGGTGGTGGGAGCATCCTGGGTGGCAGGAGGTCTGGTTCCCCGGGGTGCTACAGGGAGGCGGCAGCCCYGCTCACCCCCGCACAGGGGCCTGATCCTGCCCGTCTCCCGCAGTGGGGGGCAGCCAGAACCTGCGAGCGTACTGGCCCCACTACCTGAGCCAGGCCCATGTGCTGGTGTTTGTGGTGGACTCGGTGGACAGGTCGCGCCTGCTGACGGCACGCCAGGAGCTGCATGCGCTGCTGGCCACGGAGCCCCGGCTGCCCCTGGTCGTGCTGGCCAACAAGCAGGTGGGTGTCCATCCATCCATCCATCTGTCCCTGCAGCTGCCCCCGGGGTTGTCTGCAGCAAAACTGTCCCTCCCCACGGCACTGAGGGGAAATCCTGATACCCAAAATCCACCGGCTCTTGCAAAATCTGATTTCTCAGAGTCTGTCTCCTCCAGCCTTTGTCAGGAGGCACGGCTGCCATTACCAGTGCCCTGGCTAACGAGTTTTAGGAGAGCACCCAGGCAGCAGCCTGCAAAATCCCCTAGGGGAAATACGTTCCCCAGGCAGGCGGCCAAGCGAATGCCTGGTGCTGCTTCCCATTAGCTTGTGTCAAAGCAACTCCAATGCAAGAACAAGGCAGCTCTGCCTGCGCACAGTCCCTGCCAGGACTACACAGGCAGGACAGAGCTCTTGCCAGCCAGCAGCGCTGCTCCTGACGCTGCTCCCCTCCTACGCGGCCACCTCTCTCCCTCGCAGGATAAGAGCAATGCCCTGAGCACGGCAGAGCTGCGGGAGGAGCTGGCCCTGCACATGCTCAGCGGGCAGCGGGAGCTCTTCCTCCTGCCCACCAGTGCGACCTGGGCCAGCCTGAGCACTGCCACCAGCGTCCTCCATGTGAAGAGCCTGCTGGTCACCCTGCTCTCCCAGCCCTGAGCCCGCACGGGGGGTGGACAGGCTCCCACCCCCAGCACGGCTCCTCTTCAGGGTCTGCGGTGTGAGGATGGAGGCGGCTGGGCAGGAGCCCTGGAGCTCAGACTTGCTGGTAGCAGGCTGCCAGTCCTGGGGTGTTTGCTGCACCCCACGAGGTTTGGGGTTGAGCTGCAGCACGGCTGCCCTCAGGGAACACGAGCAGCAGGCTCTGCTCTCTGCTACGGGGAGAGGGCAGCTGCATCCCCCAGTTCAGGGATGAAGCCTCCCTTGGGATGGCGGCACGAGCACAGCTCTTACCTCTTGGTGAGCAGGAACATGCAGCACAGGGCAGGGCCCTGCACCTTCACAGCAGCCCTGCAGGATATTAAATGAATGGGGCTGAACAAGCGAGGTAGCCCTTTCACCCACCAGCACAGACAGGTCATCCCAGGAGATGGGCTCTCCTTGCCAAAAAACATGAGGAGTTACTGCTGGCGCAGCCATGCCAGTACGGCGCACACCAGTGGGAATAACCAGCTCAGGCTGTCCCTCACCAGGGCTGAGCACAGCTCTCATTTCCCCCAACTCTGTATTTAAAGCCCTGTTTCGGAAAGATGAAGGCAGGTATCGGGCAGCCCTGCACTGCCCCTTCACCCTGAACAGGGGTAAAGACGGGCTGTTTGGTAGGAGCTGCGCTCAGCAGGCGTTTGCCCCCTGCCTGGTCTCCCTCCCTCTCAGCTGCCCTGGGAAGAAGGGGAAGGAGCCAGGCTCAGGGCCCGCAGGAAGCCCTGCCTGCAGGCGGAAGGGCTGCTGGGTCAGGCCATGGGGCGGTGGGTCCTGGAAAACCTATTGTGGAAGCTGGGGAGCACATCAGGGAAAGGGGGGTACGCGCCGGCCAGTCTCTGCTGCAAAACCTTTTGTGCAGTCGCTCCTTCCCTTTGTCAATAAAAGAGGCTGATCACTCTGCGCTGCCCTCCAGCTCCTTGGCAGGGAAGGGGCCCCCAGCCCAGTCTTTGGAGCTGGAGGCAGGAAGGTTGTTCGGTGGGGGGGGGGGGGGGGGGGGGGGATGGGGGGGGCAGTGCTAAAAATCAATAAAAGAAAGCATAGAGGATATGCTGAGGTGCCAAGTGCTGGGCACGGGGAGAAGGAAGCAGCACATGGCTCTGCTCCAGCCTCTGCTTACAGGGAAATCAGCAAAGGCCCAAGTGCTGCCCAGACCCCGTGGGCCCCCAGCCCCGTTGCTGCAGGGGGTGACACACACCCGATGCCCGTGTTCCGGCGGGTTGGCACCAGGAGCTCTCCGAAGCAGGACTGCGCCAAGCGAGAGCCCGTGAGCAAGACATTCACACCAGCTTGAGAGAGTAATTTATTTTAACAAGGCAAAAGAAGTGCTGACTGCCACACAGAAAGGGAGCAGCACAGCACATTCAGTCCCAACGCCACAAGCCACAGCCAAGAGTCTTTCATGCCTCGTTATAACTGTCTTTGTCTAATGAAGGTCCTTCCTCCATTGCCAGAGGCTTTGCGTAGCTCAACTTGCTGGCGCTGAGCCTGTGACTGTCACCTGTCTGTCAGTCCCCGCTTGGTTCAGAAAATTGTCTCATCAAACCTGCACTTGCAGGCAAACCTGAGAAAAAAGGGCAGTCACTGCACATCCATCTTTTCCTGCTTGAGTGATGTAATGAATTCCTTGTACTCCTCAGGATAGAAATTCTTGTACACATTGATCTTTCTCTTAATCTGCTTTGGAGTATCCTGGTAGTAGTTCTTCTCATCTCGAGCCATTTCCTGTGACAAAGGAAAGGGAAGTCAGAGGAGTGGCCCCAAGAGCAAACACCAAACCAGCCCAGCCATGCTCCAAAGGCCCACCCAGGCCGGCTGTGATCACCGCCTGACTCAGACAGGGATCTGGCCAAGGTTCAAAGCGCTACTTCCACTCAACAATCAGCTGACTGCAAAACAGGATCCAGGACAGAGAGGATTAGCGATTCCCATCCTGCAGAAGATCCAGGAGTGAACTGCTCCAGGTGCTCCTCGCTCTGGGACAGCCAGTACTTACCTTGTAGTTCTCCCCGTGGTTCTGTATCATGTACCGCACGTAGTCAATGAGGTCTCGTGAGAGTGTGTTTGATTTCTTCTCGGGGAGACTGGCCTCATATTCCATCTCTAGGCAGAGGACAGAGACACCATGAAGCAGGGGAGGGAAGCAAGCAGCACCTCAGAGGTCCCCAGCCTCTTCCCAAGATCGAGCCCTGCCAGTACTGCAGAAAGGAGGTGGCTCCTGCAGCACAGCTCCACTGCTCACACACCCAGGGCTGCTTCCCAGCACAATCGTGCAGGAAAACAAACAAGACAACAGCCCTCYGCATAGGCAGCAGGCATCCAGGCCTGCACTGCGGCTCCTCTCCAGCTCACACCACGAGGAGTGGAGCTGTTCTGCCCAGGCTGCAGATTGTGACTGTTCAGAGCTGCCCAGCCCACCACTAAAACACACGGGGTACTGCAGCCACAGTTTSTTGTCACCCTGGTGCCACACATCAGCATGTTTCAGAGTGACAAGAGCCCTCTTGGGGCTGCAGGCAGAAATACTGTGAAAAAGGCAGCACAGAAGGGAAAAGGAAATTCATGAGACAGAGGACACATGGGAATGGCAGAGCTGCTGTCCTGGCTCCCGGCTCAGCTCCAGCCTGGCTAGGAACCCCCAGCCGACTGCTGCTGGGGGGTACTCTTCTACAAGCCCACAAGCCTGGGCAAGAAGTAACCCCCTTCCCTGCCCCTGGCACAGCACAGAGATGAGAGACAAAATAACCCACAGGGCCTTGGGAGAAGCCCAAATGCAATGGCAGTGGTGCGGTTCAGCAGGAAACCCGCCAAGGCTGGAGGTGGTGAAGCACTCCCTGGGGAGGACAGAAGCAGCACTGACCATTCACCACGTAGGGCTTCCGCACTATTTTCTTTCCTTGCTCCCGTCCACCGCTTTCCACTTCCATCCCCTGTGTTAAATGAGAGAGAAGGCAACTCAAGAAAAGCCCATTTAGAAGAGAGCTGTGTCCCCATATGTTGCTCCCAAAACTCCAAACTGTTTATACAACAGCTGCAAGGACCAGCAAATCTCAGCTGGCTTAAACAGAGCCTTATTTGCACCATTAAGCTAGCCTATGGGCAAGCCTGTCGCCCAAGCAATACTGTGTGAACGGAGACAGGTGGCAAACAAGGTCACTCCTGTTTTTTTTCATGAGTGTGATGTTTCATGGGGCCACCTTTTGCCTGGAAGCGTTGCCCACTGACGCAGGCAGGCTGGGCTGGCGCTGCTGTACACAAAGAGGCCTTCTTTGTTATCAGGAGCAACTCGACTGCAGCGTTCCCAACCCCACCTTTCTCTGGCAAGTCCCAGGAGATTGACTGACGTTATTTACACTTGTTCCAAAGCCCATTATTTCCCTGTGACACCGTAGCGCGTTCCCACGCCAGGATCTTGGCAAGAAAAGTGTATTAATAACGATAAGAAACCCATCCACCTACAGAGACTGATCCAGAGCCACCTGACCCGCGCTCCAAGGCAGGCTGCTCTCCACGCTGCTTTTCCCCAGCCCRGCTGCGTGTCCTGGGGGAGGCCCGACCTTCCACCCCCCGCAAAGGAGCAGCCCCAGCCGAGCCCYCCTGCCCTTCCCCGGCGGCGCACGGCCGCACTTACCAGCAGCTTCTTCTTGGGGATGGGGAGGGCCTTGTTGGGATCCTCGGCCAGGCCCATCTCGGCCAGGTTCTGCGCCACCGACTTGGTCGGGTCCCAGGCATGGCGGATATGCGAGCTGCGTGGAGACAGGCACCGGCATCACGGGCTGCGCTCACCCTCTCCGCGTGGGTGCGTGTCGCCCTCCCCACAGACAAGCGGCCCCCAAGCGCCCACCGAGACGTGCAGCAGGTCCCCCCGGAGCACCCACTCCCACACGGCGGCGGGCTCACGGCCGCGCCGCCCACAGCCCACGCACGGGCCCGCGGCCCCCCGTGTGCCCCGCGGCCCTCACCAGGCGATGCGCGGGGCGGCGCGGCGGCGGGCGCTGCGGTAGAGCCGCTTGCGGTTGAGGTTGTAGGAGTACTTCTGCCGCCGGCTCTTCCCCTTCGCCTTCGGCATGGCGGCGCCACGCTGCTGCTACCGCCGCCGAGCGCCGGGCCGGGCCGCGCGGGGCGGGGCCGCACCGCGGGGCACCGCGGGAAGTGTAGTCCCGCGCCTGCACGCCACCCGCCGGCTGTCCCCGCCGCGGACTACGACCCCCGGCATACCCCGCGGCGGGGGCGGGGCGTGCGGCCTGCCGGGAGCCGTCCCCCCCATTGACCGCCGGGAGCGCGCGTCGCTTCCTGGCTACGGCAGCCGGGGAGGGGCGCGGGTGGTCACCTTCCCTGCGGGCTGCAGCCATGGCGGCGGGGCCGCCCCCGCCGCTGGAGCCCGGCCCGCTGCCGGTGTTCAGCGAGGAGGGCTTCGGGGACAAGTTCCTGCGCAAGACCCGCGAGAACCCCCTGGTGCCCCTCGGTGAGGGGGAACGGCCGGGGGATGGCGGTGGGGGGGTGCGGTGAGGGGGAAGGACCGGGGCGATGGGGGCTGGTGATGGCGGAGGGCAGTGAGCAGTGGGTCGGCCCCTCTTGAGCCCACACCCAAGGGGCTGCCCTCCGGGGAGGCATCCCTTGTTTGAGGGTGCTGTCTAACAAACCAGCAACGCTCAGGTGCGGGGGGATGGGGGGGAGGCGGGGGGAGGTGTGAGCGGATCCTCGCAGCCCCTGCCCTGCTCCGCTGACCCGTCCCTCCGTCCTTCCCCGCAGGCTGCCTCTGCACCGTCGGCGTCCTGACCTACGGCCTGATCAGCTTCAAGAGAGGCAACACCCGTCGGTCTCAGCTGATGATGCGGGCACGTATCCTGGCCCAGGGCTTCACCTTCGCAGCCCTCCTGGGTGGCATGGTGGTCACAGCCATGAAATCTAGAAAGTGAAATCAGGCAAGAGAGAAGCTGCGGCCATGGGTGGGCGCCCGCCAGCCTGTGCCCCAGCTGGCAGGGTGGATTCTGGCAGCGGATGGAGTTTTCTGAGAGACAGTTGTGATGTCTTGGTGGAGCCAGTGTCAGAGAGGCTCTGTGCTCCAGAGCGCTGGAAATGCAGCTAATACACCTCTGTGATTAACCTGAAATTTGGGCCGTGGCATTTTTTGATTTCCTCGGAGCTTATCCTCCTGCAACACTGGAGGCTGCGCCTCACTAAGGCTCTCCACCCCCGTCAGACCTCTTGTCCCTGCTTGGTGTTGTCACAGTCTGTTAAAATTGTGTCCTGTGGGTCGTGGTCTGCACGAAGGTGTGGCTTTAGTCAGGCGGTGCCCCAACGTTTGAGAAATGAGCTGCCTGGGTAGGAAGGAACAGCTCTGTTTATGGCTTGATGCTGGCAGGACAGAGTTCATAAGTAGTGGGTGAGTTGTCTGGGGAGAGTATGTAATCTGTTCGGTTGCAACCGGTGAGTAATAAAGTGAATTGCAGCGAGATTCTGACTGCTACTGGATTGCAGAGCATTGAGAAGCCAGAAGAGTAAACAGTGTAGGAAGGAAGGGGAGCAGGCACGGCTGCCTCGAAGCTGCGGTGATGCAAGCAGGACACAAGAGATGTAACTCCCTGTGAAAACAACTTGGGAACTCGCATTTCCAAAACAGGGCCTGGCCGCATTCTCTGGGACACGCTGCTGCTTTGGCTGCTTTTGCTGAGGAGTCGGTTCCTACGCAGATCGCTGCTTTGTGTGAGCTGGAACTGGCTGCTGAGCGAGTGCCCTGTTCCCAGAGGGAGCTGCACTGCCTGTGTTGTGACAAACATYGTCACGGTCGGCTCCAAGTCCTGCCGTTGGTGTTGGACGGTTTGGATCATACCAGGGGTGTTTGGCGAGCAGCAAGACTAACAAGACTTTGCTTCCTGTGTCAGGGCTGCAGAGCAGGGAGGAAATGGGGCCGTAGGCTCTGCTCACTGTGTGGCTGCGGCAGCTTCTACCTGCCTGTGGGCAGAGCGTATCTCTGCAGGGGAAAGGGGCACAGACACTACTAACCGTGCTGCAACGTTGAGTTGCCTGGGGCGTTTCCAGGCTTTTCTCTCTGGGTGTCTGCATGCTGGTGCCTGCACCCTGGCCCTCCCTGGCCTGCGGTGGCTTTGCAGCTGGGTGCCTGGCAGCTTGCTGATCCCGCTTTGCCCTTACAAGCAGCTCTGGAGGACGGGGTGAGGGGTAAACTCACTCTGCCCGTGAACAAGCACTTGGTTTGTCCCATCTGGGGAACCATGGTGCCGGTGGGCCTCCACAAGGAGAGGGGGAGGGCTCTCACTCAGCAGAGCTGACTCCTGAAATGTGAGCATGGGGGACAAGCCATTGCTGGTGCTGAGCAGGGAGAGCTCCACCTCAGCACCGGGGAGTCTGGGGCTCTGCCTGCTGCGGGGCTGCAGCGCTGCCTGCCTTCCCTTGTTGGCTGCCGGCTCAGCACGTCTTTCCCAGAAGAAAGGGCTTTTGGCTGCCTCACTGGCACTTCCAGCCCAGCCAGCTTGGTGCAGGGGTGCAAGAGGCAGCTGGTGGGCAGATCTGTGAGCGCAATCCCTTGGCAGCCTGGAGACGGGCACAGCGGGCTGGGGAGCAGCTCAGCCCGTCTGGACAAGCAGGAGCTCGCAGGTCCCTGGGGCAGAGCAGAGCCCCCCCGGTCCCACTGCCACTGCTTCTGCCCTGGCCTAGTGCAAACCCTCTGGCCCTTCCCCTCGCTCCTATTTTTTCCTGTAGGATGTGGTTCTCCTCCAGCGCCGTCCTTTCCGCAGAAGGCTTCATAGCTGTGGGTTCTAAACACACACGTGTGCGTTGCTGAAGCAGAAAGACGACAGTGCCCCATAGGATTGGAGATGTCGGTTTATTGTAACAGGTGATTTGAACAGTCACAGATACCAAAGCTGAGGGGATATAGAACAGCTGTGGGCACGGCTCCCCAGGAGCTGGCTGCCCCTGCCTGACATGGGGTGCACGGCAGCCGGGGGACCCAGGGGCCCGGCTGCCTGCAGTGGCTGGAGGGCCGGAGCGTAGGGGGGCTGCCTGCCCCCGGGAAGCAGCCAGAGGCACTTCCCGCTGCTCTGCAGTGAAAGGTGGAGGCAGGCAGCTGAGTCCCAAGGTATCCTGCATCAGTGTCCATCCCACACCGCAGCAGAGCTGCCTACACATGCTGGAGCGCAAGGGGACAGAGTAGGAGCAATCAACCCTATGGACAAGGGGGCACAATCCCAGCACACAACACTGAGTGACTCTCTACGCACCCATTTCCCTTCCCAGCCCGCTGCTGAGCCCGTGCCCCAGAGCCAGGGGTGCCCGGTCACCCCACGAGGGCTGCAGCAGCAGGGCAGGAGACCTTCCTGACTCGTGGAGCCGTAGCTGCAGGCCAGGAGAGCTCTGCATACTTGCTTTTTGGCTGAGCAGGGCTCTG
Organism: Phoebastria nigripes; assembly: GCA_035582835.1. Lineage (NCBI taxonomy): Eukaryota > Metazoa > Chordata > Aves > Procellariiformes > Diomedeidae > Phoebastria > Phoebastria nigripes. The sequence continues at coordinate 288,147 of JAYKAV010003155.1, read as the reverse complement.
CAGTGAGGCTCAAGCAAATGTTTTGTGGGCTCTGCTCCATGTCCCCTCAGCCCGCTGCTGTGAGCCCTTCCCAAGGCCCCCGCAGGCCAGAAGCGGGGCACAAGCTCCAGGCTGCCCAGCAGCAGGGTGTGCGCAGGCCTGCCCCTCTCCTGCTACACAGGAGTTTTGCAGGTTTCCAGGGCTGGGCCTCCGAGCCAGAGGGGCTGGTGCCAGCCCCACCATGCAGAGGAGAGAAAGCCGGTGTTCAGGCTGGAAAGCATGCATCTTGCGGGGCAGGGAGCGGGACAGAGGCATCTCACCACACTGCCTTAGGTGTGCAAATCCAGYGGGGGCCAGAGAGAAGCCGCGGAGCAGCTTGCAGACAGATGTGTGGCTTCTTCTCCAGGGAYAGCACAAGCCCCAGCACCAGAACTCTGCCCAATCCTGCTCTGGGCCCCTGGGTTAGGGAGCTGGGGGCTGGACCTTCCTATCTGCTTCCCTGCAACCACACAGCCTCCACCTCCCATCCTAGTAGCAGGGGAAGGAGCAGAGCCAAGGGCCCCCAAAGCCTAGCACCCCATATTCCCAACTGCTGGTGGTCTTGGGGGAGGGACAGGAAACATCCTGCACACTCACCCCATCGCCCCTTCCCAGTGCCCTGCACCACCATGCTGCCTGGCACCAGCAGCCCCACAGGACGGATGGGACGTGGACACTGCAACTGCTGCTCTGAGCCCCACCAGCTTTTTGGGGTGCACAGCCAGGTTGGGGAGAGGTCCGCTGGGCTTGCGGCAACTGCTGGCAGCCCCGGCCCAGCCTGGGTGCCTGCACTCGCATTCCTCAGTCCCTGCTAGCCCAGCAGCATCACGCTGCGGCTGTGCTCTCTGCCGAACCTTGCAGCATGGAGCCAAGTCAGGGCTGTTCCTCCACCCTCCCAGCCCCACAGCCAGCTCTGTTCTAAACCCTGCTGGAAAGGCAGATGGGAGCCAGGGGTCCCACTAGGATAACTACCTTGGGGCTAGGACCCATGCCCAGACATGGGACTGCCATGCCTGCACTCGCCTAGCGCCAGGACAGCCGCAGGCAGGTTTATTCCCAGCATGGGGGTGAGGTGGGGAACACGGCATGGGGTGTTCCCCCTCTCACTGAGCCAGGCCACTGGGCACAACCTCCCGCAGAGCCTAGGCCAGGGGCTGCCCTGCTAACTCAGCTCTGCCAGCCAGCGTTGCTTCCTGGGGAAATGCCACAGTAATAAATAAGTGTAAAAAGAGACCGATGCACCTTTTAAGCAAAGGAAAACCATGGGGAGAGTTACAACCAGTGACTCGAGCGCAGTCGAGGCGCACACCAGGGAGCAGGGGGCAGGCAGGGTGAGGCCCCTCATGGGCTGGCCCCACGAAGCCGCCCAGCTCGGTGAGCCTGGCCGTGCCCTGCCGTGCTCCTGGCTGTGCCAGGCAGCAGCTAGCGAGACAGGGGCATCTGTTTGAGGGAGATGAGCACCGAGCGCATCCGCGAGACATCCTTGCTCTGCTTGCTGCTCTTGGGGTTGAAATCACAGAGCTGGGCCACCTTCTCCCACTCAGAGCCCGGGGTTTCCTCCTTGGACTCCTTCAGGAATGCTTCCTCCGAGGCCCTGCGGAGACGTTGAGGGTTGTCACTGGCAGAACCCTTTCCAAGGAGACCCTCCCCTCTGTCTGGGAACCCCTTGTGTCCCCGCTTCCTGTCCCCTTGCTCCAGCTGATGAGCTCAGCGTCCTCCGGGATCTGGAGACACACAGTGCTCAAGGCTGCTGTTGGCTGCACTCACCCAAGATATCATTCATCCAGGGGCATGGGGGTGTCTGCCTGCTCCCAAGACTTCTCTGCCCCCAGAGCTGTCCCCCAAAAGGCACAAGACCCCATGGCTTTGCCTCTTCAACCAGCCCCYGCAGGGGCATTTCCAGGAGCTCCACTTGCCTCCTAAGACTCCACCATTTGGAGACGCTCAGCTGCAGCATCCTCCCTCCAGGACCTCACCAGGGGCCCAGTACCTCCCAGCATCCCCCCTTCCCTTGGCTGGGCAGACAGTGCTGGGGCCAGGACCCCCAGACCCTGCAGGGCAGGATACGGTCTGTAAGAGGCACATACACATAGCCAATCACATCGGCGTCCGGCTGCTGGTAAAAGGCTTTGTCAGCGATCCTAGCCCCCGAGGCACAGACAGAGAAAGAGCGCAGAGCAGGCAGAAGGTTAGAAAGAGAGAAACAGAGAGGGGGTTAGCGACCTCCCACAGAGTGTGACCCACTCATCACAGCATACACGGCACCAGGAAAACCTGCCGGTGACGGCAGGGCTGCACAGACCGTGCCCCAACCCTGCCCCGATGCGAGGCCCATGTGGAGGGCAGGAGGCACTGAGATCCCACTGTGATCCCAGTGTGGTCCCAGCCAGGGTGGCTCTGCACAGCCACCAGCACCGCTCGAAGCCCTGGGGCCTCTCCCCTTGCCTGGCAAAGCTCCATCCCCGCAGGGCTGGGCCCCACTGTGGGGACAGAGGCCCCCAGACATCCCAGGAAGGCAGATCTAGTTGCACAGCAGCTCCCGTCGCAGCCCTTGCGGCCACGCTGAGCCCAACATACCTGTTGTTTGCCCGGTTCTTCTCCATCTGCTCATTCTGACGCAGGTTCCACTCCTCCAGGTCCTTCTTGGCCTTCTCACGCCACTCCTGCTCAGTCACCTTCGATGCCGCATCTAAGGCCAGGGCGAGACAGACCCCATCAGTCAGACTGGCACCCACTGGGTCTGCTGGGCAGCCCCTCGGCAGGCAGGACAGCTGCAGCCCCCCAGGCCTGTCCCCAACCCCCACTAATACTGTCTGAAAGGCATCACTGCCCCAAGGACAGCAGATCCTTGGCAGGGGCACCCACAGGGCATGGGGCACAAGACACCTCTCTGGGATGCAGCAGGGTCACCACCAGATGAGGAACCCCAAGGGCCCCGACTGCCATGTTGCACGGTGCCATGAGCATGGCCACACACGGCCTTGGGTCTCACCCAGCTCCTCCAGGCGCTTCTTCTGCTCCTCCCTCCACTTGCGGATGCTCTCAGGTTCCTGGGTCAGCCGGTCAGCCTTGGCTATGGCTGCGTAGGCATCTGTGGGGCCGTTGGACTCCTGCGGGACACAAGCAGCTCATCATGAGCACCAGCTCCTCCCACTGCCCAGCCCAGCCACCTCGAAGGGCTGGCAGCAGGGCAGGACTCCACGCTCCCAGCACTCAGACAAGCCAAGACAGGAGGTAGGGAAGGTGACAGCCTGGGATCTCTGGGACAGTGTCCCCAAAGCACTGCTCAAGCTGCTGTCCCAGCTCCCAGCCCCAGGYCCTGCCACCCAGAAAGATTTCCCAGCATTCCCCTCCTTGACTTGCCGGTCGCTGCCAACACAGCTCTCGCGTCCTCTGGGCAGGCCCACAGCAGAGGACAGCCACCGGCTTTGTGACACACTCCCCACCAGCACCGGGCTTCCCCGGCCCTGACTTGGTCTTAGGCAGTCCCAGGACTGAGCGTCATTACAGGCTTGGCCACAACAGATGGGGAGAGCCCAGGCGAGAGGCAGGGCCCAAGGGAGGTACAGCTCTCTGCCTGGACGCCTGCCCACAGGCAACAGCCTCCCTCGCTCCTCCGAGCCGAGCTGCCTGTACAGCTCCCGCCAGGCCCAGCACCACACTGGCTCAGCACCTCTCCTAACACCTTCTGCTGGCCAGGACGCCCAGCCTGACACCGAGTTCAGCAATGGGATTATGGCTCTCCTCCAAGATCCCCAATCTAATCAAGCCTGTCCCATCTCTAATGTGATTATCATCCGATAAACTAGGCATGGGCAATGCACATGCCACACTGCTGGGCACCGAGTCGGGTGAAGAGCTTGTCAGATGCTGGCACAGCTTCTCCCGTAGCCAGCAGAGCTGGACTTTGGGCTCCCAGAGGGAGATGAGACCCAGGCGGGTGGCTCCCACGAAACACCCTTGGCCATGGGGCAAGTGAGTTTAATGGGAGATGCTGCCAAGACTTGGCAGCAAGGCCACAGCAAAGCGAGTATCCCATGGCAGCCCTGTCCTGGCTCTGGACTCTGCCAAGAGATGCTCCTGACTGCCCCGGAGACCTCCAGGAGCTACCCAGGCTGGAGAGAGGGGGCTTCTGTGGGGAATGGAGGATTTGTCATCTGCTCTTGGGGCCCAGGCACTCCTTCAGGGCACAGGTCACCTGCAAACAGATCTGGGGCAGGTCACGGCAGGCAGGACCAATCTTCTCTTCGAAGAGGGGTGAGAATGGAACAGGCAGGACTCCCCCACGAGACCCAGACCTTCCCAGGAGCACCATAGCTGTTCTGGGGCTGGATAGCAAAGTCCAGTCAATCCCGGGGCAGAGCAGCAGAGTGCTGGCCCCATACCCACCCAATCCCCCTTAGCACCACTGGGCCAGTGCAAGGGGCTGAGCTCTCACCTGAAAGACATCTCCATTGACAGTGGCTCCTCCATTCTGGAAACCAGCTAGAGAAAAAGGAAGAGAGAAAGACAAACACAACTATGGCAGCTGCAGGTCATCCCAGAGGGGCTGGTGTTCATGAAACTGAAGCAAATCAGTTCCTGGGAGTTTGGCTGTGCCATTTCCAGCCCAGCACTCCCATCCACAACAGCCCCACATACGTGGGCCAGGCCCCATGGTCTCCTGTCCTTGGTGGGATTCAGCCAGTACTTCTCTCTCTCCCCCAGACAAGCCTTTCCAGGCATTTATGTCTTTATGGTGTTTTCACTGGTGTTTTATCTTATCTGAAGATTAGGGAAACTGTTCCAGCCACGGGGCTGGACACAGGCAGGTGCTCTGACTGTAGAAAGACAACCTGACCAACCCCAACCTGCAAGCAGCCAGGCAGAGGCTGCCGATGGACACAGACAGCTGACCCAGAAGCTGTCGGCCAAGTGCCCAGTAGCGCAGGGCTGCGATGAGAAAGCAACCCTGCCAGGGACAGAGCCCACAGAAACACTGCAGTGTGCTCCACCAGGAGAGGAGGGCAGGCGTGCATGCCAAGGTCTTCAAGAGCCAACCTGGGGGCATGCCCCTGGCATGAGCTGCAAGGTTAGGGCTGGGAATGAGGCACCACTGACACCCGCAGCTGGCGTACAGCCCCATCTCCCCCCCAGCCCCAGAGAACACCAAGCTGCGCACCAGGGCCACAAGGCCAGCCCCGTGCAGGGCCCCGCTGCTAGGCAGAGAAGAGGCTTTGAAGGAGGCAGACTCCAGGCTCTGAGCTGCCACAGCTCTGATGACCACAGGGCTTCTACCAGCCAGTTAGCTGCAGGCACAGGCAGCCACACAGCCACAGTGCAGCTCAGGCAAGTGCCGTCCCCACAATGCCCTCCCTCACAGTGCAGCTCCGACTACACCCAGCTCCAGCCTGTCTGACTGCATTTATCACCATGGCTGTCAACACCTCGCTGGGCCCAGGTCTGCCTCTGCAGCCCTGTGTGCRGAGAGGTGAAACCACTGCTCCACAGCCAGCACAAGGAAGCCCTGTGGGCCTGGGTTAGGGGAAGGAGTCAAGAGTACTGTGGCAGCAGCATCCCTATGTCCATGCAGAGAGCAGACACTGAGTCCCTGCTACCTACCAAAGCCCCTGCATACTGGAGGCAAGAGATCAGGGTTAGCACCTTCTACCTGCAGGGCCTGGGACCACAAGGTCCCCAATGGAAATGCCTTCCATTTTGCACCCTGAAGGGCTCTCCTGTCTGTGGGGACTGACAGGGCTGTCACTGCTCCTCAGCTCCACCTGGATGCCTCTCGCATTGCCCTAGCTGGGGGCACAGAGACATGGAGACGGGGGTCCATCCAACCTAGGGAACCCAGCCTGAGCACATGGGGGACGAATCGCCCCACAGCTGGCAAGTCCCAGCTCAGGATTCACCCCACATCCTGAGGCTTGAGAGGGAACCCCAACATCAAGCCCTTTGGGACCAAGCACAGTCCTTGCTGGGATGCAGGCCTGGTCCACTGGGGAACCCCATCGCCTGCCCATTGGGGGTGCAGCATGGACCCCATCACCCACTGGGGGTGCAGAGCATCCCACGGGGAACCCCAGTCCCACGGGGGGTGCAGCCTGATGGGAACCTGTCCCTGCCCTCGGGGCAAGAGGGCACACAGTCCTCCTTTACACCCACGGGGTGGCAGCCCCTTCCGTGCCCACCGGGCGCGCAGCCAGGAGGACCCCGGGGGCCCCCGGCCGTGCCCGCCCGGCGCAGCGCGGCGCTCACCCGGTTCCGGCGGGGCCGCCTGCCCGGCCGGGGCGGCGGCCGATTCGCCGTCGGTCGGCCCGAAGCCCTCGTCGTTTTCGATGCCCGCGATCTCGCTCTCCTGCTGGGCCAGGAAGGCGGCGGCCGGGTCCTCCTCGGCGCCGGCCCCCTCGGACGAGGAAAAGAAGCCGAAGTCGTCGGCCATGGCCGGCCCGCCTGCCCCGCTCCCTCTCCGGCTGCGCGGCTCGGCTGGGCTGGGCCCGACTGGGCCCGGGCGGAGCTGTCACTGCGGCGGCGGCGGCGGCGGGCGGGGCGGTCGCGCTGACATCAGCGGCGGGGCGGCCCCGCCGCGCACGTCCTGCTTCCCCGCCTCCCGGCACATCGCCAGGCCGCCGGCCGGGGCCGAGCCGCAGCCCGCTCCCCGCTGCCGGCCGGAGCCGGTACGGGCCGGGCGCGGCCCCACCGGGGGCATGGGGCGCCGGAGCTGCTCGGCCGCCTCCCCTCGGGCTCGCAGGCCCGTGGTCCCGGGGCATCGTCCCCACCCACGCGCGCACTCGTAGCTCTCCGGGGCGGGAGCGGACGGCCCCTCACAGCCACCATCTTGGCTGGCGCCCGCCGCGGCCGCCATCTTGGGTGGAGCCGCCGCCGGTGGACGAGCGACCCGGCGGGACGGAAGGTGCCCGGGCAGGACTCACCCGGTGGCGGACAGGCCGCCCCGGTGACAGGCAGCCCAACCCGCTCCCAAGGGGCTCCGGCCTACATCCCCCCTCCCGCCGCGTCCCGCCGCCGGCGCCAGGCCCCCACTTGCGGGACCCGCTCCACAGCTAAAGGCAGACCCCCCYTCCACCTCCCCCGCCCCCGGCCAGCTCCGGAAACGCCCGAGCGGCTTTCGGACTTCGGAACTCTTCGTGCCCCATCGGGAACACCCGAGAGCAGCGAGCCCGGTTGATGAGATTCGGGCATTTCCGGAGAGGTCCGAGAGCACTTCGGCTTTCTCCGGAACGCGGTCGAGCATTTCCGGTTGCGGCCGATAAACGGCCATTGGTTTCATAGCGGTGCCTTGCGCGCGCGCGCCCTGGAGCCGGGGCGGAAGTGCAGGTGGGAGACGTCAGTTCCGGAGAGTGACGGAGCGGCGGGTCAGAGGCGGCAGCAAAATGGCGGCGCCTGAGGAGCGGGAGCTGACGGCGGAGCAGACCGAGAAGCTGCTGCAGTTCCAGGTGCTGCGTCGAGGGGGGGCCGTGCCGGCCGGCGGGAGTGGAGGAGTTGGCGCGCGGGGACGGGACGGAACGGGCTGGGCTGGGCCCGCCCCGCCAGTGCTGGGGTCCATTTCGGCCTGCGCCGGGCCGGGGGGTATGGGGCTCACTGAGAGACGGGGCAGGCCTCGCCTGGAGCGGGCCCGGCGGTGCGGGGGTGTCGGGCCGGGCCTGAGTAGGGGCGAGAGGAGAGAGTCCCGTGGTCCCGGTCCTGGCGGGGGCAAGGGTGCTCCCCGCGGGGGCGAGTGAAGCTCCTGTGTGGGGCTTGGGCTTCCCGGGCTTCGGGCGCTCCGGGGTTGGGGTCTCGCTGAGGGGCCGGCCGGTGCTATGCGTGCCCCGAGCACTTCATTAGGAATGGTGTTCTGTCATCGCTAATTGGGGAGGCAGGAAGTGACTGCTGAATAAACCCCATTACCTCCGTACAGGAAAAACTCCTCGGTAAGTCCCGGCCATTTTAATTAGGTAGTCTGAAAAATTCCCTTTCTTGTCGTTAGCGGTGAATGGGAGAACCTTTCCTGGCGTCTTGGGAGGGTTAGCCAGTGGGTTTCTATGGAATGTGGTTTCTCAGAAAATTGTTTCTAACCCTCACTGTTTGGTAATGCCTACTGGTGGGAGGCCGCTGGGAATTGTAGTGATCTAATCTTGCTGTCTGCTGCTTAACATGGGCTGGGTTGCTTAACCTTTGGTTTGCTGGGGCTTTGGGGCTGTGCAGCAGTTGAATAATTAAAAAAAAAAACAATCTGCAGGTGTGGCTTGTTGGGGAGAAAACAGTGCTGTGGAGTTGAAATGCTTAGGGCTGCTCAGTGAGAAGTAATTAAACATGCTGGCCAATGAAAATTATCTTCAGGTGTCTTGGGTTTGTTTCTGAATTGTAGGGCATCATGTGGTGTTCCTTGGATTGCAGAGTTCTTTTACAAATACAATATTTTCTTTCAAGAGTGTTTTGGCTGATTTTGTTGCTTCATATTCATTTTTTTTAAGATTGTGCTTTGCATTTTTTGGTGTGATGGAACTGTAGAATTACAGTGCTTAAAGGGAATTCAGAGGCATCTATCCCTGCCTTCTACATCTGAGATAGGTGCAGGTATTCGTCATTGTTCCAGACAGATATCTGCCAAGCCTTTACCTCTGAGCCAGGGGGATTCAACAACCTCCTGAAGTAATTAATGTACTGCAGTGTTTCTCTGTGACTATAGCTATGAGGAAACTTTTTTACAGATATCCCCTCTCAGTGTTTACTGCAGATTAAGCTGGTTGGGCAATCTTAACTCACAGACAAAGGAGGCAGAGCAATGTTAACAGGTGCTTTCCCAGTGCTACCATTTCCCTGGTAAGTATATGAGGTTTAAGCCATTGCCTTATGCTGCACATATATATGTGCAAAAGCTGTCCTCCAGCTCCCATTCTCTTGCTGTAAGATATTGTAGTACTTATTTATCTACTGAATCTGGATAGATAGGACCAGCTGCACTCATCAGTGTCCCTGTTGCTATTTTCAAAACCCTGTGGGCAGCTGTGAAACTAAAGAATCCTGTTTCCTAATGCTACCTGGTGTTGCCATGGACAGCAGGCTGGGGGCTGGAGGGGAAGGAGAAGGAGTCAGAAGGAGGGATTCAGGTTTTAGTCCAGCTTCCTGTTGAGCCCTGGTGTGAAGTGGAGGGAAATGCTCCTTAGACTATAAAGGGGAGAAATTTTTCAGTTGGAAGACAGCTACTGTCCAGGGCCTGATGTGAAAGCTGTAGTCCAGAAGGCTTTGATACCAGGATTCTCTAATTCTTCTGTCCCCTGGGATATATGGGATTAGCTTTTCACCAGGGCTGGGCTAGTGACAGACTTCACTGGTGAGTCCTTCTCCTTTGGTACTTCACACCTGGCTGAAAGGGGCTCAGGTGTGCAGTCCTGCTTGTTTTTTTGAAATGAGATAGAGTAAATCAGTACACCTGGAAAAGATTTTTTTTTTTTTTTTCTTGGTTCCTTTAGCTGGGCTCTGTTAAATAGCATTAGCTGTTTGGAGGGGATGGCTAAGTCTCACTAAAATCATTTGTACATTGCTATTGCTGCAAAACACTGCTACAGTTAGCTTGTAAACCTTTCAGGGATTCCTGCTGTCTTTGCAGGGAATGCTTACATGTTTTCAAAGATAACTGTACACTTCGTTGTGGTGCACCCTCATAAGTAACTTGTACAATATTCTGTGGTGGCAAAGTATTGTACTTCTACAGAAGGCGGCATGCCACTGTGATATGAATAAAGCAGGAGAGTAGACTAGGAAAGAAGGGAGTGGGGATAACAAAGATGAGGTAAGCAATAGCAGAAGGTTCTCAGTAGTGTTACAGTTAAATGGAGAGCCAGAAGGGAAGCATTGAGCAAGAGCTGTAGACTGCCATTCATGCAGCAAACAGCTGTTCTGGGTGAAGATGCTGTTGCCCTACACTGTTTATCCTACTTCTGCTAGAAATTGCCCCTTCCAAGGTAGAGAGGTGAATGCCTGCTGTCCTGTTTGTGGCCCAAGCCATCGGGGTTACAGTTTAAATGCATGCTTTGCATTAATTCCACTGATGTTTGCTTCATGTGTTTTGGTAGTGCTCATATAAACAGCTCTGCTGGCAGAATGGTGAAAGTAGCAGCTCCCTTCCTACTGACAGGGTTGGGATAGGACAGTTGTCTGCCACCCTGCTATGGCAGGTTAACGGACTAAAAAAAAAAAAGGTACCAATATGGAGAGATAATTGGGATAAACTTGAAATAGAAGCAACAAAGCACTCTTGCACACTTTCAGTCTCCCATTTACTTCCGAAGAATTGGCTAATGTAAAGGAATAAAAGCATCTAAATTTTTCATCTGTCAAGACTTGGCTGTCTTGACATCTGTAGAGAGAAACTTGATGTGAACAGCTTAAGAAAGCTGTGGAGATACAGTTCCATTTGGGAGATGGAAGAAACAGTAGAGCAGCTTTTGTAGGATCTTGTTATTGATCTGTGCCCATTATGCTTGGGCTGATGTCTAATGTTATAATATGCTAATGTAAAGTAATGGAGTGTTATTTGCAAAGGAAAAAGTTAGCACTCATGATACCATCTCTAACTTCAACTGGGGAAAACAAAATGCTCAGGACTGAAAACATCTCTAATTTAAAGAGGAAGGAGGAAACCTTTGATCAAATTGATCAAAACCCTCATAAAGGCATTTGCTGTAATATGCAAAGAGAAACTCTCTCGGTAAGGCTTTTTTGCTGCTTGAAGTCAGATGTTCTTTACCCTTGGAAACATAATTCTCTGGAATTTGGCAGTGGGTTGGGAATTAAGAGCAGTGCCAGTTACAGTCCTGTGGATTTGCATCTCTTACGCTGTGTTTCAACATACGAGCGTATCTGCGGAGGGAACAGTGTCGAAGTCCAGTTTACAACCTTTGTCCACTCGCGTATTCCTTCTGCCTTTGAAGTGTGGAATTGCACTTTCCACTACTTCAGTATTGAGAAGATTTTAGCATTCTGAGCAGTCTCAAAGGTGAGAGATGCAAATAATTATATCCAGCAGCAGCTTCAGTATGTTCTAGTATAGCACTCTCCTTTGAGTGGTGTTTGAGAAGGCAGTGTTGAACTTTCCTGGCATTTGTGGTATTTAATATTTAGAAAACAAAATACTATCCACTGTCTTGAGCTTGGATCCACATTTATTTGAAGGTTTGAGGGTGCTAGTTTAATGGGATTAATGTTAACTACAGGGAGCCTTATCTTTTTATTACTTACTATGTCTGTGTAAGATATATGCTCTTTGAAGCAGCTAATGAGAGACTACAGTGAGTAGGAAACTAGCAGTTAGTGACTGATTTGAAGATACTGTTTGTTCTCTTAGCCTTAATGATACTAAGAACATGCTCGTTTGTCTGGCATGTGAATAACACAGTTTGCAGCTAACCACGAGATTCACCAGAAACGCTATAACTGGTGCAGTGGAAATGATGTGTTGTTTCAAGCTTCTAATCTGTTTCTGTGACTAAGGTGAAGCAGTGGCCATAGAAGGTATTGAGATAACAGTATAAATGGTTGTTGGGAGTGATAATGAACACTATCGGTGTTTACCAGCAAGTGTTGTCTAAACTGACAGTTGAACTGTCTTCCTGTGGTTCCTTACATTGAGTGCAAGTTGTTCTGAACCCATATGTGTCTTCCAAAACATCCTGGAACTGTAGTGTGTCTGTCTTATGGAGCATGTCAAAGTAACATTCAAAAAGGTGTTCAGTTTTAAAAGCTGCCTTTACACAGGCAATTTCTTTTTCCTGCAGTGTTTAATTGTGCAGCTTCATTGATCAAATCATTGGTCACTTCTGTTTTGTGTTGAGAGCAACTGTATTAAGATGCTAAGAAAAAAAATGTAGATTCACCTCCACGGAGGAGTGCCGTTGTAGAAGACTGAGATCTGACCAACAGCGTGCCTGTTGCTGTAATGATGGTCGGGAAGGGGTGAAGTTAGCTGGCCTGTAGTCTGTCTCTGCGGAGCTCCGTAGGTCTTGCAAATGCTGCAGTGATTCAGTGCTCATTAAATGTTTGTTGGTAGTTCTGCATGGCTATTACTTTGGTGCTGCTTTCTGACCTAAAACTGCTAAAGCATTTTGTGTAATTTAAAAAGGAGGGAATGTTCAGTCATGAAGTCCTGTTATTAGTGCTGAGTGATAATCCAGACATTGAGAGACAAAGGTGTGAATGAGTTTCTGAATCTTGTAAATTTTGCAGACACCAGCAGAATTTCCAGGGTGTTAAGGAATGGTAATCAGAAGACTTACAAGGCTTTGAAATACACACATTGTGACTCCATTGTAAAACCAAATAATTGAGTAAATTGCCAGTGCCTTTTAAGATGTCCTTCTAAAAGGACAATGAAGTGCCTTCWGTAGGAGTTTGKGGWAAAAAAAAAAAAAAAAAAAAAAAAAAWMGGAATACAAAACCTAAATTTTACTCAGTGAGGCACATCTTTAAAGAAAGATAGTTAAACTAAAAAACTAAATTGTGAAGCTGAGTGATAAACGAAGGTATTTGGCAGCAACAGCTGAGTTCCCTGAGCTTCATTTCTTCTATGAAATTCACTTCTGTAGTGCTCCCTTGCAAGGATTGCTGCAGACTTACTTTTTAATAAATATTTATACACCACTGGGCAGTGACTTGAAGTGCTTTTTTCTGAGTAACTGCAATCACATAGTTAATGTCGGCAGTGCTTTGAACAGTCCGGTTCTGTACAGCAGAATGAAACAATGATTTTTGCCCAGTAGTCGGGGAAGAAGGTAGAGATCTGTGGAGACTTCATGAGAAAGAAGCCAAGAAATGCTCAAAAGTTTGAACTGAGCCCAGAGATTGAATAGGGCATTTGTCCACAGTGTGACTCGGGTGGAAATAGCATGTGGAGTGTATGAATGGGGGCAGGGAAAGGAATAGATGCACCATCCTTCTCCAGTAAAAAAAAAAAAAGTTCAGTGCACTCTTAAATGGTCAGCTTGTCAAGACTGCCTCAGGGGCTTTTAAATGAAGCAAGAAATGGGGGAGATGACGAGCAGAATTAAATAGGATTGCTAACAATGGATTGGATCATAAGGTGTAATAGAAACCATGCACAAGGATTTATATCAAGTCACYGCTCTGTTCACAATCATCATAGGCTGCCTCCTGCAGAAAAGCTATGCTCTGCTGTATGACAGACTCAGGGAGCAAAAGTTCCCTGCTCTTAGCCGTGCGGGAGTTTGGCAGAGATCTTCTCAGGTGCCACAGAGAAGAGCGCATGGAACCGGCAGGCAGAGGACAGGGAAGGGTCTTGTGCAGTTCAACTCACGCAACCTCTGTAGGTCAGCAGGCTCCACCTGTCATAGTGTGTAGTGGTCCAGTGGGAAAGCAGCTTGTTTCGCTTCTCAGCTCAGTCCCTGAGCCATTGAGGGAGGTGCACCCTCTGTAGTGTTACACCAGCTGCCTGGGGAGGTATCTGGAGAGAAATCCACCAGGTGAGAACATGAAGCATTAAGAATCTGTGGAGTCCTTTTGTCAAGAATGACCTTGCTGGAGAAATTGTCATATTTCAACAGTCTCCTTGTATCACATCACATTTTTATGTTGAATTTGTTACACTGCTTGTGACAATTATTTTCATTGTTTCTGCCATCTTATATCCAAGCTAAATAATTGTTTCTGAAGGTATAACTGTCGTCTTGGCTTTCTGTAGCCCAGTTATTAAAAAAAACCTTTTTACTCCTTTTAATTTTAAAATAATGGTAGTTTCCTTCAAAATTGCCAGCATTGTTAATGGTGTCACCTGTAATGATCTTTCACTGACTGATTCAAAGGATTGTTAAAAGGGTAGCGCCAGCACATTTGTGGCTTTATGCTTTCCTATGAAAGTGCATGCTTTGGCTCTGTGGCGATAGGTGTGGTATACAACCCTGAAATGTCTGTTCAAACATCTTACAGTGAGTGGTGTGGGGAGAGATGTTTTTCTGTGGCACAGTGACAGGGATGTTCAGCAGAGATTTGTCTCCATTCAAGAGGTGCTGACGTGGCTTCCTGTAATAACAAATACTGTTGTTTGATCTCTTGTGCAGAAGTTCTGATTGGTGCAGAGTTAAAATACGCCTTCCCAAACATTGATGTGAGAGCCCAGTGGCTTTGAGGTCTGCTGGTGTGTTTGGACTATGTTTTCTGTTTTCAGTCCTGTCTGTGTTGGACTGGATTTTTTTTTTTTTTTTGCTATAGAATCCCCCATGATGCTGGAAAACACTACCTTCATTAGTGCCGGGCTCATTTTCGTTTTAATCTCTTGTTTATGCTTGCAGTGAGTGAAGTAATGGTCATCTTGGGTTTTCAGAAATGCTTTGCCTGTCTTTTAAGTTGATGCTTTGAGATGTCATGCCAGGCCGATGCCCTCAAACATCCTTCCAGAGTGAAACTTGTGAGCAATATTATGTTAGACTCTTGACGGGGCTGAGTGCAGTTGTGGTAACAGACCTCGGGCACTGCTGAGAATTGGCTAATGCTGGAAGAGTGCAAAGGCCTGTTTGAGGCCTCCTGTGTGTTTATGGATTTGGGTTGGCTGAGGTTGCTCTGCTCTTAAACTTTAGAGAGCAGAGCACTTTAAAAAAAGAGTATTGTGGTAATGTGTTGCAGTAACTCCTGTCTGTGCTCACATGTTGCAAGGAACAGTAAAAATACAGCACTTCCCTGGCACTCATCTGCTTTTATTCTCCTCCTTTAGGACTTGACCGGCATAGAGTCCATGGACCAATGTCGTCACACATTGGAGCAGCACAACTGGAACATAGAGGTACCACTGGAAATAAGATCTGTAGTGGTTTCCAAGTACCTGGATTAAACAGAGTACTCTTTGGGGAGGGGGAGGCCCTACCAGTAAGATTTAATCTGTCAACTCCTGAATTTACACTAGTAGCTCTTTATAATGGTATCTTGATACATCTGGAGAGCTGGTTTCAGAAGTACACAGCACAGTTGTTACGGCTGTGAACAATCACTTGATTGGCACATTGTGTAATTTCCCGTAGTGCGTGTGCATGGGCTGCCATGGAGAAGGCTTTCCATACAGAAAAGAGTATTGGTGGTTACGGTTTGTAATGAGTTGTGCTTATCCCGTGCTCTGGGGCTGTGGACAAATCATACCTATTGTTAGTGTCAAAAGTGTAAAAAAGATATTTTCTGCCATCCTTAAATGTCTGAAACCTCCCTTTGCTCTTTCTTGTGTCAAAGGCAGCTGTACAGGACCGACTGAATGAGCAAGAGGGTGTCCCAAGTGTCTTTAATCCTCCTCCATCACGGCCATTGCAGGTCAATACAGCCGACCACAGGATCTACAGCTACATTGTCTCAAGGCCACAGCCAAGGGCAAGTTATCTTACAGTGGATTTTGTCCTGCTTCTTGGGTGACTCTGTGAACAACAGAACTTGCAAGCAGGGAAAGGAATTGTTTTCTTTGTATGCTGTTATCTCCTTTCTAAATATTTTATCTTCTGAAAACAAAATGTAGAGCTATTCCTTCAGCCTCTATTACTACTGTAGATATTTTCTCCATGGTGTGATTCACAGTATGAGATGACCTTCTTTGTGTCATAGAATGTCTTGCTGTGGCATATTAAAGCTTTTTGATCAGTTCAGTTGGAACAAAGGACTGTCCCCTACTTATGGCAGAGTGATAGTATTTTTTTCTTTTTAGAGCCCCCCTAATAAAATGTATATTAACTTGAACAAATTTGCATGAGCACCTGTAAGACTCAGTGCTGTTAATCCCTTTATACAGTTAAGAAAATTAGCACAGAGCAAAAGCATTGCTGCTTGAATAGTCAGTGACGCTGGTTTTCAGACATGTCACGCTGAATTCTGAATGAACCATTTTAGTCACTTAAATTTGATTTGATGTGTCCAAAGCCATGAAATATTGCTGAGCTTTTTTTGCAGTGGTTAGAGCACTGATGCTCCCATGTGTGCCTGTGTGCTTGATGTTGGTGGACACTTTGCTTTAGCAGGCCTGTTCTGGGGTGGAGACTGTTCTAATTCTTGGTTTGTAATTGCAGGGCCTGTTAGGATGGGGTTACTACTTCATAATGCTTCCATTCCGATTTACCTATTACACATTACTTGATATATTTAGGTAAGTACTTTTTTGTGCTGACTCATGTATTGACTGCATCAAGGCACACTCTAGCTTAATTTGGCTGTACCTCTGTCACTTGGATCTTTAAGTCTAATGGCAGATTTKCCATTTATTTGCTCAACTGGCTTTATCTGTAGCCTTGTAAAGTTCCTACACTGTTTAGTAAGAAATAAATCTTATTGCAGAGAAAATGAGCATCTTGCAGCTCTGTAAATGAAATATTTAATTGGAGTTCTAACTCCATGTGGCTTTACAGTTTGAGTGCCACGTGAAGGGGATGCAAAACAGTGTCAAACTGTTTGGTATTCTTGGACAAACAGCTTGGTCAGAATCACGTCCCATTGGGCTGGGCTGCAGGTTAACCTGCCCTAATCCCTGTATGTTACTTGGCAAAACCCAAACTATAAACACCTCTGCTTTTTCCCCTTTGGTGTCTGTTGCCTCTTCTCCCTTTACTGCCCCGAAGGGCTAGCTCATCTTGCCTCCTTACAGCATTGATAGAGAGAAAAGGGAATGTTGAAAGGTGATGAATACCCAGCAGTCCTGCTGTCTGCATTGTTTTGGCAGTTTCCCGTTGTATTACTTTTTTTTTTTCTCCTTAAAGACTTTTCCAAAGTTCAGTGTAACTTCTAYGCATCGATAGAACTAAACAACATTGATATCTGCCTTGCAGTTAAGCTTTTTCAGCTTCAGAGGAATGACTGTTTCTTCTGTCTTCATCAGACTCCTAGTGTAATGTTCTCTTTCTGCAGCAGTTTGCACTCCAGAATTGTTAGTCTTGGAATAGCAGAAATGCAGTTTTCAAAGTTATCTGGACAAAACTGTGTGGCTTTTAACAGCCCGTCTTTGACTAAATTCCTCAAACCTCATACTGTTGGTGTAGCTTATGCCTGATGCTTCAGAGGAAGTCGAAACTGTTAATCACACAGAATTCAGATACTTGCTGATGCCTGGCATGAGATAATATTTGACTGGGAGTTTCTGTAGCAATGGTATCAGTTAGGAGCAGGTGGCAGTTTAGGTTGTGATTATAAATGTTCAAGGGTCTCAGCTGTGACTTTTTTCCTCCTTATGAATACCAGTGACTGTCTGTGGAAAAGAACCTGTTCTTCAGAAAGTCAGTAAGCTGAATTTCTAGTGTCCTTTGCTTCCTTCCTAGGTTTGCTCTGCGTTTTATACGCCCTGATCCTCGTAGTCGGGTCACTGACCCAGTGGGTGACATTATTTCGTTTATTCATATGTTTGAGGAAAAATATGGGAGGATACACCCTGTCTTCTACCAGGGAACTTACAGCCAGGTCAGTGTCACATGTTGATGCATAGATCCTGGGGAGATGGAGAGTGGGGATTTTGCCAGACGGTATCAGGGCCTACATGGCAAAATCACTTTTTATCTAAAAGCCCAGCGTTTGTCCCCAAACTCTCTAATAGGGTAATGGAGAGCTAGTGAACAAGTGCATTGGAAAACCAGTGTCTGCCAGGCTTGATGATGTGCCAAGCCTGCAGAGTTGGAAAGCAAAGCTGCTCTGACTGTTCCTCAACCGTCTGTATGGCTCTGTAGCCAACAGCTATTCTTTGTAACCCTGCCTTTGTTTTTATAAATTCATGTGGTATGTCAGAGTCTGTCCTTCTGTTCACCAAATTGGGATTCGCTGCCTGGGCTTGTATTATAATGCAACTCCAGAACTTGGTGCGGGACCTCAAAATTGAGAGAGGGAGCCCCTGAAGAAATTATGGGAGGTGAGAGTTCCATGTGTTAGATCTGGGCTGATGGTGCTCTCTGTAAAAGAGGGACGTCCCAATGGGTACTGCCTCTTCTGCAGCTTCTCTCAGCCTAGCCAAGGGAAGGGCCTCCTGCGGTGCGTCCCAGCAGACAGTTGGATCAGCACTGCTTCCTGAGTGCCAGAGAAGAATGTGGAGTCTGTATCTGCTCCACACTGCACAGCGATGGAGCTCGCCGCCTCCGCAGCTCTTCTAGGCCCCTCTGTCTTGCCTGGAATCCAAACTTAAATAACCACGGAATGGTTAGACTACCAAAACTCAGTGCCAGTAAAACAGGGAGCCTATTGTGCACTTTTCTTGTGGTCTTGTTAAGAAATGCTCTTGGGTGGGTGGAATCCAGAGACTGTAGATGCAAAAGGTTTTTTTGTTGTTTTTTTGTTTGTTTGTTGTTTTGTTGGGGCCTGCAGCATTATTGAGTTATCTTTTTTTAGTAGTGTTTTCATTTGATGTGGTCTGAAGATTGTGTCCTGTACAGGCTAGAGTGGAAAGCTCAGCCTTGGCTGCTGTGAGTCCAAGGGATGAAGGAGGGTTCTTTGCTGCCGGCTGAGTCTGGTGGGGCAGGGCGGGGGGTGTTAGTCCATGCAGTTGCCTACCTGGCTTTGCTCCGAGTTCAGTGTTCTCCAAAGCCACATCCTGAAAGGAGTGTGAAAGAACACCATTGTAGTCCCCTTAAATGAGGGTTTAGTCAGAAGGTCTGACAGGTTCATCCTCCACTGCTGCTTCATTAAAACCATGCTAGTGGCAGAGTAACAGCCTGGGTAAATGTTGCTGAGCTGTGTCACTCAAGTCCTGTGGGTGCCACTTTCCCCTTGCCTAGAGACCCTGTAACTTTACCTCCTCTGCTCTTATGCCAAGGCACTGAATGATGCCAAGCGGGAGCTGCGCTTCCTGTTGGTTTATCTTCACGGAGATGACCACCAAGACACAGATGAATTCTGCCGGTAGGTAGGAGAGTTTTCCAAGTAGTTATCTTTGCACTTTAAATGCAACTTCACTCACACGATCTCTTCTCATCCCCTAGCAATACACTGTGCGTACCTGAGGTGATCACCCTCATAAACACTAGAATGCTCTTCTGGGCTTGCTCAACCAATAAACCAGAGGGATACAGAGGTGAGTGTGTCCCTCCTGGGCTTTACCTATCCCCTCCCGTGTCTGGAACAAGCCAAATGCACTTTGACAGGTTTACATGTGTGAAACACACTGTTGGTTTTTGTGCAAGCAGACAAGAGATTTCAGGATTGCATGGGGAAATACGTGTTGGTTTCCATGTGGTATCTCAGAGGGCCTGTTTGGATGCCAGGGAAATACCTTCTGCTCTTCACCTCCGCTGTTCCATATGTTTCTGGGCAGTCTTAGTTGCGTGCTCTTTGTGGGCATTTAAGCTGCTTTCAGTGCCTTGTTAATGGGAGTTGGTGGGTGTGTGCTGAGGATTAAACTGAGCGCAGAAACAAGTATCTAACTAGCTGTGCCCTTAACGCTGGCTCCTATTACGCCTGAGGCCAGGAGTGACTTGTTAGGTGCATTCTTTCCCTTTCTGAGACAGTCATCTTTACTCCACGCCCAGTCTCTCTGTCTCCTCGAAAGTCCACAGTGAGGTCCTTTTAAGTACTGTCTTTCCAGAGCTGTTGATACCTGGCCTGCCAGCGTTTTGGTAGGGTTTTGCTGCAAGTGGAGCCTTTTCCCAAAGTTCTGTTCATGCCTCCTGTGTCACTTCTGACCCTTCCTGTTTCATGGCAGGAGAGGCCAGGAGTTCTGGTACTAAATCTGGGTCATTCTTGGCTTCATAGTTCAGCTACCAGCTATCCACACCTTGAAAGAATGGCTTTCTAAGGAGAGACATTCTTTTACTTATTGGTGTTTCATTGCTGCAATGCTTTGGAGTCACAGCCTAGAAAGCAGAGCTGGAAGGGATTGTGGCCTTTCATTTAATCCGTGGGGTGCTCTGATTTAGTTTGGAGGGCTCCATTGGTAATGATGGCTCCAAGTTGTGTGATGTGCCATGCATGTTTTAAGGAGGAGGTGGTCAGCAGCCACAGGTGAACTGTAACTTAAAAGCCCCTGATCTGCTCCATTCCCTGCCTCAAGACAGAGCCTGCTGCTGGCAGAAACAACCTAATTTTGTTTGGAAATATCCAGTATGGACACTGCCATCTTCTCCATGACGGTATCTTCCAGAGTCCGGCCATCCTTAATCATCTTAGCAAGTGTTTCCCTGTGCTTGACCTGTGTCTCTCATCCTGCAGTTTAAACCCAGGGCTTTTTGTCCCATTCTGAATGGACATTCAGAGCAATTGACTTCCTTCCTGCTTGAATTAAGGAACCTTTTTGGTTACTTGAAAGCTTGGGTTTTTTTTCACCTCGGTCTCTATGCTCCAAGCCACTTCTTCCCTTTGCTAATTTATGGTGTTTAGTTTGACAAAATGGAGCCTGAGGCCTTTTCTGCCTTGGAAGAGATAGTGGCTGTGGAAGCTGCTTTCCTAGGCCCTTGGTGATGGAAAGCATTTGTGCTGTACCCCTTGCTGACCCTTCTGGATGGGGCAGTTATGGTGATGTTTGTGCCTGTTTCCCAGTCTCCCAGGCTCTGCGAGAGAACACATACCCATTCTTGGCTGTGATTATGCTGAAGGACCGCAGAATGACGGTAGTTGGGCGGCTAGAAGGCCTCATCCAGGCTGATGACCTCATTAATCAACTGATGTTCATCATGGATGCCAACCAGACGTACTTGGTGTCCGAACGCTTGGAAAGGTATGATGGGACCTGAGCTCCAGTAATGCAGACCTTGTGGAGGCAGGCTCTGCTCTGCCCCCTTCCAGACACCGTATGTAGACAGGTAGCTCAGCATCTCCTGATCTGTAACACAGCCCATGGGTTCCCTTCTTCCCAGTGGGATTATTGGTCCATAAATTCAGGCCACCCTATAGCCAGGGAGCTGGATGTGTTGCCCACACAGGGCCAACTACTGAAAGGTGGGTGTGAGTGCCCTACTGTTTTCCACAGTTGGAGCACACCCTTAGCGTGCTGGAGCTTTGCAGGTAAAGCTTGGACAATAGCCAGTAGGAGCCAAGTGGGAGCAAAGGCATTGCAGGCAGGAGGAGAGCAGGCATCTGCAGCCAGTCGGTAAGCGAGTGCTGCTGCCTGGGCTGGCTGTCCTGAATTCTGACTGCATTTCTGGTAGTGCCTCATGAGCATGAGCTCCAGTCCCTGATAACTGTAGGGATTTGCAGGCTGTGTCCGAAGTAGGATGCCACCTTCTGGTCTTCTGTCTGCCCCTCCTCCACCCCACAGTCTCTGTGGGGGACCCAGTAACATGTTTTGATGCCTCTGGTTTCTGAAATGTGCAAGGAATTACCTGAAGGAGATAAAACTGTGAAGGGTCTCAAGTAGGAGGCAGAAATCCTGGGCACTGCTTATGTGCTGTCTGTCCACTCTCTCAAGCTGCAGTGGGTGAGAAGTCTTTTGTGTTCAGTTCATTTCTACTCAACCTAGGGAAACAGTTTGTGTGCAAGGGACTCTGGAGACTCGGCTTGCCTTTTAGGAGCTCGTGGTACTCTAGATGAGGCATTACCTGATGTGTGTGCTCCTACGAGTTTGAGGCTGTACCTGCACCCTCGGGTCTGCCATCAGCCTGCCATGCCTCCACTTTAGGGCCTGCTAGCCCTAACCACTCCCTGCTCATGTTTGCAGGGAAGAGAGGAACCAAACTCAAGTTCTGAGGCAGCAGCAGGACGAGGCATATCTGGCATCCTTGCGTGCAGACCAGGAAAAGGAGCGCAAGAAGAAGGAGGAACGGGAGAGGAAGAAGAAGAAGGAGGAGGAAGTGCAGCAGCAAAAACTAGCAGAGGAGAGGCGGCGACAGGTGAGAGCAAACTGCTGGAGAGGCTACTGTGCCCTGTTGGATGCTCACGTTGTGTAGGAGCAGTGCCTGCAATAGGGCTTTCTTGTCAAAAGGAGCTGCTTGTCTTGCTTGGGGCTTGAGCATCCTCTGAGCCTCCTGGAGCAGCTGTGCTGCAAGGGACAAGCATAAAGGTCAGTTCAGTACATGCCCATTGCTCCTGCTCCCTCCTTACTTTGCAGACACTGCAGGAGGAGAAAGAGCGGAAGTCTGAATGCCTTCCTCCCGAACCACATCCCGATGACCCASAGAGCGTTAAGATCATTTTCAAGCTGCCTAACGATTCCAGAGTGGAGCGGCGATTCCACTTCACACAGTCATTGACGGTGAGCTTGGGGCAGAGCTGATGGGTTTCCCAGAGTAAAAGAGAGTCAAGGGATTCTCCAGGTGGCTCAGCAAAGCTTTGGTTCCATTGGAATTTGCCAAATGGTGGCCTTTGAGAGCCTTTGCAGGCAGAGTTGTTCCTGGGTAAGGAGGGTGCCTTGGGGCCTGGTCCCACCAGCTTAGAAGAGAGAGATTAGAGGAAAAAAAAAAAATGGAAGAARCTTTTTCTTCTCCTGAAAAGCTGAGACTCTTGTTGCTCCCTATTAAATAAGAGTGTAGGAAGAGCCAGGAACAGTGTTGGGTCTCCTAGATACTCTGTGACAAGTCCAGTTTCATGCATGCAAAGAAAATGGCTGTCTCACGTCTACAACGCAGTGATGGTGCAAATCTGGTAACCTTCCCCTTGCGAGGTGCCATGGATGCAGTCTGGCTATGTCATTGCTCCCCCAGCTGGCAGTTATTTCTGTGCTGCTTTCCCAGGTGATCCATGACTTCTTGTTCTCCTTGAAAGAAAGCCCTGAAAAGTTCCAGATTGAGGCCAACTTCCCTCGCCGTGTCCTGCCCTGCCTCCCTACAGAGGAGTGGCCCAACCCACCCACGCTGCAGGAGGCCGGACTCAGCCACACGGAAGTCCTCTTTGTGCAGGACCTCACGGACGATTGACACTTTTCCAGAAGACACAAAATGGAAAGAGAAATTCATATTATTATTATAATACAATATTTTTTTTAAAAGACTGCATACAAACGAGGGATCAGAGACCACATCGCCTGTGCCAGCTGTGCTGTGTGTGTGCACTGGCGAGAGGAAGTGTGTGCACGTCCCCACACACCTGTGTACACAGCCATCCCCTACACTTGGAGGGCAGAGAGGGAGGGGAGCTGGTGTTGCCCCTCCGCCCTCCCTGGGGAGGAACAGGAATGGCAGCTCTCGGTAATATTTGCTTTTATTGATGACAATAATAATAAAACCCCGACAACCTGACATCTTGTGAAGATTTGATACTCTGCTGCTCCTGACAGCCAGAAGACCAGGCACCTGAATGTGCTGGGAGTGGGGTGGGGGGGGAAGGGCTGGATGGAATCTCTTCAGCTTCCCTCTGTGTATAAATATGTTTCTTTTAATATTTCTCTTGCTTTGTAATGACCAAAGGAGAATGGGGTTGACTATAGTATTAACTTTTTGATAAAGAGCTGGTTCGATTCTTACCCGTGTGGGGTCTTGCCCAGGGTTCTTAGCCTGCGTAGTGTAATAAACTCTGCCTCTAGCATGTCTGTGCCAATGCTTTCTGCCTGTGCCCCCTGCCACAGCTGAGCACTGGGGAGGGGTTTCTGGCTGCTGTGGCTCTACAGCAAGTTACTGCTCAYGGCATGGTGGGTACACTTAACTTCTGGCCTTAAATTGGTAATTCTGTGCCAGTGGAGCTGCTGGTGTAAGGCAACCACCMCAGGGGAAGGCAGCACTGGGGTTGCTGCTGTGCTGCCTGCCTGTGGCATGAACTCTGGCGTGAGGCTGGGTAGGAGGGAGGTGGCCCTTCCTTTGCTCAAAGGGCCAGGTCAACCCTCCCAGATCAAGTTAGAGGTGCAAGGTGCAGCATGGAGAAGGGTGGGTGTAAGCCTCTGTTCCCACCCAGAGGCTTGGTCATGGCTGTGGAGCAGTGCTATTGGCTCCTGCCCAAAGGGAGAGTGGTAGGAGCCTGTTCCTTCCCTACCCCTACCTGCAAGTCACCTGTTTTGGATAGGTAGCCATGCTTGCTTGCCTGCACAAAGCACAGAAGGGAGCAGGGAGGTCTCTCCACCCCCACCATTTCTGAAGCTTGCAAGCTGTAGTAAACCAGCTGCCTTTCCTGGTTGCTCCAGGGCCTGGCATGGCTTTTTCAACAGGGAGAAGAGATCCTTCACTTTCCTCCTAAAGGAAGAGCTGTTCCCTTTCTGGCCATGGAGCCTTCTGGAGCAGCATGGTTTGGGGCGTAGCAACCTTGCTCTTAACCTTGGGGAGACAGAGCTCCTGCCCTCTGTTGCGTGCAGGGTGGATGTGTCCTGCTCAGCTTGAAGTGCCCAGTCTGGGGCTGTTGAGGTCCTCTGGGGCCAGCCAGGCTGGGCTGGTTTCCTGCCCGGCCAGGGGCATACAGGATCATCTCTTCCCTGGCTGGGCATAAGCACACTGGAGGGTTGGGCTGTGGGAGAGGTGGAAGCTGCCTCCCTGGTGTTGCTGGAGCCACCCAGGAAGATGCGCTGTCCCAGGATGGCATCCAGGAAGACTTTCCACCTCAGTGCAAACTGTGAAGGATCTCCAGGTGGGAGCAAGAGGGTCCATGGTGCTGCTGGATCACAGACCCCTCTGGGGCAGAGGACCCAGCTAGCTCTGGCTCCCACCCTCAGGCTCTCCTGGTCTCTCGTCCAAGCCCCTGCTCTGGGGCTCTTCCAGCTGCTGCACCCTCTGTCCACCTGCTCGGTGATGGCCTGGGGACCCCCCATCCCTGACCAGAGCGTTAGCCTGGCCTCAGCCCCCCAGGGGACCCAGTGGGGCCATGTGTGGCCAACACCGGCCCCACTTGAGCCCCTGCCTGCCTGCGCCGAGACAAGAGCCGGGGCACAGCATGTTGGTATACATCATACATTTATTAGTGAATATCCCTCTCAAAATCAGCCACAACATTAAAAAAAATAATGATTGCACTACTTGGTCAAGCAGAACTAGCAACTTTCATTTTAAAAAAAGTACAAATCTGTTAAAAATTTCAATCAGTATAATACACATATATATAATACAACATACTAGTTATGTTAAATGCTACAAAACCAATATGATTCCAATGGAATGGAAAAAAAACAAACACTTTTAGAGCTTTAAGAACCTTTTTTTTCTATATATTAGCCTTTTTTCAAATACATACATGGGAAAAATGAGGTAACTGTAAAATGTGCAAGTAACAGAGCAAAAAAAATTATATATATATATTTATATATATATATATATATATATAAAAACTTTCTAACACAGAACACACGTCCTAGCACCTTCCGGGGAGCCGCGGGGGCCGCGGGGGTCCCACCGGAGGGCCCGGGGACTGGTATAATAGAACAGTAAACAGTCCACTATCCCACCACAGGAAATCATTGGTAAACAGTGGTATCTACAGCGCAGTCAGCAATCACAAACACCCTAAATAATTGTTTTTTAGTATTTTTTTTTGTAATTTTTTCTTTTTGTTATTTTTTTTTTTTAAATGATACTTTTAGCTGCTCATTGGAATAAATTCTGCAGCACACGAGCTGTGAGCTTTCGAGTCGCCGTCAAAGGACCGTAAGGCTTTCCTGGCTCCCTGGGCACCGCGAGGGCGGGAGGGGAGGAGGGGGGCGTCTCCGGGGGCGCGAGGCCGCCGCGCGGCACGGGGACTCCTTTGGTTATCTGTCACTGAGCGAGGGACGGGGAGGGGGCCGGGGTCCTGCCCAAGGGGCACCGAGCCCAGCGGTGCCAGCRCCCGCGCCATGGCGGGGCTGGTGGCGCCGGGCCAGGGCCCTCGGCCTCGACGCTTCGCACAGAGGGCGGCTGCTGGAGAGGCTGGGCAAGGGAGGCAAGGGGGAGCCGGCCAATAGCGACACRCCGCTCACGGCCCCCCACGCCTGACTGGCTGGGCAGAGACCAGGGCCGGCCCACCAGCGTGCTGGGAGAGGCCTGCCGATTGGCGGAGGCAGTGCACGGCCCTCTGCCAATCGGGAGCGGGCCTACCTCAGCAGCCCGATGATTGGCACCACCCCTCTGGACCTATGGCGTGGCAGCACAGGGAGCACCATCCCACCCACCCACATGCCGGGCGCGGCCCCTCGCCTCACACCCAGCCTCAGCGTGGCGGCCAGGGCCACTGCCCGGGGCCAGCCCCGCCGCCTGCCCCCCGCCCCGCGGGGAGCGGCCCCCCCCTCCCACCCTGTCCCCTTGCACACGCCGCCGCCGCGGGCGCCCCCCAGGCGCCGCCTCCCGCCCGGAGGGGCGCAGACCCCGCGGGGACGGCCCTGAAAGTCTCACGGTCCTGCTGTGGCGTTGCGGACATGTGCAGTACAGTGCATGGCAGTATCAGCTGAGCACAAAAACCCCTCTCCCCACCCCCCTCACCCCACAGCCGGCTAGACGTAGCCAAGACCACGTTCCAAGCTGGTCAGACATGCATGCATATTTGTGAACATTTACATAGGGCTGGCGTCCGCTCGGAGGCTCCCAGGCATCGGCAACACGCGCCATGAGGGGAGGGTGGTCSTCTCACCACCACCCCCTCGCCACTGCCTCCCGTCACCCTCCTCGCTAATTAATCATGCAAAACAACGGCCACGCGGGATTGCTGGAGCCGGGCGGCGGCGTGGCGGCGGCTTCCCTCCTGGCCCCGCGCTGACGGGGCGCCTGCCCGCCTGGCCCCACGCAGGCAGGGGGGGATACAGCGGCAGGGGGCTGCTCACAGCTCCCCCACACACCAGCCAGGGCAGGGCCAGGGCCAGGGGTAGCACTGAAAATACACCACGAGGTTATGGATAAAAACCCCCTGCTCTGGGGGCCAGGGGGCACCCGCTGCAGCCCGGCCGGCCCCCTGCTGCCCACCAGCCGGGGGCACCACGCCGCGCCGTCCAGCCAGCAGGACAGGGGCGCGGGGCTACTTCAATTTGCGGCGGCGGGACAGAGAAACAACAGCGGGAGCCAGGGGCCAGGCAGCACACTGGGGACACCACACGCCCATGGCCACAGGGACGGGGCTGGGGTCCCCCCCCCGGCCTGGCTGCCTCACGGGATGCCACGTGGCCCGGCCCCGGGAGCTGTGCCGGCTGGGCATGGGGGAATGAATGGGGAGAGGGGCCAGGGCCACGCCAGCACCGTTCTCCCACCGGGGAAAGACCCCAAGCAGCCATAACCCTCCAGGGCTCCCCAGGGCAGCCGGGGTGGGAGAGGGGCCATGCCGGCCTGTGTGCGGGAGCGGGGACGAAGGCGTTCCTGCCCCAGCCACGCCGTGGGGTTGCTGGTGTCCCACCTTGGTAGCGCTCCGCCAGCCACCTCCTCCGGCTGCCCCCGGGGCCGGCCCAGCGCTCTGGCTCGAAGCGCCGCCGGCATCAAACCCGCGGCGCTCCCTCCTCTCTCCTCCCTGCGTCCTCCGCGAGCAACGCCGAGGGGAGGAGCCGCCTGCACGCCACCGGGTCAAACAGCCACGGAACCAAAAACGCGACGGAAAAGGAAAGGAAACAGGGAAAAAAGTAAGTGACAAAGGGAAGAAACACTAATTCCCTAGTGGAGTACAAAGACCTGGAAAGTGATGGAGCAACAACAGCGTCTTTGGAGCGCGGAGGGCATGGCCACRCGCCTCCTGCCTCCAGCACAACACGATTCGGGGCCCCGGGAGCGCAGCGGGCAGGCGTCCGGCCGAGTCCGTGCCCTGGCAGGGAGGAGGAGGGCTGGCCGGTAGCCCGGACTGCTCAATGCTCACCACATCCGAGGAGAGGCTTTGGGGAGGGGGGGTAAGCGCAGGGTCAGGCCCTAGCAGCAGGCAGCGGCCCCCGCCCCTGGCCCGGCGTCCTCGTCCTCTAGCGAATTGTGCGGCACAGCGCCCGCCAGCCTCAGTCCGCCTCCCGCTGCACCTCCGACGCATCCGCCCGGCAGATGGGGCACGTGCGGTTCGCCTACGGGCAAGGAGAGACAGGGGCAAGTGAGTGGGCACCCCATGGCACCAGCTGCACGCAGGGCCCCCCCCCCCACTGCCAAGGGCTGGAAGCACCCCGCAGTGCGCCACATCCTGATCCAGCCCGGCACGGTGCTTGGCCCCTGGTCCCAGCGCATCCTGTGTTGCACGGCACCGAGGCCACCCGAAAGGCAACGCCCAGCACCTGCAGCACCCCAATAAGCCACCCCGCTCCCCACAGCAGGCATAGGCACAGGCAGTACCTTTAACCATTTGTCGACACACTTGGCGTGGAACTCGTGGTTGCAGGGCAGGACGCGGAGAAGCTGCCGGGCCTCGAAGTCGCTGAAGCACACGACACACCTGGGGGAGGCAGCCGTCAGTATGGCCCCACCAGGCAGCCACAGCCCCTGGCCCCCCACCAGGCATGCCTGTGCCCCCACGTCAGGAACCCCCGTGCCCCCCGTCTGCACACCGGGCTCACTCACAGGGTCTGCTCGGACTGGTGGCTCTCAGGGTTGAAGCGGTAGGACGGGAGGTGCTCGATGTCTGCTTTGGTGAGTCCCCGCGGCTTGGCCTCCCCCAGCCGCTCGGCCAGGTTCAGCAGCGCCTGGAGGGAGACGCGGAGGCCGGCTCAGCTCGGCTCATGCCCCGGCACAGCACCCCTCCAGGCTCTCCCCACCCTGGCAGAGCAATCCCCAAACCCTGCCCCAGCTCCCCCATCCCGTCACCCTGCAGGGAAGCAGAGCCGACACACCTCGTAATTCTCCATCTCCACATCATCCACGTCCAGGTCTAGGCTGATCGTGGGCCCCACGGCTGTCGGTGACACGGGAAGCATAGAGCTGGGGGGGGGAAGGACAGTGCGGTCGGCATGGGGCCGCAAACCCCAATCTCCACCCTGGCAGCCCCAGGGGAGCAGAGCCACCTATGCCAACGCCATGCCACTGTGCCCCCTGTCCGCAGTGCCACCCCTGCCCCACGCGTCCCACCGTATCTCCCCCAGTACTCACAGGAAATAGGGCAGGAA
>JAYKAV010003155.1:206458-253679 GCA_035582835.1 Phoebastria nigripes | reverse complement strand
TCCGCGGGGCGGCCGCGGCGGGCCGGGGCAGCCGCCGCCGGGCCGGGGGGCGCGGGGGGTGCCTGCCCCTTTAAGAACCGGCGGCGGCGGCGGGACGCACCGGACCGAGTCACAACACTCGGAGGCCCCAGGGGCGCGCGCGGCTGGCGGGAGGAGGAGGGGGGGGGCACCGCGGCGCGCGCGCGACCCACGTGACCAGGCGTGTCACGCTCCGCAGCCATCTTGGAGGCGCGGGGCCGGGCCGCCACGCGGGGCAGCGCCGGGCCCCCCCCCCCCCTCCTCGGGGGGGCGGTGTCCTAGCAACGGTCTCCACGGAGAGGGGGCCCCTAGCAACGAGGCCTGGGGGCGGCCCGGCCGGCCCGAGACCCCCCCCGCCCTCGAGGGGCCCGGTACCGGCCGCGCCGCCTCACCCCGCTGGGACGGGCACTACGGCTCCGGGGGGCCAGGCCGAGGTGGCTCCTTACCTGCGGCTTCGCCCACCACTGCCAGCCCGCCACCGCTCCCGGCCCACCGGGCTGGCAGCTCCGTGAGCCCGGCGGGCGTGGGGACAGCAGCACCGTGTGCCCGGGCACCCCCGGCCAGCCCACACCGTGCCGCCATGCTTCCGCTGCCAGGTGGGTGGAAAAGCCCGGGCAAGGGGGAAGGTGAAGGCAGGAGCCCGGCTCCCCGGCACCCCCTGCCCTGGGACGGGAGGATGGAGAAGCTGCTCCCCTCCCGCTCAGCACGGCACGGAGCCCTCGCCCGCAGCGGCAGCCTGCCAGGCACAGGCAGCTCTCCCAGGGCATCTCTACCCCGTTCGAATTTCCAGGCACCAGAAAAGCCCCTTCCGCTTCAGAAAAGCCTCCTGCTCTCTCCCCTCGATTAAACAAGGAGCAGGGGCTCCTCGGAGCATCTCCACGAGGCACACCTGCAGGTCAGCCGAGCAAGTCGCTCAGCTGGCAGCTAGCACCGGGAGCTGCACGCCAAGAGGCTGTGCCGCCGGCTCCCCGCGTGCCCCCGGCAGCACCGTTCAGCGCCAGTCAAACCCCTGTACTCAGGAGAGCACATCGCAGCGGCTTTGCTGAAAGCCAGATGCTGCATCCAAGCCAAACTTCCCCGGGTTACAAYGCACACTTAGAATTCCCAGGTAGGTGAGCGAGCCAGCCGGCAGCTCTGATGTAATGCCTATAAACCAGCCCTCCCCTGACAGCTGGGCTTTAAAGTGCTAACAACCAAAAGGGAGCTAATTAATTTGTAACATCACCCCTTTTAAAGAAAACCTCAGATCAGTGGCAACGATTTAACAATTCAGTAGGCACATCATTGCAATGAGCAGTTGGATTCAGTTTTGCCCCATCCCAGCTCCCTCCAGTCCCCTCAAGGCCAGTTCGCCAGCTTTCGCCTCCTCACCCCGAACCCAGGCACAAATGCAGACCCACACCAGCCTCAAGGATCCCCCGGGACATGGAGCATCCTGGGGATGCTCCATCTGGCTCCCTCTGCCATGACTGTCAACAGCACCACAGCCAACTGCTTCTGTCCCCGTGGTAGGGGACACACGGGACAGGAAAGTGGCATGGCAGGGCATGGGGCAGACCTATGATGGGGTCAGACCCACGTGCTCAGACAGGCACCCCAGGAAACAGCCAAAGGACTGAATCGTCAGCCCAGACCTGAACAATCACCCTCAAGGTCTGCTCCATGACAGCTGCTTTGTTTCAAGAGCTGGGGACTAGAGGGACGAGGAGGAAAACAGCACTCTGCACTTTGACCTTGCCACTATTTGCGGGCAGAGGCAGCACCGCACCTTTACAAGGCTGCCAGGACATGGTCTGATCCTGGGCAGAACACCAGCAGCAGGCAGAGGCCACAGATGGTGGATATCTATGCAGACACTCCCTCCCAACCTACTCCAGCGTCACCAGCTCCCCTGCGGCCAGCAGCTATCGATGTCCTCAGGACAGCGTCGGGAGAAGCCATCAACGGTGCACGGCTCACCGGTGAGGCGCTGCCCGTGCTCCCTGCCCAGCCAGGCTGGACGGCTCCTGTGGCAGAGCCGGGTCCAGCCACACCRCGTGCAGCCGTGCCAAGCCTGCCCAGCGAGCTCCTGCGAGGATGGGGCACAGCGCATCCCGCCACAGGGTTAAAGCATGCGGAAGCGGCTCAGCCCACGCCTGCCCTGTGCCGTTTCAGGAACACAGCCACGCACACAGACACCAACATCATGCTGCCCCAGGTCCGGGAGCTCTGCCTGGAAGAGCCATGTGAGGAGCCCAAGTGACGCCCCTTCGATGCTACAGCAAGGCTGGCCACGGACAGCAGCACTGGTCAGTGCTTCTGGGCCAGGACAAGGGGTCCCCAGTCCAGCCACTGAGACCCTGTGACACCCCAGGTAAGCAGGACCCCCCGTGCCAGGCAGCAGCCTTAGAAAGCTCTCTACCTGCGGGGGCTGCTCAGGCTGAACCTGGCTGCTCTGCAGCCAACGGGTGGCCCATCCTCTCCCTTGTGAGAGGCAGATGCCAGCAGAACCGAAGCCTCCCCGAGCCCAGGCTCTTTCAGACACCATCTGCTGCCGCAGACGTGCCGCCTCCCTTGCCCCATATATAGGTCAGGTCTGTCACAGGATTAGCCAGGGTGATTCGAGTGGTGTGAGCATGTCTCCCACTGGAGGTACGTTCTGCCCCGTCCTCTCCCCAACACCCAGCATGCCAACGGCTCGCCTCCATGCTCTCCCCAGCCTCTCCCCCAAGTCCAGGGAGAGGAAGAGGCCCCAGATCCTCCTCTCCCCTCACCAGTGCCTGGAAAACAAGTGGGAAGAAACCAGCACCAAGCACCCAGAAGCTCCCAGGCTGCAGGGGGGGCAGCAGGAGTGTCCCCACCCTACCCAAGGCCTGACACAAGCACCAGGGGACATGGGACACCCCAACATCAGCAGGTGCCGCAGGGTGAAGCGCTTCTCTGCTGGGAGACGGGGGGTGAGGAGTTCCCTCCCCGCTCCACACACCCCGGTGAAGCCGAGTTCGCTGGCAGCGGAGGCAGGACGCCTCTGCCGCGATCACACGCCACCCACTCACACCCCCAGACTGACAGCACTCCCGTCAAACGCCTCCAGCCACACACACGTGGAGGATGCTGACATGAGGAGCGAGTAGCTGCACAGGCAGCGGAACTGATAACGCCCGGTTTCCTGTCGATCTCTCCCACGTGGATTCTCTGATGTCTAATAGCAAGGCAGAGCTGCACTGCAGAGGGAGAAATAGCAGCATCTTCCTCCCCACAAGCCAGAGCCTGTAGCAAGCCGAGACCTTTGAGACAGCTACCACACCTGACACCTACCACAACTGACACCATCCAGCAAGTTCAAAGCAGAGAGAAGACTCACAAATAAACAGTAAGCTTGCACAAGTCTTCATTTCCTCAGGACAGGGTAAATAATCTGCGGAGGTATCTCCACCTTCCTTCATTTGCCCTAGAAACACTGGCACGACCTGAATAGCATGACCAGAAGGCTGCTGGTGCAGCAGCCAGGTCCAGCTCAGGTACCTCTGTAGCTCAGCAGCATCAAGCAATGGGTCGTGTCCTCCGCTCTCCTGGGTGGACTCTTCTCCCCCAGACAGAAGCACTTTGAACCACGCTCACCTCTGTCTGTCCTGGCGTCCTGCAGCAGCCGGTTCCGCAGCTCAGTTGCACGTGGGTGGGGAGAGAAGAGCAAACACCACCACGTCCGTCCCCAACCTGCTGTCTGGGCAGCCTCCCCGGTCCTCCCCTTCCTTCCTACCACAAGACACCGCGGTTCAGGACTCCATACTCCTCTCCCTTCATGTTTTAGTTCTCTTTTCAGACAGCACTTTCCTAAAACAGACCCAATCTCTCCTTGGGCAGAGCCAGCCCAGGGAGCAGGGATTCCAGCCCCCCTCCCCGTCCCCACACAGCATCCCTGGGAGTCCCCAGCTCACCTGCCACCTCTTCACAAGCATCCTTCAGAGTCCAGCCCTCTCTCTACATGCTGTGGACAGTGTCAATAGCATCTGCCAAGAGAGCAGCTGAGGGCAGGAGGGGCTGGGCTCCAGACACCTTCCCCACTGCTCCGCCGGCTGGGCTCAGGCTGGACCCCTCCGCCTCCCCTCCCTGCTGCCCTTCTGCTGCCGGCGCGCAGGAGGCAGAGCAGGGAGGCAGAGCAGAGCGGCAGTGTCTGGCGTCGCGGCTCCAGCGAAAGGATACGGGCAGAGCCAGAAGCTGGTGGACAGCAAAGAGCAATTTCGTTACCACTCAGCAAAATGAAGAGTCTCTTGAAAGCGCTAGTGACAGTCAGGAAGTTGGGCTGGGTGTTTTGTTTTGCATTTTAAGAAGCCTGCAGGGACACCGACAACCTGCAACGATCATTTTCAGAAAGAAGCTCAGAGAAATTCATTATTTTCAGCAACCATTTACCCTCTTTTGTCCTTGATTTAAAATTTGCCAGGAGGCTGCTTACAAGATGCACCGAAACAGGCAGTGACCACTGCCTTAAGCGCAAAGGAGGCTTGCTTCAATACCTCCCCAGTACATCACTCACAGAGAACCCCACACCAGTGCCTGGGGATGGTTTTAAGAGCAAGAACATCACTTCTGAGCTGACAGCCCCTATGCACAAAGAGCGACTGTGCAGTGACAACAGAGCAGCCTGGGGCACAGGAGCTGGCTGACCCCTGCTACAGCTCTTGTCGGCAGATTTTTATTGTTCACCACTTTCCCAAAGCGCAGGCATGGAGAGAAAAGCAACTAAGACACTCGGCTCAAAATGCAAACACAGCCAGGGAGCCCCACCAGCACAGCAGGGAAAAGACAACCTGCCAGAGGGGACTGCAGCTCAGCGCTGCCAGGCTGGGGGGAGAAAGGACCAGAGCATGGGCCCTCCCTTCCAGGGGGTGACAGCAAGAGGTCACCACCACGCAGGCTCACCCAAGAGGAAGCAGCTCCTAGCACAAAGCATCGCAGGCCAGTCCTCTGCTCTGCATGGTTGAGCTGAAATCCCTCGTCCTGCTTTCCAGGGTAGCCAAGGAAAGCCCACAGCTACAGCTCTGCAGCCAGAGAGGCCAGGTCTCCAGGGACCAGGCTGCAGCTGGAAAATAATACCCCCAAGGCCTGTCACGAGCGCTGCCTGCTGGGGACACTGCTCGCCTCGCCTTCTGCCATGCACACAACGAAGCGGGGAGCCCTCCCAAACCACCCCGCTCCAGAAAACCCAGACATCCCGTATCGGACACAGGCCCCCAYGGGCTGCTCGTGCCCTCCAGGAAATAGCTTCTGCCCTGGAAGTCTGAGGACTTGCAGGTGCAAGGGCTAAGGAAAGGATAAGCACCCCGGGGTGGCCCTGCTGCCCAGAGACTTGGCAGGCTGGCTTCTCCCAGCACCCTTGCAAGCCAACAGCACGGATCCACGCGGCTCCTCGCCAAACTGACCTGTCCCGGGGAGCCACACAACATCCTCGTGCAGCTTGGTGACCACAGGGCTCAGGGCCTGGCTCTCCTGAGTTCCCGCCAAGCCAATGTCACAGGACCTCTGGGAGAGCTCCCCAGCACCCGCAGCTTCCTCAGACATTTTAGCAGCCTCTGACACATCAAACTGGCACTCTATGTGCTGTGCCTGCCTGGTGGGTACGCAAGTCCCTTGGCCAACCATTCACCTACACACGGCAGGTGACAAACCACAATTCTCCGAGCAGGAAGCCAAGGGATGGTGGGAAAACACCATGCACCAGCTCCTCGATTCAGAGATGAAAAACCAAAAGCATCCAAAAGCTCCATGCTTTTCTGCCAAAAACCAGCACTGCACTGCTCRCCGCCGGCTGCCCAGCCACCATCTCCCCAGCCGTGCCCCGCGGCCAGCCTCACGTGACAGTGAAGTGGATGCACACAGTAGGAGTGGCTGTAGTGACAGTGTTACAGCTTGTGTCCGACACACAGCTAAGCCCAGCAAATCCCAGCGCTCTGCAGCTCTCATTTACAAACCCCACACGCTCTGCGCAGGTACACAGGCTTCAGCAAGAGCTCGGTGCCCGCGGCTCTGGGGAAACGACACCTGGGGGGAAACAGCCCAGCGAGCACGGGGCTCCCGAACTCTCCAATGTTCACCAGCACAAGGACAGGCCCACACCAAGCCCCAGGGACAAAGAAAGCTCTTCTTTGACACCAGCCCCTGTTTGGGCTAGGAGCCCACCTCCCCAGGGCCAGCCTCACTGCTATTTCAGCACAGATACTCCCACTGAGGAAGCAGGGACACCTGGCAGGACAAGCAGGACTTCGCCCRGTCCTGCTCTGCTCCGAGCGACTTCACTCCCCACCGCTGCCCTGGGGTGGCAGGACTTCGCCAGCTCTGCACACACCTGGAAGAAGTGCTGCAAGCTGAAGCCCAGTCCCTACCTGCTGGCTGTTATTTCATTCCTCTAACAGGTCCATAAACCAGGGATAATTAAATCTCCCCAAAACTCTCTTCCATTTAAAATAAAAATCTATAGTCCCTATTTCATTAGCTGGCTCTGGGTTTTACAGCTTGATCAATTCCCCTCACAGTGCCCTGGTCCCAGGCAGGCAGATGCAAGCACACAGCGGGCAGCTTCCACGGTGCAAATCAATGGAGATTCGCAAAGTCTCCTCTCCCTGTTCTTTGTTCCTCGCTCACCAAAGGGGAGCCACATGGCACGGCGGGTAGGGACGGCATGTTTCACCGCTCAAGGGAACTTCACTGCCACACGCAGCTTCAGAGGTCAGATTTAGCGCCTGGCAAGAGCAGAGGCAGAAGCGATGCTCCCCCTCCAGCGAAGGGAGAGCCCAGCACGGGGCCCCAAAAATGCAGCCATGACCCTAAAGGCAAGGCAGCCCAGCACACAGGCGGGGTGACGCCTCTCCACCTGCTCCAAGGTGAAGAGGGACAAGGCTCAGCTCTTGCGGCCGACAGCTGGAGTCAGAGCCCTCCGCAAGCATCAACTGGGAACCAAGAGCAGCCGCCACCACTCTGACCCCCCCGCACACGAAGTAGAAGAGACTCATTGTAGAGACCCGAGCGCACCGACTCACCATTTCCTGCCCTTCCCGGCCCTCCACTGCTGTCCTGCCACGTGCCACCTTCCCCTCGCGAGTTGTGCCAGGCCGGTGGCTGGAGCAGCCGGGGCTCCAGATGGCTCTCACCACCCCTGCAAGCCTCTCCCTCCACTGCAGCAGGGACCTACTGGCTCCTGGCAGCAGATGGAAGGACCACAGCAGCAGTGAGAGCTGCACGAAGCAGAGATCAGCTGCCCCAGGCCAGCACCCAGGTGCCACCCAGCACCCATCACACCATTTCCCTCCATGCCAGACACGCATCCCTCCCTCCTGCTTTTGCTCAGCCAGAAAGCAGCAAGATACCACAGTCTCCATCCTGCTGGTGCCAGGACACACTGCAGGCAGCCCCGGCCCCAGTGAGCTCTGCCTCGGCTGCACAATGCCAGCGATGGACAAACCGCACCGCCTGCGGGCAGTCCCACCTACCAGGGGATATCGGGGCAGGTCACTGGGACACAGGAATAGCCACATGTCAGAGCGCCCAGCTCCAAACAAGGCTGGGGGGGACAAAGCCCCACCACAACTCCTTGCAGGGCTGTGTGCAGGGCGGGTGACACCAGAGCCTCCCACACGCCCACACCAGAGCCACCCATGTGGCTCCTGCCTCACCTCTCATGCCAACACCTGCCCCGGCTCCACTGGCACCGCTGCCCAAGCGGAGAGGCCGCAGTTCACCTGCTAGACCAAACCCACTGCCCAAGGGGTGTGACTCCACAGAGCATGGYTCCCGCCGCCCAGCCAGCCTCAAAGCAAACACCCAAAGGTGACAAACAAAGGCACCCGGCAGGCACTCCGCATTAGCAGTATTTTTAGACACCGCTATGGAGCCGGCCTTATTATTTTCATTGCAACGTGCATAATTACCCACCATGCACCGCAGTGACATCAGACGCAGCCTGCTCCCCTCCGACAGCCGGCAAGGCCGGCGCCCGCTCCTCCTCCTGGGGCTCCCGGCCTCAGGGACCGACCTCCCCCCCAGGCTCTGCCCTGCACATCCCCCCAGGGCATGGCCCCACCGCTGCACAGGGGGGAACTTGGGGTCCTGGGGCATCGGAGCCGGCAGCRGAGCAGAAATGGGTGCAGGTGGCAGAGGGACCGAGTGAGGCAGTGACACAGGACAGCGAAGAGGCGAGCACAGGGACAAGCTCCAGAGCTGCAGACACGCGCGGCTGGCTGTGCTGGAGCACAGGGCTGGTGCAGAGCACATGTCCGAGATGCCAGCGCAAAACCAAGCCATGCTCATGGGAAGAGGGGCTGTCCCCGTGTGGAGGGACAGCACCCACCTGCCCGCAGGGCTCAACTCCTGCCCGGGAAAGCAAGCCCCGGAGCGCACCCCAGCTGCCCACAGCCCGGTCCCACGCGTCCTTTGCGGGACAGGGCTGCCACGGGCCCTGCACGCAGCCCGTGCTGCCAGCACACACACTGCACGGCCTGTCCCACCGCCCCGGGTGCCACCACCACCACCCCGTCATTTGGGGCTTGTTTCCTACCTCTTCCCCATTTACAACTTTCTCAAGAGTTTTGCCACCTCCCCTCCCGTCCCATCCCATCCCCTCTCACACGCCGCGGGCTCGCCCCGAGCCAGGCCCTGCTTATCGACCCCGGGTCGGGCAGCAGGGCCCGGGGGCTCCGGCAGCAGTGGACAGAGCATCCCCGGGTTGTCCAGCGAGTCGGGGACACAGAACCAGCCTCGGCAGGAGCCACCGACTCACGCCCAGCCGGGGACGCGGGAGCCCCCCGAGAAGGGGCTACGGCCAGGACAGCCTGGGGGCTGCCCCGCTCTGCTGGCGAGAACCCGAGGGGCGGCAGGGCTCCAGCTCCGCCGCCCTCCTCGGTGCCCCAGGCAGCCCCTGCCGCGGCCCCCGCTCTCCCCGAGGGGCTCCCCGAGAACCGGGGGCTCCTCCCGCCGGCGTGCGGCTGCCGGTGCACCGGGCCCTGCTGTCCTTTACGGCCACCTCCCCAAGCCCCGGTGCCCCATGCAGCCACCACCCCCGCGCACCGAGCCCTGCGCTCGGTCCCGGCCCCGGTGCGCCGGGCCCCCACCTGCCCCGGCCATCCGCCCCCTCCAAGCCACCGCGCATCGGGCCCGGCCCGGCCACCCCCCGCCGCGCACTGGGCCCCGCTCGCTCCTTCGCCCGTCGCACCGGGCGTCGCTGGCCGGTGCATCCGCCCCCCTCACACCGAGCCCTGCCTGCGCCCTGCACCGGCTTTGCCTGCCGCCCTCCCCGGTGCACCGGGGCCGGCCTCCCCGCCCCCCTACACCGGCCCTACCTACCTCCTTCCCCCGGTGCACTGGGGCCTGCCCGCCTCCTTCCCCCGGTGCACCGGGGCCTGCCCTCCCCAAGCCCCGGGCCCTGCCCGCCGCCTTCCCCCGATGCATCGGTCCCGCCCGCCCCCGGTGCAACCGGCCCTGGCCCGCGCAGCCCGGGCCCGCCGCCGCGCCCCGTACCTACCGGACGCGCGCCCCCGGCGCTAGCAGGCCTCTCCGTGCCTGCCCCAGCCCTGCCCGCCGCTCAGCCCGCTCGCATGGCGCGGCGGCCGGGCCCGCCGGGCTCGGTGTCCGTCCCGGTGCCGCTCCCGCTCCGGCCTCGGCCCGGCCTCAGCCCCGCCTCATGGCGCCCCCGTGCCCGCCGCCCCGATGGAACCGGCCGCGCCGCACCGCCCCCCGCGCCGCGCCGATGGGCGCGCCCGCCTCCCCCCCTCGCCGTACTGCGCCCAAGAGCGGCGCCGCCACAACCGCGAGGCGGGGCGCTCCGGCCGTAATGCTCTGAGTGGCAGCGCACCCCCACGCTGGCCCGGGGCTGTGCTGGGGAAGATGTTCCGGGCCAGCCCTTAGGAGGTGTGGGGGGGTCCCGGCACAGCCCAGGGGGAGTTTGCAGAGGGGTGTCCAGCACTAGCCCCGGAGGCCTCCTGGGCCAGCCCTGGGGGGCTCCAGGGGTATCCCCAGGCAGCCCACAGGGTGTCTGTGGGAGTGTCCCGGGGCAGCCTTCGCAGGTCCAGGGGGATCCTGGAGGGGTTTGCCGGGGGGGGGGGTCCCAGGCTGGCCCCCGGTAGCCCCTTCTCTGGGGCTCCCTGACCCAGATGTGGGGTTAGATGGGGACCTCGGAGCAGGCTGGGCATCTGGGCAGACCCCAGAGCTTCCCAGGCATCCAGACCTTACGGGTTCCCCAGGGAATAGGGGCAAAGGGGGCCAGGGCCGTGGAGGCAGTGGTCCCACAGGCCCAGAGCTGGCTGTGCACCCCCCCGCCGCCTCCCAGCCCTCTTCTGCCTGAGCGGAGCTGCACAATCCACCCTTGTCCCCAGCTGGTCCGAAGTAGGTCAGGGAGGCTGGGCTGAGCCCCCAGGGAGGGGAGCGGGTGGCAGGGGGGTGCAGAGGGCCCCAGGCACCTGCCTGGTAGCCACACCACTGGGTTGGTGCCCTCCCCCTGTCCTGGTGGGACCCAGTGTCCCCAGCCCAGGGGGTGCGGGGCGTTTTCCCAGCCCCTCTCCGGGCCCCTGGGGTGGTTTGGGATCCCTCTGCATCCCCACAGGCACTGCATCCCTCCTGGGAGCCAGAGTCCCATGGGTGCAGGTTGGGGTGGCTGAATCCTGGGGGACGGCACCCRTTCTGGGGGGCTGAGGTTGGGGAGCGAGCGTGGGGCTGGGCTGGCGGGACATGGGGGATGAGCATAAGGAATAAGGAAGATGACAGAGGGATTTCTCACCCCTTAATTGCAGTTAATAATTGATGAACATGTTTACTGCAGGAGGCAAAGGTCTCTGGTGGTGTCAGGGTGCGAGCGCAGAGCAGCCTGCCCGGCAGCATCCCCAGCGACGCAGCCGCAGGTAAGGGATGTCAGCCCCCGCCCTGGCCCCCACGGGCACTGTGGTCCATCACAGCAGGAGGTGGGGGTGACTGTCAACCGTGGGGCTGCCCACGGGCCGTGGCACAAGGAGGGGGACACCATGGTGCTCCTGGGCTCCAAGTGCTGCTTGGGGTGGCCCCGTTGCGCCCGAGCGATGGAGCCTGGAGTCCCCAGGAGTCCCCATGGTCTCTAGCACCTGGAGGGCAACCCTGTCCCCCCATGCCATGTCCCCAGAGAGCTTGTGCCTGGGGGYGCAGGGTGGAGCCTGGTGCTTGCTCACCAGCCTGGCTCAGCGGAGGGGACTGTCCCCACCAGAGCCCCTCCTGCCCCAGGGGCTGCTCCCCAGGAAGGGTTTGGGGGGGCTGGTGGGAGCAGGTGGCCACAAGCCCCAAGGCGCTGGTTGTCTGGTATGTGCCCGCAGGCTTGCCAGCAGGATGGCGTGGCGCTCGCTGGTGCTGCTCTCCTTCCTCCTGGCAGCAGGTGAGGACTTTGCTCGGTGGCTGGCACRGGTGGGTGGGTGGCATTGGGGATGCTTTCACCCCCCAGCACTCATTCCAAATTCCCTGAGGGCAGCTGGGACCACCAAAACAGCTGCCCACCCYGTTGGCACCTTGGAGACCCAACGGCAACCTTGCTGCCCCAGGGCAAGGCAGAGTGGGCAGGGGGCTGGGCAGTGGGGATGGCACCCAGCATGGGTGCTGCAGCTGGAGGTCAAGCATGGTCTGGAGGTGGGAGGTGTGGGATGAGCACGAGGAAGGTGAGGGGTAGTGGATTCCCCTCCCTCCCCCGGAGACCCAAACCACGGCCGGGAGCTGGGGCTGGAGCTAAGTAGGTGCTGCCGGGCACGGGGGTGCAGGGTGCGGGCAGAGCCYGGTGCAGGGGTGGTGCTCAGCACACCTCCTCCTTATAGTTTCAGGCAACACAGCCCCCTTCTTCAACATGACCTTCGTCTCCGTGCCCGAGGACCTAGAGTTGGGTGAGTGGGGCAGCCTCGGGGAGGCCCCGGGGTGCAGGAGGAGCGGCCGGGGGCAGCCCTGGGCAGGGGCTGACGCTGCCCGTGTCCCCAGGCCAGCATGCTTTCCAGCTGACGGCTATTGACATAGACGGGGACCCACTCATCTACAGCATCAGCGGGCCAGAGGCCTTTTACTTCTCTGTCGATGCCCAGACAGGCAACGTGACGCTGAAGAACTCCCTGGACCGTGAGGTGAGGGCAGAGACCRGGGCAGATGTCCCTGCCTGAGCTGGAGGGTCTGGGGTGACAGGGACGGAGGGCAGAGCCGTGAGTCCTGTGGGAGAGCTGCTCATGGCGGTACTGTGGATCACTCCCTGGCCCTGAAGCCCGGCTCCGGGTGGGAGAGCCATCTGGGAGGAGCATCCCACCCAGGGGTGGCGGGTGGGGGGGCATTGGGGCTCAGCCATCCAAGGATCAAGCTCCGCCTGGCCCTGACCAAGTCCTGCCTTGTGTCCCTCCAGTTCCTGGCCAGGCTCACCATCATCGTCGGGGTGTACGATGGGATGAATGAAGCAGTGAGTGCCAGGGCATGGCTGGGTGGCTGCAGCGGGTGATGGGGACAGGGAGGGGAGCAGGGTCTCAGCGCGGCCACGGATGAGACTCAGTGGGGAAGGGGCCTGGGGGTGGGCTTTGCCCGGGGGCAGGTGATGCTGGCTGGCTTCAGAGCTGGGGTGGCACGAGGTGCCAGAGCTGCACCCAGCTCTACCAGACACCATCTCCCACACTCACCCTGTGCCCTCCCTGACACCCGTTAGGTCTCCAGAAAGCTCACAATCATAGTGGAGGACCGTAACGACAACGCCCCGGTCTTCCAGCACCTGCCATATAGAAGCGTCATACCTGAGGTACCTCCCTGGGACCTTCYGGCACCCACGGGCAGCAGGGCAGGGGCACTGGGTGGCTCCTGTGGCATGGGTGTGCCAGCAGCGGGACAACGGTGCRCCAGGAAGGGGGTGACCCCACGCCTGGGCGTGCAGTGACGGTGTGCCTGGGTGTGTGGTGATGGTGCAGCCGGCAAGGCTGACCTGGGAGCGCTCCGTGCTGGGGCAGTTCCCGGCGGGCTCTTCTGTGCCAGTCCGAGGTGCTGGCGCATAGCTGGGACTCTGCCCTTGCAATGAGTTTCTGATCAGGGAGCGCCCGAGCTGCCGCTCAGCCTGGGCCAGGGTGAGGCCGGATCAGGGTGTGGGGCTGAGTCTGACCCCTCTCCAGCAGCCCCAGGGCGGGGGGGCAGCCCCTGCTCATAGGGAGCCCTGGGGAGGGTGGCAGGGAGGATCTGGCCTCTGCCCAGCATGAGCAAGGGCAGCAGCTTATCCCTGCATGGCCCACGGCACTGGGTAGCCCCTGGAGCCCTGCGGGGCCAGAGCACCCTAGAGCAGGGCTGGCAGGGGCTGGGCCCAGCACCACACCCCCTGCTCTCCTGGGTGATGCCATCACCACCCCCCTGTGTGCCCAGAACACGACACTCAACAGCACCATCTACACCGTGTTTGCCAACGACAGCGACACTGGGAACGCCTCCAAAGTCAGCTACAGCATCGAGGAGGTGAGTGCAGCGCTGAGCCCCAACAGCCCGGGCATTGCCCTGGCTGGGGGCTCAGCGTGCTGGGGTTTGGGGGGCTGGGAGGATGCTGGGGGTCCCGGGACCTCCCCAGCAAGCGCTCTGTGCCAACGGGAAGATAACGTGGCTCAAGCGCGTGAGCCAGGGCAGGCCCTGGCATCTCCCCTGGCTAAGCCTGCCTACTCCCTGGCACCAAGGAGGGGTTCATGCCTGCCGGAGAGCAGCAGTGCATCACAGAATGGGGCATGCCATACCCAAAACCCACCCCTGAGCCACCTCTGTGGGGCAGAGGTGCTAGGGGACCCGGCTGGGGGCAG
Source organism: Phoebastria nigripes (assembly GCA_035582835.1). Taxonomy (NCBI): domain Eukaryota; kingdom Metazoa; phylum Chordata; class Aves; order Procellariiformes; family Diomedeidae; genus Phoebastria; species Phoebastria nigripes. The sequence goes on along the minus strand of JAYKAV010003155.1, from coordinate 239,886 downwards.
CCCCATGGCTCTGGGGCAGCAGGGGTATGTGTCGGGTCAGGAGGGCTAGCTCTGCACCCGCTGGGCAATGGGTGCAAGGTGCTGAACAATTGCAAGCTGGGGACAAGCCAGGTGGTAGGGGGTCCCCACAGCCCATGAGCCAAGCCTGGCAGAAGGATGGGGGTTGAGCCCCCATCTCTGCTGGGGCACCTGTGCTCCCTGCCTTGGTGACATGGGGTGATGTCCCCTGCCCAGGTGATCCCAGACAGCACGAAGAATCGCTGGCTCTTCTACATCCTGCCCAATGGGAACGTGGTGCTCAATGGCTCACTGGACTATGCCAAGAACACCTTCTACCAGCTCAAGATCCTCGCCAAGGTGGGGGCCAGCAGGGCCAGGGGCGCAGGGCTGCCAGGTAAGGGTGCCGTGGGACTAACGGGTGCTCTGCTCCCCAGGACGGCGGAGGGTTGCTGCACAACGTGTTGACCTTCCAGCAGAGCTCGACCTACCTGTCCCTGACCATCCGCGACCTGCCCAACCTGGACCCACGGTTCCTCAACGAGCCCTACTCCAGCTCCGTGCCCGAGAACTGCGCCCTGGTAAGGAGCCCACCTGCCCCAGCGGCACGTCCCTACCCCTGGCCCTCCCTGGGGGCTCTGACGCGCCGGGTGTCTGGGCCACTGGGCATGGGGGCAGCTGGAGACATCATGGGTCCTGCCCTGATGGCCATGTCCCCTGCCCTGATGGCCATGTCCCCGCAGGGCACCACTGTGCTGACTGTCACTGCCATGGACAGAGACACGGGGGTGAACGATGAAATCTCCTACAGCATCACCAGTGAGTGATGGGGCAAGGCAGAATGGGCAGGGGGTGAGCAGTGGCAGGGTGGGATGGGCAGGGAGGATGATCAGGCAGCAAGGGGCACCACTGGGACTGGTTCTGGGCTCCCGGGTGCTGCCAGCCTGCCCTGATGGCAGACAGAGGGCCAGGCCTGCGTTTCCCGGTGGCTGCAGCTGGTTCCTGCTGTCCCCTTGCCCTAGATGCCAGCGTCCCCTTTGCTATCAATGCCACAATGGGCACCATCACTGTGAGCGGGCCCCTGGACCGTGAGCAGCTGCCAAGTGAGGAAATGCTGCTGGAAGTCATGGTGAGTAGGAGGCAGCAAGGGGAACCCCATCCTCTTCCTCTCCCTGGGCCCCTCCAACCCGCTTTCTCCTCCTGCCCAGGCGCGTGAGAAGAACCTGGACATCCACGGCAAGGTGGCGCAGGCCAGCACCCTGGTGGCAGTCACGGTGACCGATGTCAATGACAACAAGCCCCAGTTCTACCACTGCTCCCTTCCCAACTGCGACTTCTCCACCAGTGCCCAGAACAACTTCAGGGGCAACATCATAGAGCACTCCTCCTCCAGACTGCCTGTGTCCAACCTCAGCATCGTCACCCACGACCCGGACAAGGTGGGAGCTTGGCCAGGGGGCTGGGCTGGGGTGCAGGTGCCTGTCCTGGCTGCACCGCCCACCCTCACTCTTGCGCATCTCTCCCCGGCAGGGCATCAACAGCAACTATGAGCTGTACCTGCAGGGTCCGAATGCCAGCGCCTTCACTGTCTTCCCCTCAAAAATTGTGGGCACAGGGGAGGTCCAGCTCCTGGTGCAAGACCCATCCTCTGTGGACTACGAGATAAGCCATGTCATGGTGGTGCAGGTTCGCCGTGGGGACAGTCCCTGCTCCCTGCATATGCTGGGGCACAAAGGGGACACAGCCCTTCTTCTGCAGGGTTCAAAAGCCAAAGCAGAACATGGCTCTGCCCTGGCAACCTGTTTGGTTCAGAGGAGCTGGGCTGGGGTGTGACAGGTCTCTATCTCATGCTTGGGAACCCATGTGAGACACTGTCCCTTCTCCATCCTGCAGATCATTGCTAATGACATGGGGAACCCCACAGACTGCTGCTCCACGGCCACCGTGACCATCGATCTCACTGACAGCAACGACCACATCCCCGAGTTCCCCCAGAGCACCTACAACCTGASCGTGATGGAGAACAGCCCTGCTGGCACCATCATCTCCCCAAACATCACGGTCAGGCACTGGGCAGGGAGCAGGCACAGCTTATGTCCCCAAGCAGGGTGCTGGACACACCTGGCACTGCTGGTGCAGCTCGTGTTGAGGGCACTGGTCTCTCCATGCACGCAGGAAGGAGACAGTGCCAGCGGGCACATAGGGTGTGGGACCACGTGCCCATCAGGGCCACGTTTTTGGGGTGCTCACTGCCAGCAGCCAGTGCCCCAGATTTATCACTGCCCTGGGGGCTGAGGTGGATTGACAGGATGCTTCTTTCTCTCTGTTTTAGGCCTATGATCCAGACAGCGGTGTCCTGGGCCAGATCACCTACCAGCTACTCCCAGAGAGCATGTACGTAGGGGCACAGCCAGCCACGACCAGGGCATCACCCCGGTGAGGGTGCTTCAGGTCTGAGCCCTGGTGACGGCTCCATGTGTGCCGTAGCCGTAAAATCTTCACGGTGAATGCCACGACCGGGGCACTGCTGGTGCAGAACGGGAGCTTGCTGGACCGGGAGACTCGCTCCATCTACTATGCCAACCTCCAGGCCAAGGATGGGGGCAACCTGGTGGGCACCACCGTGCTGGAGATCACCGTGCTGGATGACAACGACATGGCACCCATCATCACTGGCTCCTACTTCATCTCAGTGRAAGAGGGGCAGAATGTCAGAACGCAGATCCAGGTATGCGCCACCGGAGGTGGAGAGGATGACAGAGGGCTGTTGGAGAGGAGCAGGGACTGTCCCCAAGGCACCGGACAGCCCCGTTCCAACCCCTGACCTTTTCAGGCCATCGACAATGACGAGCCTGGCAACCGCAACAGCAAGTTGGGCTTCAGGATCTTGCCAGGACCATTCAGCAACAACTTCACCATCAACGCGGCCACGGGTGAGATGCACAACAAGGAGCCACTGGACCGTGAGGCCTTGGAAGATGAGCGGGGGCAGATGGTGGTGACAGTGGAGGTGTATGACCACGGTGTGCCGCCGCTCAACACCTCGGTGAACGTCACCATCACTGTGGGGGTGAGCCCTGGGCACAAGCGGGGACACACTGGGGCAGGCGCAGGCTTGGAGCTGGGATGTAAGGGCAGGGAGGGGATGTGGGATCCCTGGCCATGGCAGGAGCACCGTGTCCCCAGATTCTCTGTGGGGGCAGAGGGAATAGTTGATGCAGAGAGGCAGGAGAGGGCTTGTGTGATTCCTGCCTGCAGGCAGGCAGGTGTCCATGCTCCTGTCCCCAGCCTGCTGTGGGGGACCCTGTTTCCTGGAGCAGCCAGGACTTTTCCATGGCCTTTATCTCCTGCAGGACGTGAACGACAATGCACCCATGTTCCTCAACCAGTCCTATGAGTTCTTAGTCCTTGAAGACTCTCCAGGTAGAAGCTGCGTGGCCAGGCTCGTGGGACCAGCGGTGTCCTGGAGTCAGTATGCACTGGCCACTGAGTGTCTGTCTCCACCTGCAGGGTTCCTCGTAGGTGAGGTGGAGGCCACAGATGCCGACCGGACGGAGATCAATTCACGCATTTCCTTCCTACTTCAGAGGGGCAGTGGCTCCAGCAACTTCTTGATCCGCTCGTCCCACCTGGGGCCAGGGTACTATGGTGGGCAGCTGTCCGTGGACCCTGACACGTTCCTGGACTATGACACCCTGCCGCAGAAGTTCTTCTCCTTGGTGGTCCTGGCAGAGAACACGGCCGCGGACAATGTGGGGGACACTGCCAATGTCTCGGTGGTGGTCCACATCCTAGACATCAACGATGAGCCCCCCACCGTCCTGCCAGCCTCGCTGCAGGACGTGCACGTGAGCGAGAACGGCACGCAGCAGGGTCTGGTCTGCACACTGGCCGCCTCTGACCCAGACACCAACCACTCGCTGGTCTTTGAGGAGCTGGCGGTCGCCTGCTTCAAGGGGGCGAGCAGTGCTGGGGAGGTGTGCTGGGACTGGTTCGTGCTGGCACCCAACGGCTCAGTGCTGGTGAACAGCTCGGACATTGACTACGAGCTGTGTGACAGGGTGGCACTCACGCTGCGGGCTGAAGACCTGTACACCGAGAAGGGCAACCGCTACAGCCAGAACGGTACAGCACCCAATCCCCACTCCTTCTGCCACCACTGGGCACGGTGGGCGGTGGGACCTGCCTCTCCCACCTCCCAGCAGGAGCTGTGGGGAGCAGGGTGGGAGCCAGGTGGTTTGGCGATGGAGGGAGGGTGTCCCCAACTCTTTTGGTCCCTGCCACAGGGACCTGAGTCTGCTGGGAGGACGGGGCTCCCACGGGCAGCAGAGGAGGGTGCTGCAGGGCTGCTCTGTTGGTGACCAGAGCTCTGCTTTTGGGACATTTGCAGAAACCCTGAGGATCCTCATCACCGATGTGAACGACAACACGCCACTCTTCCTGCCCATCTTGGAGACCTTTGGTGAGCAGCCAGGGCCAGTGTATTCTGTGGGCTCCTCTCTGCACCTGCACGTGCTCTGCCACGCTCCCCGGCAGTGGGGACCTTCCCCCAGCCAGGGCAGGGCTGTGAGAGGTGCAGGGGCCGGGCTGGGGTTACTAAATGCTTTCCATGAAGGCTGTGAGGCCGAGGGCAGCGGGGGGATGCTCAGAACTCTGCTGAGCCCTGGGGCTGTGCAGGACATGGGGTCTGCAGCAAGCCTGGCTGCACACCAGCATGACTGCACTGTCCATCTGTCTGTCCCTGGCAGTGGTTGTCCCTGAAATCTCTCCTGTGGACCTGCAAGTGGCTACCGTGAAGGTGAGGAGCTGGGGTGAGGAGCTCCCAGTCAGTGGAGCCAGGCTCGCCCATCCCCGCTGTGGGCAGATGGTGGCCGTTCCCATCCATGCTCCTGCCACGCTTTGTCCCTGCAGGCCACAGACGCTGACTCRGGGCTGAGGGGAACCATCACCTTCTCCATTGTGAGTGTGGTGCTCGTGGAGGACAACGGGGTCAGCCGGCCCTTCGAGAACCTCTTCAAGGTGGTGACAACACCCAAGCAGGACAGCTACGTCGGCAGCATCCAGTGAGGCCATGGGTCTGGGCCGGGGTAGRGGGAACGTGGCTTGGCTCCTGCCTGCGGCAAGGCAGAGGTGTAGGCAGGGCCAGCGCAGGCTGGCAAAGGGACAAAGCCATCCTGGGGTCCTGCCCTGGGCATGGTGGCAGGGTGGAGCTTGGATGATGGCAGTGCCCTCCTGGGGATGTCCCATGGGATCGCTGATGTCCCCATCCTCGCAGGGTGGCCAGCAACCTCGATGGCTCGCTGAAGGGGCAGTACCAGGTGACGGTGGAGGCTCGGGACGGCGAGGCACCAGTGCACACAGCACAGACCGTGCTGAACGTGAGTGTCACCCCCATCCCCCTCTCTGGGGACGCCCCGCACCCTGCCCAGCCCCGCTCACCCCTGCTCTCCCTGTGCAGATCTTCGCAGTGGATCAGAGCTACCGTGTTCGCCTCCAGTTCGTGAGAACAGTGGATGAAGTCCAGAGTAACTCTGAAAATATCAAAGTGTAAGGGGTGCCAGGCTGGGGGGGGCAGTGCATGGCTGTGCAGCAGGGGACATGATCATGCAGGCCAGGACCACCGACCATATCTCCCAGCTTCACAGACCATGAAGGGGACCAGGGCAGGCAGGTCCCCACCAGAGCCAGGGACTGCAGGGGATCCAGCCGCTTCCCATGCCCACGAGCGGAGCGGCAGGATGCCCGGCCCAGCCTCGTTCCATCCCTCCTTTCCCTAGGGCCCTGACCACCGCGACCAAGGCAGGGGTCTATGTGGTGGCCATCCGGAGCATAGAGGACACCCGTGCCTCCCAGTGAGTGGGGCCATGCAGGTGGTGGGGAAGGGGTCGTGGAGGTGGCATGGGAGGGGGTTACCCTGCCCTGCACCCTGCTCACCCAATCTCTTTGATCCCGCAGGGTGGAAGCCAAGTCGGTGATGGAGGCGTACTTCGTCTACAGCAATGGCACTGCCCTGGATGTCAACCAGCTGAGCGTGTGCGTGCCGGGCCAGGAGCCATGCACGGGCACCACCACGTGCCCGGACCGTCCCAGCCGCTCACGCCTCCGCTTTCCTTGGCAGGCTCATACAGTCCGACCCGCTGGTCCTGGCTGAGTTGGTGAACCTGGGCTTGGCCGTCATTGTGAGTGGGGCTGGGCAAGGGGCACAAGGGCCCCGTGTGGGGCTGGAGGGGGGTCCGCTGGCTGGGGCTGTGCCCTCACCCCTGCTCTGCACCAGGGCCCCGGGGAGGTGGTGAAGCCCACCAGGGAGACGGAGCTGATCGGCATCATCGCAGGGCTGGTGGCGTTCCTGCTCATCTTCCTCCTCATCATGACCCTGGTCTTGGTTCTCACCACCAGGAGGTACTGCACTGCCCGCACCCCCTTCTGCCACCCCCCACTGCCCCCATCCTCACCAGCACCCCCAGACCCACCCCTATCCTCCATCCCGCTCCTGCCCACCCCATCCCATGGCCTGGCTCCCCCCTGCCCCTCTCACCCGCCCTGTCCCTGGGCTTTGCAGCTACAAGAGGAAGCTGAGTGCGATGAAGGCTCTGAAAGTGGCCACGACATTCAGCCCTGCCACAGTGCAGCAGGGAGCCGGCATCCCCGGGACCAACCAGTACAATGCAGAGGGGTGAGTGGGGGGTTCCCTGCGGCAGGTTCCCCACACCCAGGGGCTGAAGGGCTTGCTGTCGCACCCCTCCTGCCTGGGGGACACRGCTGCCCCAGGCTGACCCCGCAGCCCCATGAGACAGTCACTCACCTGCCACCCATCCCTGGCCAGGGCCAACCCCATGCTGAACCTCTCGCTCGATCCCTCCCACGACCTGGGCTTCCACGAGGACTCCAGCTCTGTGGCCAGGTGAGCTCTGCGGGCAGGTCCCGAAGGCCACGGGGCCATCACCCTGCGTCCCCACTCTGCCAGTGCCTGGGACCTCTTCTAATCCCCACCCACCACTCTCCACAGCATGAATTCCCTGGATGAAAACACAGTAAATGCACCCGGGGATGACAACCTCAAGGCCAAGGTGAGTGTGCAAAGAGCTGCTGGCGCCCAGCAGGGAGTCCTGCCACCGCACCCCACATCCTCTCCTCTCTGCTGCAGTCCCTGACCTCCTGGACCCCTCATGTCTCTTCCTCTCCATCCCCCTGACAGCCCCCAACTCCTGGGAAGGACGGGAGTATCCCTGTCCCCATCCCCTCTGACCACGCTCTCCTCCTGCAGCAGGGCAAAGCGCAGCTGATGGACCCCACCGAGGAGGAGATGCTGGTGGCCGCCCTGAACCTGAAGGAGCCCACCAAAACAGCATACACCAATATGACCTTCACCACCACAGACTTGTGAGCGCGTGCACAGGGAGCAGCGGGGCTGGAGCGGGACTCGGGCAGCTGCTTTGGTGATGCTGTGTTCAGAGGCTGGCAATAAACCTGTCCCATGTGGGTCACGGTGTCCTGTGGCCATCAGCCCATCTGCCCGGGGGGCTCAGCCAGCTTGGGGTCATCTCTCCCAGCACGAGGTGCTGGTTTCGAGCCAGGCTGGCGCCACAGGGGAGGTGAGTGCCACTGTGCGGCTTGGCCTGGCTTCTTGTCCCCGGGACCCTTCCCTGGGCTGCCCCACTGTCCCCTGGCCCTGCTCAGCCCCGGGGGAGGGAGGTGCAGGCAGCCCCACGCAGAGGTTTGTGCAAGGTTTTATTACCCAACATCCACGTTGACAGTTTGGTCCTCCCACCCCCTTCCTCCCCCCCACCCCCAAAAAAAGAAATGAAGAGGAAAAAAAGAAGAAAGTAGGTGATGAAGCCGCAGCGCCGGTGTGCCGCAGCTCGGCAGCGCAGGGCTGGAGGTGGGGGACAGCCCGGGGCAGGGTGGCAGGGGGATGCTCCATGGCTCCTGGTCTTCCCTGTGTGGCCGTAGCACCACTCCCGCAGCCCGAGGCACAGGGAAGAGCTGGCTCCCAGTGAGTGCCGTGGCACAGAGCAGGCGCTGGCCACAGCCCTGGCTGCAGGCTGGTGCTTCAGCGAGCCCTTCGCAGCACCCACCCAGGGCAAGAGACAGCCCCGCAGGGACAAAACAAGCCCAGGATGTACAACAAGACTTGCCCCTTAAAGAGGGGAAGCGGCTGCACTGGTGCCCCCAGCACCTCAAGCCCTCCTGCACCTCTGCCCGGAGGGGATGGTGCAGCTCCCCAAGCACCTTCCGTTTGCAGCCTCCTGCCCATCAGGTGCTGGGCACAGGCCTGGGCCCCTCCTCGCTGCAGCACTGCGGGGCTGGTCCTCTGCACGGGGCCAGGCTGGAGGGACCAGGTCCCATGTCTCGGTGGGATGCCGCGGTGCTGCTGGCCCTGGGGATGCTCACCCGGCCACGGGGATGCTCACCCCCCTGCACGCCGACCCTTCACTCCCRATGCTCTCCAGCCCAGCGGAGCACAGGCAACGTAGGAAAAGTGTTTGAAAAGAAGGTCACAGCCCTGCAGGCCACTGAGGAGGAGGTGGCTCCAGGCAGGACAAGCACAGCTGAAAGTGTCTCTTAAAAAGCTCCAAAAATGCAAACACGGTTCAATAAAAGCCCCCCTCCCCCCGACCCTGTAAAACCCCTGCTGTAAAAAGTGGCAGCGCTTTGCAGCCGGCACATCCCCGGCTGCCATGGGGGAGAGCAGCCAGCAGGGCTGGAGGGACCCGCGCAGGGACATGCGCCCACATCCCCAGCACGCAGGGCCTCTCTGGCACTGGGGAGGCTGGACGGGCCCAGCGGTAGGGCAGGCTTCATCCCCACCACCAGCCGTGGCAAAGATGTGCCCCGGGCTCTGATGGCCACCTCCAGGCAGGTCCCCGGGCAGGGGGGGCTGTGGGGACAGACTTCCCAAGCGCCTCCAGCCATGGTGACGGGGACGAGTGGCTCTCCACCACAGGTGTGGTTGGCCCCAGTCTCTCCCATTTGAGATCCGTGCCCCACATGGCCACATCCTCTCAGCTCCGGGGCACCCACGGCACAGCAGTGGGGCAGAGAGGACAGGGCTGTGGCAGACTGGGCTGAACACCCCCACCCTGGGCAGCCATGGGGACCCGTGTGTGCACAGCTGTGGGCTGGTCGGAGCATGGCCGAGCCCTGGGCAGGCGAAGTGGTGGCACTGTGATGCACCAGTGTCTCTCCAGCACAGGGAGTGATGCTGCTGCCCGGGGCACGAGCCAGGCCAGAGCTTGGGGAAGCCAGCAGCGACCTGCCCGTGCCCACCCTGACCCATCACCAGACCTGTGCCATGGGCAGGAGATGCCCCGGGAGCAGCCGCCTCCAGCTGGAAGGAGCCACGTGCTTCCTCATGCTAAAAAAAGCCACCAAGCACAGACGTGGCACCAGCCTTATGTCCTGGGACACCTCCATGGGGCCAGGCTGGCAGGGGGACCCCAGGCCGGTGGGGGGACCCCCAGCAAAGGAGATGCCTTGCCCCAGCGTGCAGTGCTCCATCACTGCCCACCCTGGCCCCAGGAGCCCCGCACACTGGCAGCGGGTGCCTTGGGATGCCGGGGCAGGGACCCCCCCCCGTGGCACCCCTGCCCCACCAGTGTGGGCAGCAGCTCACTCCGTGGCGGGGCCGGTGCGGGAGCAGCACCGGGGCCGCCGGACGTTTTGCAGCAGAGCCCGAAAGACGCTGGGCTGCCTCTTGGCCTCGCCTTTGTGGGGGGCTCCCTTGATGGAGCCGGTGCGGGTGCTCTGTGGGGTCATCACCACCTGCCGCCCATGCTCCTCAATCTGCTTCTCCAGGTGCTTCTGGATGGCCATGCCCAGCACCTCCACCTCCATGGAGGCCCCGTACACCTCCCACGTCATCCCCTTCTCGTCCCAGCTCACCTCCCGGATGGGCTCCGGAGCCTCCTCCACCACCGTCCCCTTCACATGCACCTCGGGGTATGAGGCCTGCGGGGATTTGGCCACCGGTGTCATGGGCCCGGTGGCCACTGAGCGGGTCTCCACGGGCATGGACACCTGCATCTCTGCATCCTTCTTGGAGGGCTCCAGGCGCAGGGGGGCAGCAGAGCCCGGCTCTCTCTTGGGGAAGGTGAAGGCAGCAGCCCCACCCGGGGGGCTCATGGGGCTCAAGGCCACCGACACCAGGGACGCTCGGCTGTCCACTTGCGTCCCTGTGTCCTGTGTCCCGGCGTCCTGCGGTGGGGTCACCTCGAAGGAGTAGGACTCACAGAGCAGCTTGGCTGTCCGGGGCTGCTGGCTGCTCCCGGCGTCCGCACCCAGGGCTGGGCTCCTCTCAGCTCTGCCTTGGCCCAGAGTGGTGGGACTCAGCCCTGCCTCGCTTCGGCTGGTGGGGTCCACCGTGCCCCCCTGGGGATGCTTGGGAGCCTTGCCACCCCCTGGCTGCAATGCAGCGCCTGGGGATGTCCCCGTGCCACCCTGGGACTGCTCCTGACTTGGCAGCTCAGCTGCTCCGGCGCCCGCAGTGGGCTCCACGAATGCCACATGTTTAGCAGGAGCCGGCGTGCTCCCCGCATCCTTGCTGGGCGCTTTGAGGCAGGGCTCGGGCAGGGGGGGCACAGGGGCTGCGTTCTCCTTCTGGGTGCCGGGGCCCCCCATCCCCGTGGGACCACAGGCAGGGGCAGTGCCGCTTGGTCCCCCACAGCTCCCCGTCGCTGCCACCACTCTCGGCTCCGCGCTGGCGTCTGAGAGAAGCACGCTGGGAGCCAGTTCTGTCGGCAATGGCGCCTTCTTCTCCACCGCTGGGCCGGCTGCGGTGCCCTGAGCCTCCGGCTCAATCGCGCAGCAGGTCCTCATAGCACGGCCCTCCGCGGCACAGCCAGAGCCAGGCAGGCACTCGCCTGGTGGCGGGCAGCTGGGGAAGCTGGCACTGGGCTCGCAGGCGTCCTCGGCCCCAGCCTGGCAGCTCAGCAGCTGCAGCCCCTCGGGCTTCTTAGCGCTGCCCATGCCCGGGGAAGGCTTCTCCCATGCTAGTCCCACCAGGGGTCTGCAAGAGAGAGGAAGGGGCAGTGAGGGGGGAGCAGCGCACAGACCCCCAGCCCCCTTCATTTGCCAAATGTTTTTCTCCATGCCACCCGTGACAACAGGTTGAGCAGCCATCTGGAGCACCCACCGGCCCCAGCACAGCCTGYGTGGTGGCACCGGGTGCCCAGCCCCACAGGAAGGGAGGAATGGTGTCGGCCACCTACTGTAAAAGCCAGCCTTCCCCCGGCGCGGCCGGATCGGGAGCAGGATCCAGGCGCTGCTGCGGCTGCTGGAGTGGGGGGATGTGGCACAGGCACCCCTGCGGAGAGAGCGGCAGCTGGAGCGCAGCCCCAGGCACCAGGCTGAGCCTGGGGGGGCTCAGCACCCTCCACCTGCCAGTGGGCGCAGCGTGGAGTGACAGCAAGCCAGGCCCAGGGGCCAAGGGGGGCTGCAGGGCACGGCACAGGCGTGGGGCAGCCCGAGCCCTTCCCTCCGCTCGCTGGGACCAGCGTCCCCGAAGCTGGGAGTGACATGTGTCCCCTGGCCACAGGAACCCCCAGCTCAGCTCCTATGCCCCATGTCAAGGGTGTGCCAAGCTCCGGCCGTGCCGCGCAGAGCTGGCTGCAGGCAGGCACCCCAGCACAGCGGGGGGACACAGGCTGGTGTCACCCAACTGGCCCCAAACCCTCCCCACCCCTGTGGGGCAGCTCTGTAGCAGGAGCATGGTGGGAAGCCCAAGCTCTCCGGGAGCCCCCCAGCTCTGCCAGTGCCAGCGAGTCCCCCCGGAGCTGGGAGCACACGTGTCCCGCAGCCGTGGGGCACTCCACGCCTCCGGGCACGGCCACTCGTGGGTCCCGGAGAGGGCAGAGCTGAGCAGACACGGCTGGAGCGGAGCGAGTCCCCCCCCAAGGGAAGCAGCAGGAGCAGGGACCAGGCTGGCACCGACCCCACCGCAGCCGCCGAGCAGCGCCGGGGCCCCGGCGGCAATGACCCACCCCCCGGTCCCTGTCTTCCCACGCAGCACCCCGTTCCCGGGGTGGCCGTGCCACCCCGCACCCCGACCTGCCCTGACAGCACCCTACGTCCCGGGGGGCTGTGGGTGCCCTGCCCGGCCCAGGGCTGGGCGTGCTGCCCCGCTACTGCTGCTCCACGGAGGAGCTCCGGCACACGCGTGTGCACACGCACAGGCACGTGCCCACGCACAGACACGCGTGTGCACACGCACAGGCACGCTCACGCCGGCACATGGCTACGGGCACACCCGCACGCACGGACACGCGTGTGCACGCCCCGGCTCCGCGGCCGAGCCCCGGACAAAGCCGCCCCCTCGGCAGCCCCGGCCGGGGGGAGGCCGCCCCCGCCGCCCGTCCCGGGGCCCGCGCCGCCGCCGCCCCCCGCCCTGGGGTGCCAGTACGGGGCGGGCGGCGGCCGCAGCGTCCGGCCCGGCCCCGCCACGTGCGCCCCGGGGCCGCCGTTACCTGCGGCGGCAGCGGATCCTCCCGCCGCTCCCGTCCCGTCCCGTCCCGCTCCGCACCGCTCGGCTCCGGCGCGGCGGCGGCAGCGGTGGCGAGCATGCGTGGGGCGGCGGCGGCGGAGGGGGCGGTACCGCGCCCCGGGCCGCTCCCCCTGGCTGCCGCCCGCCCCGGCACCCGCGGGCAGCGGTGGGGAGGCGAGGGAGGGCCGGCTGCCGCGGGGAGCGTGGGGGTCCCGGCCCCCCCCGCCCCGGTGTCATCGCTGTCGCCCCACCGGCCCGCCCTGGGAGCGCCCCATCTCCCCACAGCCCCCCGGCACCCCCCCCAGCAGCACCACCCCGTGTCCCCCAGGGACGGTCACCCCGGCACCCCCCGGTGCACCCTGGCACAGCAGGGCACATGGCCGGCACTGGCCTGCCCCGTGGGTCCCCGATCCTTAGCGTGGGTCCTGTGGGTGGGGGTGACAGCGACACACAGCCCGGACCCCTCCTACCTGGTGATGGAGACGGCCGCTTCCCTCGCGGTCATCACCGGGGGGGGGCTGCACCCCAGCCAGCCCGAGGGACGGGGACAACGTGCCACCGCGGCGGGGATGGAGGTGCACTCCCGCGCACCCCTCGCCCAAGGGTGGGGGAGGACGGGGAGGGGAGAACGTCCCTGTCTCCCTCCCGGCAGCGCTTGCCTCTGCTCCCGGGCTCAGGCTTTGTCTAACTCCTTCCCACGCACTCCCGCTCACGCTGCGGGGGGGAAGGCGGCCTGCTCGCCTCGCCTGCATCCCTGCATCCCCCCCAAACCCTCCAGCATCCTCCCCAAAATCCTCCAGCTGCCCCCCATCACCCTATAGGGTCAGGATCCCCTCCCTGCCCTGGGGATGTCCGCACTGGGGCACAAGCTATAGATCTATAGAGCTGGGGAGGGGTGTGTGCTAACATCTTGGGGTTAACGGTAGCACCCCCCCCCGTGGCCCTATAGATCTATAGGGTGAGGTGGCACAATGGGAGCTGGCACACCTGGTTGCTTGGAAACAGAGGACGTTGGAAATACTCCTTGCAGTAAACAGCCAGGCTGGAACAAAACCCCGAAGGCTAAAAATAGGGAGGCAGGATACAGAAATAAAATAAAAAGCATCGCTTTACCCTCCCCGAGGCAGAGTGGGGCACCCCCATGTCACCRCCGGGCACCCCAATGGGGGGATGGGGTGGATGGTGTGAGGGTGCATCACTGCACCCATCAGTGTGCGTCCCCCTCAAGGTGTTTCTCCCCACACATGGTCTTGTGCTGGTCCCAGTCCCGCAGCATTGACTGGGCCCAGTTGTCCGCTTGCAGTGGAGCACAGTGTGGGGCATAGGTGTGGGTTTACATCCCATGCTGTCCCATGTGGGACCAGACCCAAGCCTGGGCACAGACCCTGGGGGGGACAAGGGACACCGCGGGCAGGATCAAGTCCTGGCAGGGAAGGGGACCGAAATGTCCCCCATCTCCTGGCTGGGACTTTGCCGCAGGGTGGGGGGCTGCAGGGCCACATCCTGCTGGCATTTGCTTCCACCCGCCGCTCTCAGCTCCGCCGGCAGCTGCTCTCCCATCCCCATCGGCATCTCGGCACCCAGCGCATCCCCATCCCTGCTGGGGCCGGCCGGGGGGTCGTGGGAAACATCCTTCCCTCCCCGCAGGCAGCCTTCATCCCAGGCCGGCTGCCTCCTCCTCCTCCTCTCACCACCCGGGCACCTCGGGGCTGGCAGGAGAACAATAGCGAGGAGGATGAGTAAGATGGTCCCTATTGCCTTGGCAACACACTCCCGCGCTGCCGGTGGAGTCAGGCAGCTGCCTGAAAAGCGCATTCTCCCTCGGCGGAGGGGGCTGCCGGCGCAGGTAGCATGGCAGCCCCCTCCCTCGGCGCCGCGGCCCACCTCCCACGCCCGCACGGGCAGCGCCACGTGAACGCGCCGGGCTCCCCCACAGCCGCCAGCACGCCGCCGGCGCCCGCACACGCTGGTGCAGGCAGGCACACGCGCCCGGCACACGGTTCGGCCCAGGCTTGGCTCTGCGCCGTCTGGCTTGCCGGTGCCCAGTTGTGCCGGGGAGCGGTGGAACGCAGCCGAAAGGGGCTGGCCGGGGAACGTGCCCCCTCCAGAGCTGCCCAGGGGGAAGGCGATGGGTTTCCCGCGGCCGCTTGCCACCGTGCCACCATGGCACCGCGGCTGGGACACGGCATCCCGGTGGCAGAGCACATCGCCCTGGATGCTCCTGGGTGCAGGCAGGGCCCCGGGTGCAGGCAGGGACGCAGCCCCAGGGCCAGCTGGGGGACACGGGCAGGGACGGGGGCACAGGGAGGCAGAGCCCCCACTGCTGGGATGGCGGCATGGGGCTGTGCAGGCCCCGGGAGCTGGGCGAGGGCCCCCCGGCCCCCCGGCCCCAGCTCCCCCATGCGACCCACCCCGCACACCCCCCTCCCCCCGGCTGGCCCCGCCCCAACTGGCCCCGCCCCGCTTTGCCCCGCCCCTTTGGGTCATCTTCTCCCTGTGCAGACCCCACCCCATCTTCCCATCTCCCATTGGCTAGAGAATCAGCCAATCAGAAGAGCCTTGCAGTACCCACACCGTCCATTCCGCTCTCCACAGCACCCCCCTACGGCCATCCCGGTGGGGATCAGCCAATCAGGGAGCCGTTTGCTGAAGGGAGTGCTCTCAGCCACCCAGGGCGGCTCTTATTGGCTGCTGCCAGGGAGGCGGGGCGGGAGCAGCCATGTTGAGGGCAGCAGGGCAGCGGCTGGGTTGGGGGGGCACCGTGGCRGTGCTGGGGTGGTGCCGGGGCACGGCTGGCCTGGCGGGGGGCAGCCCCGATGCCCCCGGGCTGCTGGCCATGGTGGAGGCCTTCTACGGGCGGGCGGCTGCCGTGGTGGAGGCGGGGGCGGCGGTGGGGGCCCTGTGGGGCAGGCTGCCCTGGGTGCGCGGGCTCCTGGAAACCATCCGGTGCTGCAGCCACGTCCTGGAGGTGTCCTTCCCCCTGCGCAGGGACAACGGCGCCTGGGAGGTGGTGCAAGGCTGGCGGGCCCAGCACAGCCAGCACCACCTGCCCTGCAAAGGGGGTGAGGCAGGGAGCCGCGGCCCCACTACACACTTCTCCATCCCTGCCCAGCTCCACGCGTGGGGCTCTGCTGGGCTCACACCCGCCTGGCTCAGGGAGCGGGGAGCCTGAGTGGGGGGCGTCTGTGTTAACGCAGTGGTGGTTGGGATGCCTGCAGTGGTGCCCAGGAGGATGCCGTCCTTGGATGCATCCAGCAGAAGGACGAGGGATGCCTGGGGGAGGCAGCTTTGCCAACCTCAGCTGCAGCCCAGCTGCTCACACCTGGAGCACAAGAACAGTGTGGCTGGCGGCCACCCCTGTGTGCGTTTGACTCCTCATCCTAAACACCATATACTCACTGCCCTAAACACACCTCAAAGCGGCAACAGTTGTTCTGAGCCTGAGGGGTCCCAGCCTCTTGTCCCCTTGCCCTTACCCTGAGGCTTTCGCCGTGCTGCGGCTGCGCTGTTTGAGGTGCCACCACAGCAAAAGCCTGTGTCTGTGGGATGGCGGGCTGGTAGGAACCAGCTTTCCGTTCTGTGGTGATGTGGAGGAACGGGTCTAGCTGAACAATTGCTGATCACCTATTGCGACTAGATGCTGCTGTTTCAGAAGAGTCAAAGCCTTTCCTACAATGCCTCTGTGCCATTTGTGGTAAAAAGGCAGGGACTCTTCATTTCTTCTCTCTCCTCTCCCAGGGGTTCGTTTCAGCAGCTCAATCGGTGTCGATGAAGTAAAAGCCCTGGCTGCATTAATGACATACAAATGCGCTGTAGTGGGTAAGTACAAGGGGAACGTAAAGCATGTGGTGACCTGGGCATGGAATGGGGCTGTGATACCGTGAGTCAGAAAAGCTCGTTAGATGCTTTGAAAATCAGAAGTGCTCTAGAAGTGCAGGATGTTCCTCTGGGCACGGATGTGCAAGGGCAAGGCTTGCTGCGGCTGCAGAATACACCACTGGCAGTCTGGGATGTTCGTGTTAATCAGGGAGTGTCAAGCATCGTGCTTCTCAGATGTAGTCTCTATGCCTGGGTTGTCATGGATTCAACTCTGGCTGGTGGCATTGGTGGCAGGCTCAGGGTCCGTATCCTGTCCTGCCTTTGGCTCCGCTCCGCAGAGGCTGCATGGCGTTAGGGGGAAGCCGTGTGTGGTGTGGGGAAGTGGTGGGCCCCTGCCTGGATTCACCAACAAGGTCATGATTGCCGTGGTCGCCTTCTACCCCCGGGGAGCAGGCAGAGAACATCTGTCTGCCTTACCTGGTCTTTTCCAGATGTTCCTTTTGGTGGTGCCATGGCGGGTGTGAGGATCGATCCGAGGAAATACTCAGTGAGTTCGCTCCTCTCCTTCCCCCGCCAATGGCCCATAACTCACGCTCCATTTGCACAGCCCTTCTTCTCCATGCGTATCACAGAGATGCACTCTGACAAGCGGGGGGAGATGTTTGTAGTGAGTAACACTCACCCAGTGACTGCGAAAAGCAGCTCGGGGCAGGGAGAGGGGTGGTGAACGCTGGTTTATGGGTGAGTGCATCTGGCCAGACACACACTGAAGGAGTCTGGAGTAGGGACGCTCCTGCTGCTGCCTGCTGAGCTGGGAGAAGTTGCAAATCAGCGAGGGGTTGGAAGGGCAGTGAGCAAAGGGACCAGGAGTTCACACATCTCTCTTACTCAGTCCAGGGTCCCCAGCTGCTGTGAATTAACTCCCTGGAGACGTCAGGGTGTGCCCTGTACAGGCAGGGCAGGGCAGCTGCTGGATGCTGTACCGCAGCTCTGTGATTTTTCTTGGGGCCTGTAGTAACAACTGTGTTTTGTTGTTCTTGCACAGGAACATGAGCTGGAGAAAATAACGAGGCATTTTACTGTAGAAATGGCCAAGAAGGGATTTATAGGTGAGAGTGGTTTTGTCCCCATTGTGTAAGCAGCGTGTGGCTTGCAGGCAGGGGAGCGGGCAGCAGCTGCCTGGCTGGGCAGGCACAGAGGCTGGCGCTCGCTCACTGCCTGTCAGCAGTGCTCACTGCCCTGGTGCTCTGCTGTCTGTTCACTGCTTTGCTCTGCCTGCGCTGTGAATTTGGAGCAGGGGGAGCCTCATGCGGTGCTGAGCACAGCAGGGCTGGCCCAGGCTGCCTCCCAGGTACTGCTGGGCAGGGGTCTCACCTGCACGTTACCCTCCATTCCCACTGGCCTGCGCAGTCGCAGGGAGGAGTGAAGGTTTCTCCTGCCTCAGCACGTGATAGAGTGCGCAGTGAGTGCTGCTCACAAGGCAAAGATTCTTACATTCCCTCTTTACTTGAAAGTGTTGGGAAGGGACACGGCAAAGACCCTGTGAAAGCCAAAGACGTTTGTGCCTGAGGGAAGCTGGGGATGCCCTGGGGCATGGGCAGCAGCACGCTTTCGTCAGGGCACTCCTTGGTGTGCCCAAGGACATGACCAGACTGCGGAAATCACCTGGCTGTGCATGTGCCATTGGTTGGAGCAAAGCAATCGAATTGCAAAGACAGGATTTGACAGATTTTTCTACCTCCACAGGGCCTGGGATTGACGTGCTGGCCCCTGATGTCAGTACTGGGGAGCGGGAGATGTCCTGGATAGCTGACACATACACCCACACACTGGGGTACCGGGTAAGCTCCAACAGTGCTGGTTTGGAGGCCGGGATGCCGTGGGCACTACGAGGGTTCGTGCCCAGAGGCCCTGGCCAGTGAGTTGCTTTAGGTTTAGCTGAGGCTTAGGGGAGGGTGAGGGAAGCTGAGGCTTGGGGAAAGTCCCCTCTAGAGGACGTGCACCAGGTGAGACCTTAACCTTTGGTCTCCCCATCCCGGCCTTGCAGGACATCAATGCCCAGGCGTGTGTGACAGGAAAGCCCATCAGCCAGGGAGGCATCCACGGGCGACACTCCGCCACTGGGCGGGGGGTCCTGCATGGCATTGAGAACTACATCACCAACACAGACTACATGGACTGCATTGGCCTGAGCCCTGGCTTCCCTGGCAAGACCTTTGTGCTGCAGGTGAGTGCTCAGCCCAGCTACAGCTCTGAAGAGGACACTTCCTCAGGATCTTTCTGCCCCTCCTTTCCAGGAGAGCTTTCAGCCTCAGTGCTGCCTCGACATGATTTCCCGAATCTCTCCTCACCCTGTGGCAGCTCGCACTCCTTTGAGCAGTTTTTCAGACCTGCTGCGTGCAGAGGTCCAGGGATGCCGCACTGCTCACACCACACAGGCATTCCCAAGGTTTCTCTGTAGCCATCCTGCCTGAAATCGCTCGTAAAATGGAAGCTGCGACTGACCCTCGTCTGTGCAGCAGGCAGAGCAGAGAGGTGGCAGGACACAGGGCTCTGCCAGACTGGGTGGAGAGCGCCGACCCCAGTGACAACATCATGTTTCTGTCACCTCCAAACCGGCTGCAGCGAGCCGTGATATTACCCATGGCGAAGGTCCTGCTTGTGGGTGTAGCCCCCATCTCTTCTGGGTGCTCTGTGGATCTGGCCCACGCTGGCCTGCCTTGGCCAGCAACCTGGGAGCTCCGTGGGACCCTGCGGGTGCCAGCCCTGCCTTTTCCACGCTCCTCCCAGGAAGGACCTTCCCTTCCCTTCCCTGCAGCCCAGGGCCTGCTCACAACAGCGGTGAAGTGCTTCCCCCTGCTGTAGCTCCAGGAGCTTCTGCTCTTGGCCGGGCACTGCTGCCCCCATCCACTGCCCGCTCTGCCCACAGCTGCCCGTTTCCTGCTGAGGCCACTGCTCTCTGCAAGGGAGAAATAAACTGGAAACCGTGCAGCTGAAGTCTTGCCTGGGGCCGGCACTTTGTGCTTTCCTCCGAGCGCTCGTTCCTCGACGCAGCTCCCTGCCGCGGGGAAGAGGCTTTGAACCGAGGCTGCACCCGGAGCTGCTGCCCGCAGTGCCCTCAGGAATGGCCCTGCCTTTGCTCATCCCTTCCCTTTCCACACATCCTTCTGCTTCGCTGATATGGCAGAGCATGAGAAGGCTGAAGTCCGTGGCTACTGTTTGTATAATTTTGCTGTGTTTGGGGGATGATTTTGCAGTCTCAGGAACCAGTGTTGCTTTTAGGAGCTGTACCAAGCTGGCAAGCACTTTGGGGCAGACAGTGCAAAATCATCTGTTCCCGTAAGAAGAGCTGAGCTACGCCCATGGCCCTGCCTTGTGCTGGGGCAGCTGATCGCACCCCCTCAGTGTGAGGTGCAGGAGGATTGCTTGGATTGTGCCGAGATGCTGCATGGTGCCCACCAAGGGACTGTGTTTCTCACTGAATCTGCTTTCTGTTGAGATCGGCTCTTAGAAGCTGAACAGCGTGCTGTGCTTGGAACATTGCATCCAGGAGCTCTGGAGGTGATAAAGACAGGCTGAGCTAGAAGCCTTTATCCCACGGGCTCTGATTTTCACAGCCCTCTAACTAGCCAAGGAGATCTCTGTCCTGCCAGGTCCTAGTCTCCATCCAGCCAAAACATTCACCAAGAACTGCTAGGTCAGGGGTTCTTATTTGTGCTTCTGAGCTCAAGCTCCTGAGAGGGGGCTGTTACCAGAGCAGTGGGTCAGTTTTCAGTGTTTGTCCTCACAACTTCCCTCTCCGCAGACCGTCTCTGCTCTGTGTTGCTGTAGGGCTTTGGCAAAGTGGGCCTGCACACCATGAAGTACCTGCACGAGTACGGAGCCCGCTGCATCTGTGTTGGGGAGACAGATGGAGCCATTTACAATCCCAGAGGGATCGACCCCAAGATGCTAGAAGACTATGAGCAGGTGAGTTGAGCCCAGTCAACCCAGGCCCTGTTCTTACAGGGTGGTCGTCAGTGCCTGTCTCTGAAATACCTGTGGAGAACAGAGCTGCCTTTCACCTTCTGCAGAGTCCAGCTCTGAGGACGGTGCTCGATGCTGCCAGGCTGGGCCCAGCAGGTCTCTCCTGCTCATTCCAGGGCCACGGCACCATAGTTGGCTTCCCAAAAGCAGAGCCCTATGATGGCAGCATCCTGGAGGTGCCCTGCGACATCCTTATCCCTGCCGCTATTGAGAAGCAGCTCACGAGGGAGAATGCACCCCGGGTGCAAGCAAAGGT
The DNA here is from genome assembly GCA_035582835.1 of Phoebastria nigripes. Lineage (NCBI taxonomy): Eukaryota > Metazoa > Chordata > Aves > Procellariiformes > Diomedeidae > Phoebastria > Phoebastria nigripes. Next base: position 219,310 of record JAYKAV010003155.1, on the reverse strand, counting down.
ACAGACCGCTCGCGCCGCACCCTCCCAACAGGCCCTGCATCAGTGCGAGTGACACCAGCCCAGCCGAACCTTTGCTTTTGGCACTCAGCACCCCGGAGAGATGTCACATCACTGCACTGACAACTCGCCCGCTGTGCCAGAGGGACAGAGCCTGAGGCAGAGGTGGCAGGTCACGTAATTCAGGGGAAGAGGAAAGCCTGAGCCCTTCCCTTTGCTGGCAGGGAGCAAGGATTGTTGGAGTGACCTTGGCTGGCTCTTCTGGCATCCTTAGTCTTCATTGCTGTATCAGATCCTCCCCCCAGGGCAGGGGAGATGATATCCTCAAAGGTACTGGGTGTCACAGTGTTGACACTGAAAATCATAGGCAGCAGATAAGAGTGAACAAAGTAGGGGACTGCTATGAATACCAGCTTCCTCCCTTCACTGTGAGCTCTGGGGACCAAAGGGACAGGGCGTGCTGGGACCTGGGACTCTGTCACAGCCAAGGTCTTTTGCAGCCTGAGCCTTTAATTATTCTGTGCGAAACATGAGGTCTGAGCTTTTGCTCATCCTGAACAGCTTCGGTGGGGAGGCGAGTGCCCAGACACCTGCCACCAGAAGTGGTCTGGTATGGGGGGGATCCAGCAGCTGGGAAAGCAGCCTGTCACTGGTTTCTTCTTTCATTTCTTCCACCTATCTCACCTCTGCTCTGCTTGTGCTCTCAGATCATTGCAGAAGCTGCCAACGGCCCCACTACACCAGCAGCACATGAGATATTCCTGCAAAGAAACATCCTGGTCATCCYGGTATGTCCATCCCCACACACATGGGGAGATGGTGGGCTCGTGGCTATTAGGGCCACATGGTGTTTTCAGCTGCACCAATGTGGATCCAGCTGGGCTCTACCAGGCTCTGGGATCAGGCAGCGTTGATGGTGCTGTCTCAGTCAGCCTGTTCCCTGCCTTGCCCCCAGCTCCTGAGCACATCTCAGATCCTGGTTTCCCTTCTGAACCCTCCTGGTTCTTGGCTGGAGCAGCGATAGACCACGGGGCTCCTGGCCAGCACCAGGATGTCCTGCGGCCGCTGATGGGCCAACAGCAAACCATGCCACATCACATGGGGCGTCAGAGCAGCTGGTGCCTCTGCTCAGAGGCAGTGCAAAGCCACCATGGCTCTAGGATTCAGCCATCCCAGTAACATCAGGACTGTCTCTGAGGGCAGAGCCCAAGGGTATGGGGAGGGACCCAAGGCAGAGGAGGAGAGATCCCCAGATGTGTCACGGGTCTCAGGGTCACCCTAAGCAGCAAATCTGAAGCGTGTACTGCCCTTGGCAGGATGTGTATGTCAATGCAGGTTGTGTGACCGTATCCTTCTTCGAGTGGCTGAAGAACCTGAACCACGTTAGCTACGGCCGCCTCAGCTTCAAGTATGAGCGGGAATCCAGCTACCACCTCCTGCAGTCAGTGCAGCACAGCCTGGAGCAGTGGTTTGGCAAGGCCAGAGGGGAGATCCCCATCATGCCGTCCCCAGAGTTCCAGGCCTGCGTGACTGTAAGTGTCTACAACCATGGAGGGTTGTCCTGGCTCACTTGTTTCACATTTGCAGGCATTCCTGTCTGCCATCCCATTGCTGAAAGCTGAGCTTGTGGCACACACAGAGCCCCCCGTGCTGTCATCCCATTAGTGGAGGGGATGGAGTGGAGATGCCATGTGCGGTGGTACAGCCCTACCATCTGAGGGTGCTGCTGGGTGCTGCAGGGAGTCCCTTGGGAGCCAAGCCATGTGCTGGAGCCAGCTGCAGAGGTGGCAAGCCAAGCTTAGACCACCTGTGGTGGTCTTGCACCGAGCGGAGGGGCTGTGTTTGATAAATGGGTTTGGGGGGCCAACCTCTAGCCTCTCCCACAAAGGATTCACTTGTTCTCCCCCTCAGGGTGCCTCAGAGAAGGACATCGTGTATTTGGGACTGGCCTACACCATGGAGCAGTCAGCCAAGGTACCTCCACGGGCTCCTGGCCTCACCCATCCCTGCTGTCGGGCCTCTTGCCTTGCTGCAGAGGCTCTGTGCTGTATTTGAGGGGTGTCCACCCACAGCACCCCATCACCACTCCCAGTGGGTCAGCATGAGGCCTGGGTTCATCTTCCCAGTGGTGGCTGGGTCCTTGTCCCTCTCTCTGTCCCCTGAACCTGTGTTCCCCATTTCCAGGGTTGCTTAGGTGAGCCAGTGGGTGCAGGGTGATGCCGGCACTGCTGGGTGGGGGGTCTAATGCCACCCCTCAGGGAAGTGGCTGCATGCCGTGCTCAGCAGCGTGAGTGGTGTCTGTGGACCCCACCCCTGGGCGCAGGGTCTGTCCCCAGGGGAGTGCTGTGGGGCAGGAGTGGGAAAGTATCTCCAGACCCGCTCGTAGATGGCTCTAGGTCTTACAAAACAGCCCACTTGGTCATTTGGTTATGGAGGTGACCTCTTCCCCTTCGGGTGCTCCCAGGGCCTGGCCTGGTGCTTGCACGCGTGGCGCTGCCTGCACCTTCCTCTCTGGGTCCTCTGCCCACCCCTCGCCCTCAGACCCTCCCAGCACACACCGGCCTCACAGCTCTCCTCTCTCTCTAGCAAATTATGACCATGGCTGCAAGGTACAACCTGGGCCTGGACCAGAGAACCGCTGCCTACCTGTGCGCTCTGGAGAAGGTGTTCACCGTGTACAATGAGGCCGGCTTCACCTACTGACACAGCACCCGGCAGGGCTGCCCCAGGTGTCACTGCCAGCCGCACGGTGAGGGTCACAGTCCTGCTGCGCAGGGGGTGCCCGGGACACCGCGTGCTGCACAGAGGGGGCACTCTGGTCTCTGTAAATGGTTGGTTTGAGCACGTTCTCTCCCTGCTGCCTGGCTCTCAGCTCTCCTGGGCAGGGGGCTGTCCTCCCCCACACCCCCTCTGCCCCAGACCCTTTACAGCCTCCTGGGCACTGGAGGAAGCCGTGCTGATGCTGGTTTGGGTCTGCTTGCCCATGGCTGGCAGAATTGGACAAGGGAAGGAAAAAATGCAATTAGCTCTAGGGGAGGGGACAGCCCACGGCACAGCCAGCCCCAGGAACAGCCGTCTCGGTCCATTTAATAACGCACAGTGGGCGCTGCAAGCACTGCTGCAACTGGCGCAGACACGGGGAGCAGAGCCAGGGCGGGGATTTGCAGGCATCAGCAAACCTGTTGTGTGTCTGTGCTGACTGCTGCAGCTTCACTCTTTGCCGACAAAGCTGGCAAGCCAGCACGGGTGCGGGATTTAATCTGATATTCATGGTGGGGAGACTCAGCCCAGCCTCTCACCCCAGCCTGTGCTGCAGTCAAGGGGCTGGAGGCTGGCTGGGGTCTTAGGCTGGGTTGGTGGCCCTGCCCTGGGGGAGCTGAAGGCCCAAGGACTGCGCTCTGGGGTGGGCACTGGACCCCCTGCTGTGGTGGACATTGCTTAGTGGTGTGTGGCAGTCACCTGCCCTTGAGGTGGTCGCACTGCAGCCAAGTGAGCCGCAGGTGCCAGCCATGTCCCCGGCCCCCTGAGGGGAGCAGGGTCACGTAGGAAGGTGGGGACAGCAGAGGAGAGGCTCCCCTTTGCTCTGCACTTCTAGCACAAGATCAGGGTGCGTCCCTAGGACGTACCTTACAAACAGCAGCACATCCTGCTGCAGGGAGGACTGGGGGAAGCCTGCGCCCAGCACCTGAACCCCCTCTGCTAGCACAGCCAGCATCTCCTGGGAGGGAACCAGTGCTCGAGCCCAGGACTGTGTTGAGCCTCTGCCTGGCTTGGGGTCCTCAGCCACAAAGGGCCCCCTGCATTCACCTGCGGACGCAAAGCACTGCAGCCAGCACACGGGCAGGTGGCAGGAGGACACTGCCTGCGCCCCAGGCCTCAGCCAGAGCCTGGCTGGAGGCCCAGGGCACAGTGACCTGCTGCTGATGCAGCAGCGAGCAGACAGGAAGGCATCTTGTTCTCACAAGGACCCAGTCCTGCCCACTCCCCCAGCTGGAAGGAGTCAGCTAGTCTGTCCCAGTCCCTCATTCTTCTTCCCAAAACTACCCCTGCCGCCAATGCGCAGGGCCACCCCTCTCCCGAGGGAACCCACAACCAGGACCAGGGAGCTACAGACAAGAGTTGGCTTTATTCACGGACACGGGGGCAGCTGTGTCACTGGCAGCTGCCCTCGTATTGCACATCCAGCGACGGGGGGATATCCATGCCACGTCACAACACAGCGTCGGCACTACGGGACCGCGGGGGGGGCGCGGGCACCGTCACCACCCAGCAGGCTGGGGAGCGGGCTTGGGCGCCAAGGGTTCACTAAGGCAAAAGACCCGTCCACCCATAGATAGAGATATACATATAAAAAAAAATAGTTCCACAATGACCAGAGCAGAACCACAGGGACACACTTGCAAGCAAAATGTACAGCAGCCCGCGAGCAGGTAAACATGCTTTGTACAGACACAGACACGCTGGGATGCAGCCAGGGTTTATGGCGCTGGGAGGGATACAGAGCGATAAACCCAGGCTTCACGCACGCACGCACGCACGCACACCAGCCCCTGCGGGCAGTGCCCACGGCTCGGGCACACGCCAGGGCTCGGGGGCTTGGACATGGTGGGTTTTTCTCACTGCTAGACATGGTACAGAGACATGGACACAGTCCCTTGGAACGGAACTGGAGGAAGAACTTGTGAGCGAACGGGGCAGGGGCGCCCCTGCTCCTCCCCGGCACGTGGGCACCGGCCGGGGCCGGCTGGGGAGGAGCAGGGGGCTGCCGGCGGTTCGTTGTGCTGCTGGTGGAAGAGGCGAGGACAGGGGTCCATTATGCCTCTGGCTCGTATTCCTGGTATTCCTCCTGTGGGGTGGGGAAAGAAAGAGCCAGTGAGAGACCTCAGGTGGGGCACGGAGCCCCTGTCCCCCCCAGCCCCACACCAGCCTGCCCGTGCAGCTGCAGGGCTGCGTGCACGGGGCACCTGGGAGCAGGCAGGCTCTGGGCTTTGGTCCGGACAGCGATGGCCACCGGTATGCTGAGCGCTAGCACCCCATGCCCCCCGTGGTGCCCTGCGCCCCCCTGCCACCCTGTCCCCTCACCTGCGGGGGCTCCTCGTAGTTTTCCCCCTCTGGCTCCAGCAGCGGCTCGACCAGCGGCTCCTCAACAGCCTCCTGGGCCACTTCCTCTGGCTGGGGGTGAACCGGGGGGTCAGACCCATGCACACAGCCCCCCGCGCAGCACCCACCCTCCCCTCCCACACTGGGGGGACGTGACAGAGACCAGCAATGCACCCAGGATACTGGGGGCTCCACGTGGGGGGCCCAGTGGGGGGTGGCTGGCAAGGACACCCCAGGCACACACCAGCCCACCTAGCTGGGAGGTGACAGGCAGGAGCCCATGGGAGCAGGGCCTGGGTGTGCGCATCCCTGCACTGCTCCCAGCCCCAGGTAGGTGATGGGTGCCGGCACCGTGTGGGCCCTGGCGGGCTCCAGGCAGTGGTGGGGCCGCGGGAGCATCCTGCATCCCTGGCAGGGGAGGGTGGTGCTGGGTAACCCCTCCCCGGGGCTGGCAGAGCAGCTGGCAGGAGGGAGAGGGGGGCAGCTGATCCCCCCCGTGCAGCAGCGGTGGTGGCGGTGGCCTCATTTCTTCAGCTGATGCTATTTTGGGCTAAGCTGGAAGCCAACGGCTCATGGGGGCGGCGAGATGCAAACCCGCCGCCCCTCCCTGCCCCTCCGCTCCCGCAGCTGTCAGGTCACCTCGCAGCCGCTGGAGCAATGCGCTACCGGCCCTGCACCGCCGGCCGCCACGCAGAAGCCTGTGCACGCACATGTCCGCAGCGGCCGCGCACGCAGCCGGCACGCTCGGGGCAGTGACACCTGCCTGCTCTGGGCACAGGCAGAGCAGCTGGGGACCCTCGGGGTCCCTCCTGTGGGGCTGGGGAGCAGCCAAGGGGCTCCCTGCCAAGCCTGGGGATGTGCCAGCCTCCCCGCAGGCATGGCAGTGGCTGGGGGGTCTCACCTTCAGGTCCGCAGGGAACTCCTCCTTCTTCACCAGCCCGGTGGCTGCTGCGATGTTGCCAGCACCTGAGAATGCTGCTTCGCCCAGCTGGGACGCCTGTTCCTTCGCTTTCTCAGCCACTGCAAGAGCCAGGGGTGCCCATCAGTGCCCCCCCGTGCCAGGGAGGGGTGCCCTGCCGTGGCTCCGTGCCCCGCACCACCCCGGGGGGCCTGGTGGGGAGTCACTGGGCAGGATCAGGCCTTCCCCGCCTCCTTGCCCGGGTGCTGGGGAGGGGAGGGGGCCGGGATGCTGCTCTGCAGCTGGGCAGGGAGTGTGAGCAGCCACCGGAAATCCTTCGTTGCGGGCCCTGTTATATAAGAGGCTTTAGCTGGGTGACATCAGCCCCTCAATTAGCCTCTGATCTCGTTAGCGCGGCCACGCTCTCGGGGCCAGAGGGGTACCGCGGCAGGGAGCCGGAGGGGACCGTACCTGAGGTGACGCCTTGCACCACACCTTGGGTTTTACTCCCTGGGGGTAGAAAGAGACAGAGACGGGGTTAGAGGGGTCGGCGGCCAGGCTCTGCCACATGCCGTGCCCAGAACCCTAGCAGGGCTCTGTGAGCCAGTGCAGCGTCCTGCCCGCACCCCAGCCCGGCCATGCCAGGGCAGGCGGGGGGCCAAGCACCTGCCTGGCTCCCCGCAAGGCTCCTCCAGTCCCTGCAGGAGCCCGGGCTGGGGCAGCACAGGGCCACCACTGCGTGCCAGGCAGGGCAGAGACCCTGGTGCCCAGCGCCGTGCCGGGGCACAGCCAGGCAGGGTGAACTGAGCAAAGCCTCCCGTGGGAGTTGGGATCCATACCCAGAGCTGGTGCCAACACGGCAGGGGAAGCCCCACGGCCAGAGAGCCCAGGGTCGGGTGCTACTGCTGGCCATGCTGACCCTGCCAGGCTCCCTGCAGGCAGAGCGACACCGCCTGCGGATGCCAAGACACCCCACGGGATGGGAGCAGGGTGTCTGCAACGGGAGGAAAGGCAGGGGCTGGGCAGCTCCCGCAGGATGGAGCCTCGGGGCGCTCCTTGAGCTGCTGGACCCCTGTCCAGGGCACACACCCCTGGGCAGGGTGGGGGTCCAGGGCAGACACCACCCGGGGGAACAGCTCCGGGGCCTCAGCCCTCCCGCAGAGCTGGTGCCCTCTGGAGCAGGACAGAGCCCCAGCCCTGTGCCCTCCCTCCCGCTGCAGGCAGGGGCGGCCTCAGCTCCCTCCCCAACACCACAGCTGGGCACACAGCCTGCCCAGGAGCTGCCTCCTCCCTGCCAGCGATGTCTTCTAGGATTTGGCCCCGAATGGACACCAGCCCTGAGGGGCAGCGCGGAGGGACCCCCCCAGCTATCGGCTGGGTGCAGGGGGGATGCCGGCAGAGCCATGGTGTGGGATGCGCTCTAGGGCACGGCCTCTCCAAGGGGGACAAATGTGTCCCCAGCCCCCCTGCTCTGAGCCAGCCACATCCCAGCACGGGGGTCACCACCTCCATCACGGTCCCTCTGCGCTCCTGCCCCAGAGCATCCTCAGCGAGGAGCCGCAGCACCCTTGGGCTCAGACCACTGGAAGCCACAGGGGGTCCTGTCCCCCGGGGTCCAATCCCCAATGCCTGGGGACCAGCCCTGACCCTGACCCTGCCCGCGGGGCCCCATCCTCCTGCCTGCACATGCCCCGTGGGCAGGGGGTGGACAGGGCACTGCGGGCACCGGCCCTCTGCCCTGGGGCACCCAGCCGCAGGGTGGTCGTGGTGGGGAAGGGGCAGGGGCAGGCGGGGGGAGTGGAGCCGGGGACAGGTGGGGACGGCAGGGGGATGGGCAGGAGGACGCAAGGGCAAACGCAGGAGCGGGCAAGGGCAGGCAGAGGGGGCCGGCAGGGGCATGCAGGGGACGGGCAGGGATCAGCCGGGGGGCAGGCAGGGGGCAGGCAGGGGGCAGGCAGGCCGAGCCGGCCCTTACCGACATAGAGGACCCCCTCCTTGGTCTTCTCGGCGGCCTCGGCCACCCCCTGCTTGGTCTTCTCGGCGGCGGCGACCACCCCCTCCTTGGCCTTGGACAAGCCCTTCATGAACACCTCCATGGCGGCTCTGCGGGGAGAGGCCGCACGGCTTCACCCCGGCCCGGCCGCGCTCCCGCCCGCCCCGCGCATCCCCGCGCATCCCCGCGCCCGCGGCCCCGCCGCCCGCCCGCCCCCGGCCCCGGCCCCGCCGCCCGCCCGACCTGGCTCGCTGGCGGCGGGGACGGGCGGGCCGGGCCGGGCCGGGCCGGGCTGCGGCGGGGCGGGCTCAGTGCGGCTGTGCCGGGGCCGCGCTGCGCTGCGCCGCGCCGTGATGCGCGGGGGGGACCGCGCCGCGCCGGGCTGAGCCGGGCTGAGCCGTGCCCGACCGTGCGGAGCCGTGCCCGGCCGCCCCCGCACCGCACCGCTCCGCACTGGAGCAGCACCCCCGGCCCTTTGCCGCCCCAGCCCGCGGGCTCCTTTCCGCACGTCTCGGCACCCCCGGGGCGGTACCATCACGTCGCACCTTCTCCCCGTCCCCACCCGTCCTGATCCCATCCCACGATGTCCCCACGCTATCCTGTCCTGGTCCCCATCTCGTCCCATCCACACCCCACCTTCTCCCTGTCCCATCTCCTCCCGATCCTGATCCCATCCCCTCCCCTTTACAGGCTGTCCCCATCCCATCCTGTCCGCGTCCCACCCCCTCCACATTCTACCCTGTCCCTATGCCATTCCTGTCCCCTATCCCATCCCAATCCCATCCACTCCTCATGCCACCCCATTCCCATCCCACCCAATTCTGATCCCATCCCCTTCCCATGACATCCCACACTCTCCCCATCCCATTCCATTCCTATCCCATGTTGTTCCCATCCCATCCTACCCTGACCCCATCCTCCCCAACACATCCCATCCCATCCCCAGCCCCCATCTTGATGCTATCCCGCCCTATCTGTGCACCATCCTGCCCTGCCCCATACCACACCACCTTGATCCCACCCCACACTGTCCCCACCTTACCCCATCTATCCCCCCTATCCTGATCCCATCCCACCCTGACCCCCTGCCCTCATCCCCCAGCTCCCTGCCCTAGGGCGGGATCCCCCCATCTTCCTGTTCCCCAGGAGGGGCAGGCCTGGCACCCCCTCCCCAGCACACCACCCTCCAGCCCCACCAGCTGCAGCTGGGAGGGCTGCCTCATCCCGCCCGCCTGTGGGCACTTAAGAGCCAGGGGCGGCCAGGGGGGAGGCTGTGCTGGGCAGGATGGCCACGGGGGAGCAGGTGAGTGCTCTCCCTGAGGGCTGGGCCTGGCAGCAGAGCCTAGGCAGCCCTGCTATCCCCTTGGGGCTCCCAGCTGTGGGATCCATGTCATGGTGTGGTGGTGGCTGGGGGGGGTGCAGGCTCCCTGCTGGGGTGGCCATGGGGCTCCTCGGGGCTGTCCCTCCTTCCCCAGCGGAGGCAAGAGGAGCGGCGGCGGCGGCGGAGGACTCAGCAGCAAGAGCTGCTCCTGGCTGAGAGCCTGGGCAAGCACCCCCTGCAGAACAGGTATGGGGGGCCTGGCCATGGACAGCCTCTCCCAGTGCTGGGAGGGGGGTGCTGGGGCTGGAGGGGGGCTCCAGCATGACTGACCCCCCCTCCCCATCTCCCCTCCCTCCCCAGGTGGGCACTGTGGTTCTTCAAGAATGACAAGAGCAAGATGTGGCAGGCAAACCTGCGCCTCGTCACCAAGTTCAGCACTGTGGAGGACTTCTGGGCGTGAGTGTCCCATGGGTGGGCAATGTGCCCCCTCCAGAGAGGTCCTGGTGGGGGTGTCTGGGCCAGAGAAGGGTGCTGGGGGTCCCTGCGGCACCTCTTCTCACCTGCTTCTGTGTCTTGTCTCTGCCCGGTCCAGGCTGTACAGTCACATCCAGCTTGCCAGCAAGCTCACATCTGGCTGCGACTACTCCCTCTTCAAGGTGCGACACCCTCTCTGCCACAGTCCCTCCTCAGAGCCCCCTGCAGCACCCAGCATTATGGGTGCTCACTGGGTGCCGGTGGGGCTGGCAGGGTGCCCTGGCCATAGGGTAGGAGGGGAAGCCTGGCTGGGTGCTCAAAGCTCCTTGAGCTGCCTCTGGCTGGGTGCTTGGTGCCCCTGACCATCCCCTTGCCCATCCCTAGGACGGCATCGAGCCCATGTGGGAGGACAGCCAGAACAAACGTGGTGGGCGCTGGCTCATCACCCTGGCCAAGCAGCAGCGGCACACCGAGCTGGACCGTTTCTGGCTGGAGACGGTGAGTGCGGCCCCGCTCAGGCTGGCCTGCAGGGTCCTGGCAGTGGTGTTTCCCCCTGCCACAGCGCCAAACCGCAGCGGGGACTGTCCCGGGCTCCCCTTCTCCTCCCGGCAGCTGCTGTGCCTCATCGGGGAGATGTTTGACGAGTACAGCAACGAGGTGTGTGGGGCTGTCATCAACATCCGCGCCAAGGGGGACAAGATTGCCATCTGGACCCGGGAAGCGGAGAACCGGGAAGGGGTCACCCACATCGGGTAATGCAGCTTTGGGGGGGGGGGGCTGCATGGAGCCAGGCTTGGGGGGAATGGGGTCCCTGGGCAGGGAGCTGCTGGCAGAAGTGATGCCGCCCCATTCACATAGCCCCTTCCCTCCTCCAGGCGTGTCTACAAGGAGCACCTGGGACTGTCACAGAAGGTGGCCATCGGGTACCAGGCCCACGCAGACACAGCCACCAAGAGCGGCTCCCTCACCAAGACCAAGTTTGTGGTGTGACTGTGGGGGGAGCGGGTCCCCCTGTCCCATCCCACAATGAATGGCTGCAGCTGAGCATGGTCCATGTGTCCAGGGCTGGGGCAGGGCTCTCAAACCCTGAGGTGGCTCTGGCTTGCGGGGGGGGTCTCCTGGGAGGGGGACGATGCATTGCTGTATCCTGTACCCGCCTGCTGGGTGAGCGGGGCCGGGAGCACAGAGCTGGCATCACCCGGGCATCACTGTGGGCTTGGGGCACTGCATGTGTCCCCCTGCCTCCCCCAGTGCCTGGGACCAGTGGCCCTCTCCCTGGGGCTGCAGGGGTGTCCCTCTGCTCTGGGGGACCCTGGATAGTCCCCAGGAGGATGCTGGGCTCTGTCCTCCCCTGGTCAAGGCACAGGCACAGCTCATGAGAGCCTGGGTGTGGGAGGGGGTACCAGAGCCCAGCTCCTCTGGGTCGGCTCAGCCTGGGGAGCTGGTCCCCATCTGTCCCAAGCCCCTGCACATCGGTGGGACACAGGTCTGCCTTCTCTGGAAGACCAGCTCTCCAGCCGAGGGCTACCCAGCGTCCCTGCAGGGTGGGTGCTGGGGCTGCAGCACAGCATTGTCCCCACACTGCCCACCTCAGGCTGTGTTTGCTCACATCCCCTCCCACGGGCACCTGCAGCACAGGTGGTATGAAGCTTATTTGCTTCCCAAGGGAACCTGCAGGTTCACAGCCCCAGTCCATTGAGCCCTGGGAGTTTGCTGGCTCCTTTCCATGGCCCACGTACTCTGCTGTCCCTCCTGGCTGTCCTGGCCCTGGCTGCAGAGGGGCCCTCTTACTCCTCCTCCCCTTGCTCCAGCCCAGCCCATGCTCTGCCCTTTAATCTTTTATTTGTGTTTTTGATTGTTGGGTCTGTCCTTGCCCCCCTGCCTATTCAGGTTCTTAGGGTAGAGCTGCCTGCTCACCTCCTGACAGTGCTGCCTGCACTTCTGGCCTCACTGCAGCTCCCCTCCAGGAGGAGCCTCCTCCATCCCCTCCAGGAGCACCCAAGCAGCTCCAGCTCAGCCCAGGGTTGCACCCTGTCCAGGGCAGCATGTCCAGCCCATCTGCACCTCCCCGTGAGCCCAGAGCTGGGGCTTGTCCCCCACTGCTGCGTGGTGCATGCGCTGGCTCAGTGTTGCCCTGCCTGCACCTGGGGTTTGCAGAGAGCTGGTCCCACAGGACAGAATCTTGACTATGTCTCCACTATTGCAGTTGGTTGAGGCATGTCTGGCCACAGCTCTGCAGGCAGGCCGTGCGGTCGTGGCACCCGGAGCCCTCGGCTGCCGGTGGTGCAGCCTTGTGGGGTTTGCTGGAGCGTGCTGAGCCCTGCCCTGCTCTGGGATGCTGCCATGGCTGCACAGAGCTGTGTCCCTGGGACTCAGCTGCCCTTTTCCAGGGCCACCAGCCCTGCAGCTCCCCTGGGGCAGCTGTGCCAGGGCTCTGCCTGCAGCCTGGCTGCACTTCACCACTCCCCATTGCCCCCTGTGCCAGGCACACCAGGGGCAAGAGATGCTGCCAGAGAGGGCAGGTGGGAGCTCGTCCCTGGCACGCAGGGTGCCAGGCTGTGTCCTTGCGTCACGTGCTGGCCCTGGGCTGCTTCTCTGCGCAGGTACAAGGGGGACAGGACTCTGCTGCCTGCCCCTGCAGGGCAACCAGGGCAGGGGTGCTGCGGGCCACGCTGGCCCCACGGCCGGCAGCAGGGCCAGGCAGGGATGGGGGAACAGCAGTATGGGGGTGGCTGATACCCCCAAGCCTGGGGTGCCTGCAGGCGGGGGAGCCGGGGGGGCCCTGAAGAGGGGACCCGGGCATAGGGTCTGCCTGCCCCGGCTGGGGCTGGGGGCTGCAGCCTGCCCTGCCCGGGGTCGGTCCGCACGGGCAGCGCGTGCCGCCGGGCGGGCAGCCCGGCTGCTGCCTGCGCTGCCGGCCCCTCGCCACGCGATGGTGCCGTTCGCCCGGCCTTGGCCTGCTCCGGCGCGGCAGGACTGGCAGCCTGCCCTGCCTGCAGTGGGGTACCTCGTAGAGCCCTGCCTGCGGTGGGGTACCCTCCACCCTGCCCTGCCTGCAGTGGGGTGGCA